>BPTQ01000007.1:290100472-290500217 GCA_019973895.1 Chrysanthemum seticuspe
CGCTGAACAGAGATCGCTGAACAACTGAAAAGGGCTGTTTTGAAGTTTGCCGATATTGAAAACTAGGCATTGAGGCAAAAGTCGCAAGATGGGTAGTTTTGCTGGCACTCTTGCTCCTCTTACCGTGCGGCTTAGTTGAACCCAGTTGGGAACTCCGGATTTAGGCGAGGCTTTTCTTCAATAACTCCAAAAATTCAAAAAAACTGGATTCAAAGAGGCATTTTAGCACGTAGTTTGTTGGGTTTAGTGTTGGTTTGTTATAGAGACGATTAGGATGTATTCAGGATTGTGTGTTAACAGATAGTAACACAGATAAGTAGTCAATAGAATTGTGCAAGATAACCGTAACGAATTGCCAAACCAGAACTAAAATCATTTTAGGGCGCTTTCTAAGATAAAGAGCCAAATTTAGTATCTGAACATTTTAGGGTACGTGCAGTTAACTATTCCAAAATTTTCCATGGAAAAACTCCCCAGTAAATTCGGGAATAAGCTAGTGAAAACATAGGCAATAACGAATTATAGCAAGGAAAAGTGAAAAATCCAGAGAACTTCCGTTTTACGACCTTACTACGAATAAACCTGCTTTTCCGCGCTTATATGCTTCTTTTACCGGTTTCAGTTTTAGCTCTGTGAGTTTCGACGACTTTGTATTCCGCTGCCGCAGTGACGTATAGACGCTGCGGCAGCCCTTCCGTAAAACGCTGCCGAGTCTCCGTTTTAATGTACAAAAGTTCCCAGCTTTGAGTGTCTCGATTTTGACTTTGGCCATTTTCTTCGTATATTCGCGCCTTTTCGTCCAAATAAGCATCATTCCAGCATTTTGCCTTCAAGAGACCTAAAAAGTGAAAAGGAACGATATTAAGCAATAACGGATACAAAAGTGATCGAATAAGGGCTTAAATGACCCCTCAAAAAGGTACCTTTTAAAACCTTATCAATTGACGTGCATGGGATTTTACAAGTCTATGATTTAAACCGAGAAATAGAATCTTTCGCGGGATTTTACTAAAATCAAGACCAAACCGTTAAGCAATGCCAATAGAACGTGTTAAGATAACTGATGAATAGACACAATGATAGACAATTGTGTGTTAGGACTTATGTAGGATTAGCAGAGATATTGTTTGGTTGTGATTTGGGTTGTTTGATGCACGATTTTACGGAGAAACTTAGGTCAAAAAAACTTAAAAACCTCAATAACTTCTTTTCGGAGCGGATTTAGGCCTCAAGGGTTGACCCAAGTTGATTCGGCGTGCCATTCTCCTCGTTCTCACGGTCGTTTTGATGGGTAGAACGCTGAAAACGGAGTTACGGATCAAAAGTTATAGCCGTTTGAAGTTTTGTCGGGAAAAGTCAACAAGTCGCTAGAGACAAGTCGCTATAAACCTTGAGCCAAGTCGCTAAGCACCAAGTCGCTAAGTAGCAACTCGCTAAATCACCAAATCGCTAAGCACCAAGTCGCTAAGACCTAAGTCGCTGGACACAAGTCGCTACAGCACCAAGTCGCTAAACAGTCAAGTCGCTAAAGAGCAACTCGCTAAGATCCAAGTCGCTAGTAACAAGTCGCTAACAATTTGCACTGCAACTCGCTAACACTTTCTGAAGCAAGTCGCTAACCTCACTAAGTCGCTAGCCGTAGTGGAGAATCCACTAACTTGTACTATTTGTCGGCTTGTCTCAATAGGCAAGTCGCTAGGGCCAAATCGCTACCACAATACACTACAACTCGCTACAGATTTACAAAGCAAGTCGCTACCAAGAAAATTACACCGAGAGCCAAGTCGCTAACTTGAAAAACTTCCAAAACACACTTTTCAATCCAAAAACAACCCAACCACGATGATTCAAGCCTTCCAAATCAAAACCTAAACACTTGTGATGATCCTAAACACAAAAGTACAATCAAAATCCAAACTTTAACACTAGAAATCAACCAAATGATGCAAAAACCATTAAACTTTCTCAAACTCAAAAACCACCTAAAAACCACTAGAAATCCAAAGATATGTAAGAGATGATCTAACCATGGCTCTTGATACCATTTGTAACATATTGGATTTCATAAACACACTAAACCACAAGACAAAGTAGGCGTACAAAGAGTTCTAGAGAGACAAAGTTAGAGGTTTAGGGAACTTTAGTGAGAGAAAGAAAAGTCTTATTATGAGCTCCAACTCTCTACCTTGGAAGGTAGAGAGTATTTATAGTCATTACATAAATCGCAACCTATCGGTCTGTGGATCAGGCATACAGTGGGTAAAGACCCGTCCGTCCTCCACGGTGTTACTTAAACTAAATACTACTTAACTTATAATAATCTACGACTACGAGCTTTCTAATGATTACATATACTTGAGGTGACCGACTCTTTAATAAATGGATTTACTAAATCCTAACAAAGCACCTTTCACTAATGCTTCCGTCTTGACTCTTTCGGCATTCTTCACTAATGCCTTTGACACAACACTTCTATGGAGAAAGAAAGAATTATCAACAAGAGAACCTCAGTAGTATTGATGATGACGAAGCATGGCAACTCATGGACTTGAGCTTGCTCGACTTCAAGAAGTGGTGATCTCGCCTTTAAGAGGAACCTAGAGAATCACACAAAAACAAAAGACAAACTACATAGAAATATCCCTTAGGATCAGTGGTTAGAGAGTTATAATACTTGGGGTAAGTATGTGTGAGAGTGGCAAGCCAAAAGGAAGAAATGGCTCACTATTTATAAAGTAGAAATGCTTACTGTTCCTCGGATCCCACGGATCCCTCCCACAAGGGATCCGTCTAGCGTAAAGCTAGGGATCCGTGGGACGATCCTCTTTGCGCATGGGTATTTTGGTTATGGGTCATGGGTCATGGGTTATGGGTTGATCCATGGGTCTCTTATTAGATACAATGTATCTCCTGAGTGCAATGCACCTAGTCAAATGGGTATGGGTCAATACCATGGGTTATGGATATTTTCCATGGGTTATAGTTTTTACTCATTTTATAATACATACTAGTTATGTATATATTTTGCCCAATATGTAAACACTAGTTGTACATATGTATTACTAAATCATAAAATCACTTATACTTGTTTTAGTGTTTTAAGTGAAAACGTAAGTGTGTTAGAAAACTATTGGCTCAAACTATTTAAGTATTTTATTTGTTTCGTTAAAATGATTTTACGTTTGTTATCAACAAAACATTAGAAGATCATAAAATATAAATAAACGTTTTTACTGCTTATTTGTATTAACATTCGTCTTGACCCTTTAGACATCTTTCACTAATGTCTTCAACACTACACTTCTTATGAGAAAGAAGAGAACTATCAACAAGAGAACCTCAGTAGTCTTGATGATAACGAAGTATGGCAACTCATGGACTTGAGCTTGCTCGTCTTCAAAAGATGGTGATCTCGCCTTTAAGAGGAACCTATAGAATCACACAAAAATAAAAATACATACATTAATCACTTGGATCTGAGGTTAGAGAGTTTATAACTCAAATGGAAAATATGTGAGAAAGAGGTGAGAAACAATGAAGAAATGGCTCACTATTTATAGAGGAAAAACAGCTAGTGTTCCACGGATCCCTCACTTGAGGGATCCGTCCAGTGTATTATTGGGGATCCGTGGGACGCTCCCTTTTGCCCATGGGTTTTGGGTCATGGGTCATGGGTTATGGATCATGGGTATCCAAGTAGATACAATGTATCTACAAGATGCAATGCATCTAGTCCATGGGTCATGGGTTAAAACCATGGGTCATGGATAATATCCATATATGACTTAAGCATGATGTCATGCAATGTGTTATGGGTCATGCTCCATAGGTATAAGTCATGGACTTTGGGTTATACCCAACTACATTCAATGTATTTGGTCAATGGGTCAAATACTTAAGTTTCTACCCATTATAATACATACTAGTTATGTATATATTTACCCAATATGTAAACACTAGTTGTTGTACATATGTATTACTAAATCATAAAATCACTTATACTTATTTTAGTGTTTTTTGTGAAAATTTAAGTGTGCTAATAAACTATTGGCTCAAACCATTTACGTATTTTATGTGTTTCGTTAAAATAATTTTACGTTTGTTATCGACAAAACATTAGAAGATCGTAAAATATAAATAAACATTTTTACGGTTTATTTGTATTAACAATCTTCCCCTTTTTGTTGATGACAAAACATAAAATTATTTTAAGGAAAAGCTAAAATTCATAAAAGTTTGAATTTGTAGTTTTTACTTTCTGCGCCCCCTTTTTGTCGAAACAAAAAGAGCTTCGAAAAGAAACTAACACATTGTTTTAAGAAAAACATGTGAGAAAGAAAAAAAATAGAGAGCAAGTGATGGGAAGAGTTCTCGTCTTAACTCCCCTTTGACGAGTCCATCCCTTTGTGAGGGCATCAATTAAAACAATACTAAGCTAGTTCATTTGCAACTAAGTTTGCAAAAGATTTCGTCAATGTGACGAATATGCTCCCCCTTGATGATTGCAACTTTGCAAGGGGACGTTATGAAATGTAATCCTAATATTGCAAGTGATTTTGAAATGTATTGCTTTGACACAAAGCTCCCCCTAGCTTAGTGTGTCAAAGTCTTCATGTGTAAATTGAAAATCTACAAAACAAATGTTAGAAAGCAAGTATATAATACATAATTTCCTGCAAATAAGACTCAAGTTAGTAGAAAACTAGTCTTCTGTTGCACGGATCCCATGATTCCCTCCTTGGAGGGATCCGTCTAGGCAAAATGTAGTGATCCTTCTGTCTGTAACTAAAATACAGCAAAGTGTGATGTACCAAAAGATGTTGGCATCAAAATGAGATATGTATTAGAACAATAATCATATACTCAGAACAATATAGCAAATATCATGTAATTTCATTTAATAAAACTAGAGATATGATATACATGACTCTAAACACTAAGAAAATGAACAATACATGACTTTGAATTACTAGACTATCTAAGTCGCGCTTGATACTAGGACACCACTAGAATTCTCTAGCTCAAGTTTGTTTAGGTTTAATCTTGTCGAAATGTTTGAGGAGGTGATAAAACATGAAACGTTGATCTTCACGTACTTCATGTATCAAACTTTCAACATGTTGACAATGATAAAAGTCTTTGTCATGGCTAGGTAGTGGTGATGGAAGAAAGGAAATTGCTTGATGTGAAGGATCAAGTGAAGCGGGTTGAGGAGCCTCAAAAGAAGGAGGGATTGGCGGAGGCGCATTCGAGGATGGCTCAACTAAAAATGGTGGTGGTAGAGAGGTTTCAACTTCCATGTGGTCGGGTGGTTAACTTTGATGATTTCTCATAATCCAAAAGGGATTATTTGATGGTGTCGGAGAAAAAGAAGTCGGAGCTAGTCTTGACTCAACACCTTGATTTTGTTCCAATATTCCTTCTAAAGATAAGAAATTTGTCGGTGGTGGAGAATGAGATGGCCTAGGAGGAAAATCCTCTAGATTGTAGAGGTGTGGTGATGAGAGTGGAGTGGTGAATGATAGAGCTCTAGGCACCAATGGTGATGGTTTAGTGGAAATGGGGTTATTTGGTTTAGGAGGTATGGTGATGTTTGGCATTGGTAGTTTTGTGGGAACAATCCTCTTTGGGATTGGTTTGATAGGTGGAGGGGAGATCCTACCATTTTTGGTTTTAACGGGAGATGATTCGGTAGAAGAAATTTCGTGTACAACACGAGCAATTTTCTTGGGTGGTCCTTTGGTGGATGAATTACCACTAGGAGCTTTCCTCATGATGAGATGATTCAAAGAGATTTGTAAAGGTTTCTAATTGCTGAAAATGAGGATGAAGATGATAACTTTAAGAGTCTTAGCAATGTGGTTTATAAAGAAAGGTATTTGGCAAGTGCATTCAAGACTTAAGCCACTAAGATCCCTTGGAATGTGATGATTAGCATGCACAAGAGTCAAATTCATAGTTGTACTGATCTAGGAGCTTAATTAAGATGAGATGGAGTGTTCAAGTTAGCAAGATGAGCTTGAAATGATTGTTTTAGCTAGAGTTGACATAAATCTGTCACCTGGATCCCACGGTTCCCTCCAATGAGGGATCCGTCTTGGCTAATCCTAGGGATCCGGCTCTCAGCAAGTAGGAAAGGATAAAATGATGTTTGTAAGGTCTAATGCCTATACCTTTTTGAGTGTTTTAGTCCTCCTAAGTGTCTTACATGAAAGGGTACTTAAGTGTTTAAGGGCAATGAGTGATATAGCTAATGATTGCCTTTTATGGAAGAAATTGGAACTTTTATGAGTACCAATGAATGAACAAAGATGACACTAAAAACTTGAGAGTGTCAAATGAAGCTAAATGGTCCTAGAGACAAGATAGTAACTTAACGTACCATTTTGGAAGATATCTTAAAGGTTATAAAAAATTGAAAGACTAGAATTTGACCCATTTTGAGGTAAGGATGACTAAAATCAATTTGCTAAAATTGAAAGATTTCTAAAGCTAGATGTATAATCATGGGAGGAATGATGTGTGAGCATAAGAGCGGAAGAGTAATGAGTTTTGGTGAAACGATAGATCTTCAAGTGCCTTGAGTGTGATCTAAGTGAGTATGAAACTTTTACTCAGCTTGATAAGCCCTTAATTGGTCCTAAGGCACTATGTTTAGCTAATGTGACGTGATCTAAAGAGATGGTTTGAAGTATAAAGATTGCAATTGCATTTCTATTTTCTCGGATCCCATGGTTCCCTAAGAGGAGGAATTCGTCTAGTATAAACTTAGGGATTCGTCTTCCTGCTAAACAACACCTTTACAAAAGGTATGCAAGGGTTGCACAAAGCATCATATTTCCAAGCTAGTGTTTTCTAAGAGGTTCTAACACTAATATAGTAGAGATATCAAATGTTAAATGTTTTTATTTCATGAAAGAAATTACATTACATTGATAGAGCATGAGTACTAAGGATTGATCCTAATGAAAAAAAAAAACTAAGTTTCTTGAGCATTTTCGCTAGATGGATCATCAAATGGTTGATGAGTATTTGTTTATTCAGGGATGAAGAAAGTCTTCATGAGAGATGTGTTTAGAGGCTCCATCATCTTGTTCACAGGTACGTACAACGGACTTTGGAATTGAGGGTGGAAGTACATGATGTGATGATAAAGGCGTGTCAAGAACATTCCATAAGGGATTAGTTTGTTCTTGGAGCCTTGAAGATTTACAATTTGCCTTGCGAAGAAATAAGCGAGATTGTATGGTTGTTGTGTTAGCAAACAATACATTATGTGAGCACAACAAGCGGGAAGAATTTCTCGATTTCCCCTAAGACTCCAAACATTTTCACGTAGGATGAGTGCGAGAGACTTGTACTCATCTCGGATATCCCGTGTATAGATAATGTTTGGATCCGAGTAATAGGGTCGAGGTTTGCATAACATGCGAGTCAATCTTGAGGGGAAGGTATGTGTGAACAATATGGACTATTTTCTTCACGATGGTTGAAGAGAGAATCAAGAGACCAATCTTCAGTGAAGGCACATTGTCCATGATTTGGAATTCGGAGGATGTGAGCAAATTGCCCAAGGGTTAGAACAAATTTTGGGTTTTTGATCCAAAACCAAAGAGATAGAGAGCGATCCTCGTTACGAACGAGTTCAACTTAACGAAAGAATACCAATACAAACCTCGGACATATTTTCTCTTTAATTTCGAGAAGACATTCTAGTCCTATGGTTCGGAAGGAGGTATTGATACCTTCTTCGTATTGTAGAGGAGTGTCGACAATACGTCCTTCATGGAAGTGACGGGTTTCGAGATTATTGAACCCACGGACATGATTGTCAGGTGTGTTGGGCTCAAGAGAGATGTTAGGGTTGTAGACGCAAGTGAGTGAAAAGTCGAACTCATACTCATGCGACATGACGCTACCTATAGAAGTGAAGAGTTAATGAGACGTATTTAAGGCAAAGCAATGATTACCTAACGTTTTTACTAGATATTTATTAACAATGATAATTAAGTCACTTAATGTTTGGCATTCTAGTGGAATATTTTTAGGAAGAAAACGATTTTTATTTTTCATGAAAAACTATTTTCCAGAAGGACGGTTCTCACGGTTCCCTTCAGAAAGGGATCTGGCAAGTAGAACTACAGGGATCCGTTGATCTGTAGTGACAGAAAAGGGTTTTGATAAAAACATAGGTTTTTGTATCTTATAGTTTTATACCAAGAAATATATATTATCCAACATTCACTTTTAGCATGCATTATCGATTTCTAACGTATGTCAAGACCAAAAAATACGAAAGACATAAGGTAAAAGAAATGACAAAAACATTATGAAAAATAAACTAGATAAACTAAAACATTAGTAATATTTCATTTCAATGCTAAGAACGATACAAAGGATTGGGTATATAACACCAATGTAGATTAACAACACAAAGTACATGTCTCCATAAGAAAACTTAATCATGGGGAACACGAGAGCGATGAGTGTTAAGACGATGAGTACGAACGCGATGTAAGCCATGTTGATGAAGATCCTTCTTGGTTTTGGTTTGAAATGAGATAAGAGGAGAAGGAAGATGAAGTTTGAATGAGAGGTAAATTTTTGAAAGTTGAAGATTTGAAAAATGAGGATTTGGTGGAGTGGACGTCGGAGGGAAGATTTATGGGGAAGGAGAATTTTTTGAGATTTGTTTTTTTTGTTTTATTATTAGAAAAATATGATTTGGATTAAGTAAAATAAAATACTAATTTTATAAACCTAGACTTTAGACGAAAGAGCAACACGTATGCAAGAAAAAGTTTCCTAACGAAGCTACGTGTAATATATGAGTATGCACAAAAGATAATCATATAAATTCCTATGTAAGCATACTTATTATTTAAGCTAATGTTATTTAGAGATAAGTGGGAGATCATACTTCTAATGCACTTAGGAATGTCTTTACAAATGACACAACATATGTCACTTCCTTCGTGTTTAAGATACCTTCTTAGGGACGGTATTCTTGTTACCAAGCAATTCCTATGGCTTGATAGGTATGAGCATTAAATAAGCAACATGACAAGGAAGGTTAGTGTAATTAAGTAAGAAAAAAGTAAAAAAAAATGTTGTCATCTAATCAACATCCAAACAAGGTGTTTTAAAACATGGTGTTTGTTTTTTGTAAAAGACCTTTGTATTTTTTAATTAAACATGAATCGTATCAAGTTTTTTAAAGTACAATATACTCTAAGAAACTTGGTAACGAAGCTCTGATGCCAATTGTGGAAAACTAGAAGGGGGGGTTGAATAGTTTTATCGATTAAAACTTGGTTTTAAACTATTTAGATCGACTTATGTCAATCTATTTAACCATGTGTGTTGGATGTTGATAGACAAGCATATATAAATATGTAATCAAAGAGTAAGGAGTAAGAAGCACAAAACCACAACGCGTGTATTTATAGTGGTTCGGCTACAAGGACACCTTCTTTGCTCTACTCCACTCCCCGAGTCACCTACTCGAGAGTTTGTAAACACTACACGACACCAACTCCTTATGGCGGAGAAGCCTTTACAACGTTTCCTACTCTTTATCCGGTACAAGGCTAGATACCGGGTTCTTCCGCGAGGTAGAACCAAACCTATCACAACTTCGCCTACCCTTTATCCGGTATTAGGCTAGATACAGAGTTCCATTACAATGGAGGAACTACTACCCAACACTACAACAACAACTAACCCCAAAGGAGATCCACTCCTTATAACAACATCAACAAGGATATCAATATCCTTTGACCCAATACTAATCTATCTTGTACATCGAGCACACCATATCGAATGTACACCTTAGGTACCTTTCACTAATGCCTTTGACTCGATCTTAAGGCACCTTTCACTAATGCCTTGTGACTTGACTTCTAGACACCCTTTACTAATGCCTTTAGCTTTGAATTCTAAGCCCCTTCACTAGTGCTTTCAATACAGATGTTCGAAACCTTTCACTAATGTCTTCGTCTTGACCCTTTAGACATCTTTCACTAATGTCTTCAACACTACACTTCTTATGAGAAAGAAGAGAACTATCAACAAGAGAACCTCAGTAGTCTTGATGATAACGAAGCATGGCAACTCATGGACTTGAGCTTGCTCGTCTTCAAAAGATGGTGATCTCGCCTTTAAGAGGAACCTAGAGAATCACACAAAAACAAAACTACATACATATTTCACTTGGATCTGATGTTAGAGAGTTTATAGCTCAAAGGGAAAATATGTGAGAAAGAGGTGAGAAACAATGAAGAAATGGCTCACTATTTATAGAGGAAAAACAGCTACTGTTCCACGGATCCCACGGATCCCTCACTTAAGGGATTCGTCCAGTGTATTACTGGGGATCCGTGGGACGCTCCCTTTTGCCCATGGGTTTTGGGTCATGGGTCATGGGTCATGGATCATGGGTATCCAAGTAGATACAATGTATCTACAAGATGCAATGCATCTAGTCTATGGGTCATGGGTTAAAACCATGGGTCATGGATAATATCCATATATGACTTAAGCATGATGTCATGCAATGGGTTATGGGTCATGCTCTATGGGTATGAGTCATGGACTTTGGGTTATACCCAACTACATTCAATGTATTTGGTCAATGGGAAAAATACTTAAGTTTCTACCCATTTACATTACCCATTATAATACATACTAGTTATGTATATATTTACCCAATATGCAAACACTAGTTGTTGTACATATGTATTACTAAATCATAAAATCACTTATACTTGTTTTAGTGTTTTATGTGAAAATGTAAGTGTGTTAGTAAACTATTGGCTCAAACCATTTACGTATTTTATGTGTTTCGTTAAAATGATTTTACGTTTGTTTTCGACAAAACATTAGAAGTTCGTAAAATATAAATAAACGTTTTTACGGTTTATTTGTATTAATAGTTTAGTTCTTGATTTTGGGTTTTAGCTAAGTTCCTTATATCACTTGCAAAAATCATCCACCAACACTTTGTAAGGTTCATTAACTCTTTTAAATACTCATATTCACAATTATATTACATTCCATGATCATTTTAGCACTTATATATACTTGTAATGTTGAGAAACTTTGAAATAAGTTAGTAAAAGTTCACAACTTTCTGTCCCAAATAGATCAGCCTATAACTCGACCTATAAATCATATCTAAACACTTTAATACACCTTGCCAATTGTTTTGTACCTATTTGATATTTTTTAAAAATCGTGAGAAAACTTTACTCATAACCGACAAAGAAATTTGTAATCTGTATATTTGTGTAAAAATACATAACTTAAAAGCATTTTGGGTTTGCTCACTAGTTGAAACATTAGTAAATGACCCTTATGCCTTTCTAAGGACAGTAAATTCGAAATCTAACGATAAATAATGAAGGAGAAACGGCCCCGAGACCGTAGGTGTAGCTTCCTGAATTTGTAACAGCTTTGACACCTAGTTACGTTTTCGACCTTATAAAATAATTGGTGAACAACCAAGCTGAGAGGCTACCATTTTTGGAAAATAGACTTAAAAATTCTGAACCTAAGCCATTTTAAACAATTTTATTCTTTACAAAATAAGCGAGCAATGACCCGATTTAGTGGAAAGTTTTCTGAAAATAAGACATTGTTGTTCCAAATATTGATTTAGTAAAACCCAACACTTAACACTTATTTTCTTGAACTGAAAGTTTGAAATAATGAAAATAGACACGTTTATCTAGGTTTAGATATTTTAATGAGGAAAAACATACTTAAAACGAGTTAGATACACACTTTCCAAGACGGGTTAAATATAACTTATATAACTTGAAATTTCTAGAGTTTCTAAGTAACTAAAACGCGTTTTGAAATATATTTCTTAAACGAACGACTTGTGTAACATGTTAAAACCTCACTACAAGTATATAAAGGTGCTAAACTTCATAAAACTCATATGCATGTAGTACGTATTGCGTATTTTCCTGAAACGACTTATATTTCTAGGTCGCGTTAAGATTCCCGGTTGATTTCATTACTTTACACTTTCACGTGTACTTTGAATACTATGAGGTGAGTTCATAGCCCCATCTTTACTATAACTATTTGTATAAACTCTGTGAGGGAAGATACATGCTACTTACTTTTTATATGATCACAATTGTTTACAAATGAATATTTTTCTGATTTTATTATTGCCTAAGTTAGAAACCCGCAACTACTTTACTTGCGTAGATAGTTGCTTTGCTTGGGTGAGTAACCACCTACTTTACTTGTGTAGGTTGATACCTACTTTACTTGGGGACGTTGATACCTACATGGGTACTTAGATGCCTACAAGTGCTTGGCTGCATAGACACCAACACAACACTGGAATACTTAAGGTTTCAATCATGAGATTAGGGAAATAACAACTACTTTCAATTTTGGGCGTATACCAACGTAGCCCACTATTTTACTTAAACTTGGAGTCTTGTGATCAACTACTTTACAATTAAACCTATGAATTCACTCAACCTTTGTGTTGACTTTTTAGCATGTATTTTCAGGATTAAAAGCGATAGCTAAACTTTGTAGGCACAAGGCAATGGCATGGCATGGTCATAGACGACTCTGATATTCTATTTAGGACCACTTTACTTTTTATGGGCCTATATTCCATAATATATTTTGAAAGATGTAAATATAAATATTTATGAAATAAGATTTCTCAAGTTAAACCGTTGTTCTGTACATTGTGTTATGGTACCAGTTGAGTAATACCCCATTAACATTTTCTTCCACTGCAAACCATTTTTGGGGGTGTTACACGAGTACTCAACTCGAGAGTTCGTCAATAATATGTCCACAAGCACCCTATCCGGTGGAGAAGCCTTACAAAGCTAAATACCGAGTTCAAAGCTAAATATAGAGTTCAAAAAGAGGTAGAACTTGACAAAGATGATGTTTTATGTTTACAATGAGTGAATGATGTACACGAATCAATATAGTGATCTTAGAATGATGATGAAGACTAGCAACAAGCAAACTTGTGGCTTGGTTGTCATGTATACAAAGCTCGTTAATATCTTCTTCTAAAATATGATATGCAAAAATGAAATATAAAAGTGAGTTTGATCTGGGATTAAAGGTTAGATAATGCTATGAGAATGTAAGAGAAAGTATGTAATAGATGGGTGAAGAAATAGTGAGAATTGGCTTGGTATTTATAAGCAAAAAGTCCACTGTTCACCCGGATCCGGCGGATCCCTTCCAAAAGGAATTTGTTGATCCCTGTTGAGTAAACGATCTAATATAGAAGCTGATTTAATAATATAACCTGTTAAACACTACGCGGAATTTAATGTTTAACCTTAAGAAGAACAACTATGATTATCACTAAACACCTTAATATATTATTATAAGAATGCTCTAAATAGTATTAGGGTTTTACAACCTTGAAGTGTATCGACTCTCAGATATAACCAATATGTATATCTAACTCTAACCTAGGACCTCCTTTTATATGCTAAGGAGTCCTATACAATCTACATTACATATTCTACAAGATAACTATACTTTCCATACAATACGACCTACTCAAGATATTCTAGAATATTACAAATTAAACCGACCTAAACAATACTAGCAATGCTTCAATGTATTAGCAGTGGTTCCAGTCTTCTACTAGCAGTGGTCTATCTTGAGCAGTGGTTTCATCCTTCTAGCCGTGGTTTCATCAATGCTGGCAGTGGTTCCATACTTAGTGTCATTCCTGTTATCAGAACCAAAAACCCAACAATCCTCCCCTAAACTTGATATTTTCAACCAAAATCATCAAGTTTCTTTTAAGCTCACAATGTCTTCATTTGGAGGATGTATCCAAACACCCAGCAGAGCCTCCTCTTTCTCCTTATCAGATCCAGACTCTTCATCAGCAGCCTTTGATCTATTTGCCATTCTTTTCAATCTTCCTTGAGGCTTGCCTTTTATGGCTAGAGGACCTTGTATATCAGCAATCTTTTCAATATTCAAAAACAGCTCATCAATCATAGGATTTGTAGGTTTAGTACCTTGTGGTGCAAGCTTGGCTTCCAACATCTTCCTTGCTACATTCTTGGACAGTGGATAGTCTTTATCAATGAACATGAGTATCTTCTCCTGTGTAGTCTGAACAACATGTAATCTACAAGGCTGATATAGCATCCATTCTACAACTTCACAATCTTCCCAAAATTTATTATCTGGATTGGGTTGAAGCATGTTCTTCACAGATGTCCACACAAACCTAGCTAATGTTCCTGTTGGTCCAAATTTACCATACCTGAAATCCATGACCTTCCATAACTGTTTCAGATCAATCTTAGTACTACTCCACAGCAAACACCCAAAATTAAAGTGTTGATCTTTCCATCCATCTCCTCTTGTAATTTCAATCACTTCTCTGTAATTTGTTGTGAAAATTTGCCAATCTACAATAGGTTGAATAGATCTTAGAGGTGTAGGATTGATAGGCTCTTTAGGTTGATCACACACCATAAGATACTGTTTCAATCTTTCTTCCTTCTCCATCTCATCATCCATCTTTTGTTTCTTAGAATTAGACTCCTCCTGAATAGTTTCTTTTCTCTTTTGTCTGTTCCTTACCATCTCATCCTCTCTTTCAGAATTCATGGGAATGAAGTCATCACATCTTCTTTTGCAAGTATTGTAAATCTCCTCAACCTTCTCATAGGAGCAATTCCTCAAATTTACAGAAACATTCATCCCCATATGCCTGATAAACTTCATCATTTGATTTCTCTTTTCTTGCTTGGTTGGAGGTTTGTTCTTCTTTGCTTGATAATATTTAAAAGCTCTTTCCTGCTTCATCTTTCTCATCATCTCAACCAGCATTTTAGATCTTGTGTCAATGGATAATTGACCCCATTCAGCTTCTGTCATCTCACTTTGCATCCTTTCAGAAGCTTGAAATAGTGGTTGTTCATTGTTCCCCTCTTCAATCAGTTTCAGAGAAGCTTCTTCATGCTCTTGCTTTTCCTTTTCTCTAGCTTCTAAATCTTCAGCATTTAACCTCTCTTGTAGCCTTCTTGAAACCTCTTCATCATGTGCAATATGTGCTTCCCTACTTTCAAACTCTATCTCTTCTTCTTCTGGTTCTGCAATCCCTTTGTCTTTTCCAATATCAGGTTTAGTGACCATAATTCTTTGCACTGGCTCACCAATCTTCAAGCTTTTAGAAACAGGTTTAGGTCCAGTTGGTTTAAGTATAGTAGGGACAGGTACAATGATGGGTTCAGAAATTGGTAGAGATTGTTTTAGGTTCAGCAATGTACTAGCAACCTCTTCTCAGCTTCCTTTGTTTTTGATGGTGGTGTTAATGTGGTTGTGATTATAGTGGCAGTGGTTATGATAGCAGTGGGAATGTCTGAAGTAACAGTTGTTAGAATTACCTCAGAAGTAGTTGCAGCAGTGGTTTCTTCTGTACTAGCTGTGGATGCAGCAATTTTGGCAATGGTTGTTGCCTGCACCACTTTTTCCTCTTTTTCTTCAACTGCTTTCAAGGATTCTTCAATCACTGCTTCTTTTCCTTCCATGTTAGTCACCATATAATCATCACCATTATCAGTACTATCCATATCCAAATCCACATCCATATTCAAATCCTCCCCTGAATCTATGCCTTTACTCCTCCCATGTTTGGATGCATCCTCCAAACTCTGATTCCCTGAGGAGCTTGCATTCTTACCCATCTTTTTGACTTTCCTGTATGCAGCAATCCCAGTTGAGCAAACGATCTAATATAGAAGATGTTGGAGTTGCGTGGCATGGATTAAGAGGAAGACAAGAATGTTTCATTCATGGTAAGATTTAATTATCTCAACTTCTGCTACTTCGTCTAGGGAAGTTCGTACAAGAACCGTGTTTGTTTTGTCATCATCAAATAGGGGGAAATTGTTGGGTTTATTGATTTGATGATACAAAACAATAAAGAATGAAACATCAAGGACTTAAAGTGACAAAGAAGAAATCTACAAAAAGATGGAGGGACTTGCTTGCAAAAGAAGTTTTATTTATCAGTCCTTCGTAGAGATTTGTAAACCCTAATCCTCTAGTATATAAAGAAGACATGGGGTATAGGTTTTATATAATACAAGTCTTCCATAATGTAGTCATAAAAGTGTGTGTGTGTGTGTGTGTCCTAGGCGTGTAGTTCATTGTAAACGCCTAGGTAAGTGTTAGTTTACTTAATCTCCAAGATCTGAGATGTCTTAGATCCCTGTTACAGTTAGGTAACACGTTGTTATTCTGATCATATAATAATTGGGGAGATGTGGAAAAACCTTGTGTCAATAACATAGTTGTTTGTTCTATTCCGTTGCATATCATATTATATTGTCTATGTTATTGTTGAACCCTAGCGCTCTAAACGGTCCATGGAGTCTATCAAACTCCACAATTGGTATCAGAGCTCAACTGGGATTGCTCAAGAAGACTAATAAATAGTGTAAATAGAAGTTTTAACTGTACCAAAGGTGATAACAGATACAGTGGTTGGAAGCCATTTCTCAGCTTCTATATTATATTGTTTAACAGATTATATTGTTGAGACAAAAGGAAAAGAGTGGTTGTTTAATATTGATATGCTAGCAAAGTCTATGAATTATGAGCTTATCAATGCAGGTACATCCACTAATGTTGATGCAGGTACACAAAAGAATTCTGATGCAGGAACAAATTCTAAGGAAGCTGAACCTTCAAAAGAATTCTATTTGATTGAGAAGTGGAAAGATGGTTCTATCAAACCTATCATTGAAAAGCAGAGTCCCTCAGATGGTGATGATTTGGATTCAGGAAACAAGGTTGATCATCATCAAGATAAGGAAGAGTTGTTTCAAGATAACTCAGTGTCGGTAGATGAAATTGAGAAGCAGAAGAAAGTTTCTGAAAGCACTGCTAGGCCAAATTCTACCACTGCTAGTTCAAGTGAAACCCATGCTACAAGTTCAGATAGCAGTACTTTCTTTGGAAACACTGCTAAGCCACTAGTTGATTCTGAAGAGTATCCACATGATCCTAACATGCTTGATTTGGAAGAAATGGACACTCCCACTGATGATGAGAACATGGATGACTTTTTCAAGGATGCGGATGTTACAAATTTGGAATCAGTCATCATAGAAAGTCCAGTTTCTATCACCATGATACACAAAAATCATCCCAAATAGAAAATACTTGGCAATTTGAATACACCAGTTCAAACAAGAAGCGGAACTCAAAACTCTAAAACCTTCCCTGAACAAGGTTTATTTGCAAGGTCACTTCACATAAGGAATAGTCATCAAGACCTCCAAAATTGTTTGTTTGCTTGCTTTTTGTCACGGAAGGAGCCCAAAAGAGTTGAAGAAGCATTAGGAGAAGAAGGTTGGATTGAATCAATGCAAGAGGAGCTGTTACAATTCAAACTTCAAGAAGTATGGATATTGGTTGATCTACCTAATGGCAAGAGGGCTATTGGAACTAAATGGGTAATCAGAAACAAATGGGATGAAAGGGGGATAGTGGTTAGGAATAAATCAAGGTTGGTTGCTTAAGGATACACACAAACTGAAGGTCTTGATTATGATGAAGTATTTGCACCTGTTGCTAGAATTGAAGCTATCAGATTTGTTAATACAAATAAGCCGTAAAAACGTTTATTTATATTTTACGTACGATCTTCTAATGTTTTGTCGATAACAAACGTAAAATCATTTTAACGAAACAAATAAAATACGTAAACTGTTTGAACCAATAGTTTTCTAACATACTTACGTTTTCACATAAAACACTAAAACAAGTATGAGTGATTTTATGATTTAGAGATACATATGTACAACAACTAGTGCTTACATATTGAGCTAACATATACTTAACTAAGTATATACTAAAATGGGTAAAAACTAACAAATGGTATTGACCCATAACCCATGGTTTTGTCCAAACCACTTAACTAGGTTCATTGTATTCTAGAGATACATTGTATCTAGAAAGAAACCCATGGATCAACCCATAACCCATGACCCATGACCCATAACCAAAAATACCCATGGGCAAAAAGGAGCATCCCACGGATCCCTAGCTTTACGCTAGTCAGATCCCTTGTGGGAGGGATCCGTGGGATTCGGGGAACAGTGAACTTTCTCCTCTATAAATAGTGAGCCATTTCTTCCTTTTGGCTCACCACTTTCACACATACTTTCTCCAAGTATTGTACTTCTCTAACCACTGATCCTAAGGGATCTTTCTATGTAGTTTGTCTTTTATTTTTGTGTGATTCTCTAGGTTCCTCTTAAAGGCGAGATCACCACTTCTTGAAGTCGAGCAAGCTCAAGTCCATGAGTTGCCATAATTCGTCATCATCAAGACAACTGAGGTTCTCTTATTGATAGTTCTTTCTTCCTCCGTAGATGTTGTATTGAAGGCATTAGTGAAGGATGCCGAAAGAGTCAAGACAAAAGCATTAGTGAAAGATGCTAAACGTCCGTGTCAAAAGCATTAGTGAAGAATGCTAAAGGTGTCATGACGAAGGCATTAGTGAAAGGTGTTAAGCGTTGTGTCAAAGGCATTAGTGAAGGATGCCTAAGAATCAAATCAAGTGGCATTAGGGAAGAATGCCTAGGTCGTATAATCGATGAGGTGTGTAACATATTGGATTTCACATACACATCAAATCACTAACATATTAGGTGTACAAGATGAGTTTTAGAGAGAGAAAGTTAGAGGTTTGGGAACTTTAGTGAGAGAAAGAAAATTCTTATTATGAGCTCCAACTCTCTACCTTGGGAGGTATGGAGTATTTATAGTCTTACAATAAAACGCCACCTGACGGGCTGTGGATCAGGCATACAGTGGGTAAAGACCCATCCGTCCTCCACGGTGTTACCTAACTAAATACAACTTAACATTAAATAACTACGACTACGAGCTTTCTAACGGATACATATACTTGAGGTGACCGGCACTTTAATACCTGGAATTTTCTAAATCCTAACAATCTCCCCCTAAGGGAGGTCACCTCAAACACACATTAAAATTACATAGAATGCAAACAGATATTACATTAAAATTGTTCTTGGATTCTTGTTCATGTTCTTTGTTCTGTAGCTCGTAGTCTTTGATTCTTCATTTTTGCATGTTTGGATAATCTGAGTGGAGGTCTTTAACTGATCCACGTGATACTGAGTTTTGAGCCAGCTTTGAGATCATCAGCCACAGTAAATCTCTGACTCATCCATTGTGGTGTTGGTATTATGTGATGTTGTGACATTTGGACCGACATGCTCACATTCTGGATCATGATAGGTTCTTATCAGAGTAGCGGAAGCTTTCGTGTATTCATGATATTGGCAGCAGCGTAGCAGAAGCATGGAGTGATAATATCAGAGTCATTGATGCACCAATCATGATTTCTTTGGAAATGAATGTGTTGTGTGAGCATGCGGCTAGGGATTGACCGCTTCATTCTGATCAGCTGCAAGCGTCGGGTGTTCCTGCATGAAACAGTTAGCAATAAAGCGCACAAGAGTGTCTTTGATCACTTTTGTAGAATTGAGGTACACGGCCCACGGTTCCCCGTTGATCAGTACAAGTACTGCCTGTGATCAGGTATAATTCCGAAGAATTTCCTTGACAGGGTTTCGCAGCTGCTCTAGCTGTTCTCAAACCGGAACGTCTCAAAGAAGACAACACGGATTGAGTGAACCAGCGAAATGAGATTCACTGATTGATGAGAAAAGATTTGAAAAACAATCGTGTACTGCTCAATAGAAATTGTTTTTGCAATACAACGAAGGTTTAAAGGAAAAATCAATTATCAATCATAAACACCTTTTATTTTGAAAGATTAGTACACAGTCGACGTGCTAAGGAAAAGAGTTTTTAAGCACAACGGCCGGTTTTTCAAAGGTATCCGTCAATCCATAACCTGAACCAGGATTGATTCAAAAGTTTGAATCGCCCCATTGTTTCTGCTCAGTTGTCACATGGTTGATCTATTGAATAGATCTCACATGCCACCCACCAGGAGCTTGTTTGATGTTGGCTCCAGAAGGCTTTCCATCTTCATTGTGAGTATGTTGGCATACTACTCAGATGTTCAGGCAATACCACAAGGATAATGCGTAGGACTCATAAGATATAATCTCTCTTTCCACATTGTGTGAAACAGAGAGTCTTCATTGAAAGTGTCCTAAAGAGATTTATAGATGATCTCGAAGCTCTAGACTTAATTGTGCATATTTGGTTCCCATGTCGGAGACTAGGGAGAGGGTCTCCTTCTTCAATATCAACAATCTCTAAGAGAAAGTCGATAGATTATGTCGGTTCCCCTTGGGAATGAAACAAGTCCTTTTAAGAGAAACTTGAGTGGCTTGGGAAGTTGTAGTGCAATGCGTCACTGGGTCCATGACATCTTGTCTTCAATACCGATGTTACCTTGGTAACCACCAGTAGCATATGAATTGAACCCGATTTCTGCCCTAAGGTTGAAAAAATGGAGGGCTATTTCTTTTCACCCCTTTTTCACATTCAATTCTTTTACATTCTTCAACCCCTTCAGTGCTTACCGAAACTTCATAATTAGAACCTTGTTGGGTGTATTCCAGTACTAGCTCAGTTTCAGTCCGCACTCTTCCCATATCTCATTTTTCTCCTTTTTTCAATATACCTAAGGACTCTACACTATCAAGTGGTTTTGTCCCTTGGTAGATCCCTCCAGTTCTGGCGGATCATTGGACCTCAACCTAACCTTATCATCCTTATATCACCATGCATAAAGTAAAGTCGGTCGGTCTTTTTGAAATAGTTCTTCCGCCTTGAAACCAATTGAAAACCATTTGAAAATCAATCAAGATACTTGTGATATAAAATCAAAGTATTTTGTATCTTAATTGTTTTGATATTTTAGAAATGCTCCCCTCAACATATGCATAAAATTCAGAAATTGTTTAGCACATGGAGGCAAGAGATCTTTGAAATCGTTAGATTAAGAATGAAAGGTCCAATCTTTTGATTAACATTTTCTAAAATGATCATCATCACTTCCCAATCAATTTGAGTAGATAAAAACATTTTGAGGAAGGATGAGGTTTTCAAAAGTTTGCTCCCCCTCAATATGTGCCTCGAAGTTTGAAAGAGTTTTGCACATGTTAGAGGGAACCTGCACTTAGAGACAATTCAATCACGTTTCAATAATTTAAGTTTAAAGTAGATGCTCCCCCTCAACATGTGCATGGAAAATTTGAAATCGTTTGTCACATGCGGGGAGGAAAACTTGTTAAACACTTATGAACCCATTTATCGAATTATCAGTTTAAATCCAATTTAAATCACAAAGTCTCCCCCGATCACAATTTTCAAAACATTTGAGATTTGAGAGCTCTTGTTGATTTAAATTGATTTTGAAAGCTTTTAAGGAGAATTGTGACTTAATTATGAAAAAAGTTTTAACTGATAAGGATTGGATTTTGAGACTTTAAACTACATAGATTAAACATGCATGATTTTCTTTTGAAAACGATTGTATGACAAATAACCTTTTGATTTAATTGAAATCATTCTCCCCCTCAATCAATGACATAAGTTGTTGATTGAGAGATAGATATTTTAACAAGAGTTAAGTCCAGATGATTTACAAAAATAGAGTACGAGTTATTTTTCAAAGCAATTAGTTTTCATTAGATTGAAAGCAATTGTTTATAGAATCAGAGCATGAGATTTGAAAAAGCAAGATAAAGCATGGCTCTATTCTTTCTTTGAAAAGCGGGTTACTGCCTAAAATGACAATAAACCATATATTTCACTTTCTCCCAAAAATATTTATTTTTATTTTATTATTTTTTTTTTAAAACGAATATGTACATTCGACCAACATCTAAAGACCCGTGTCACTCTTTGACTGACAGCATAAAGACCATAGATATTAATCGAATCAAGAAAGATATGACAAAAAGACAATATTTTTGAGATTTTTTGAGGTTTTCAGATTTTTATGGATTTTATGAAAGATTTTATATTTTTCTATTTGCTTTTTGTAGGTTTTGTAATTTTGTATTTTGCTTTTTGAATAAATATGTACACAGAGATGGATGAAGAAAGACCTTTACTCCTCGACTTCCTCCTGAAGACGTTCGAGTGTTTCTGGTTGAAGGCTTTTCAAGCCAAGTCGTAGAAGAATAAACTCAAAATGTTCTCTTGGAAGAGCTTTGGTGAAGATGTATGCTAATTGGTATTCTGACTTCACAAAATAGAGTTCCACCACACCGTTTTCCACTTGCTCCCGGATGAAATGATGTCGAATGTCGATGTGCTTTGCTCTTGAATGTTGAACATTGTTGCATGAGAGAGCAATAGCACTTTTATTATCACAGTACAGAGGGATTTTGTTGAATTCAAAGCCATAGTCAGATAATTGGGATCTCATCCATAGGATTTGAGCACAACACGATGACATGGCTATGTATTCAGCCTCTGTAGAGGAAATAGAAGTACTCATTTGCTTCTTTGACGACCAGCTCACAAGCTTATCACCCAAAAACTGAGCACCTCCTGACGTACTTCGACGTGTATCTTGACATCCTGCATGATCAGCATCTGCATAGGCTGTAGTGACATACCGGTGTCCTTCGGGTACCATAGTCCCATATTGATGGTTTCTTGGAGATACCGAAAGACCCGTTTAACCGCTTCAAGGTGCTTTTTAGTAGGCTTAGCCTGATATCTAGCACACATGCACACAGCGAACAAGATGTCTGGTCTACTAGCTGTGAGGTACATCAGGGATCCAATCATACTACGATATTTCGTTTGATCTACCATGATCCCTAAGTGGTCCTCATCCAGCTTGGTACGCTCAATCATGGGAGTGTCAACGGTGTCACATGAAACAAATCCAAATTTCTTTAAGATCTCATTTGCATATTTAGATTGATTTATAAAAATGCCTCCGGGACTTTGTGAAATTTGTAATCCCAAGAAAAATGACATTTGTCCCATCATTGACATTTGAAATTTGGAACCCATTTCATTTGAAAAACGATCAAATTCATTGGGGTCAGTCGAGGCAAAGATAATATCATCAACATAAATCTGAACGTGAATTAAATTTTTGTCTGACTTTCTGGTGAACAATGTCGGATCAACTGCTCCGTTGCTGAATCTAGTAGATAGAAGAAACTTTGACAGCATATCATACCATGCTCTAGGAGCTTGCTTCAAACCGTAAAGGGCCTCTTTCAAGCGATAGACATGAGTAGGATGCTCTGGATTCACAAAACCCTCTGGCTGGCTGACGTAAACCACCTCTTTCAAATCACCATTAAGAAAGGCAGTTTTCACATCCATCTGATATACGACCTTGTTCTTACTAGCCGCATTAGCCAAGAAGATTCTGATAGCTTCGATACGAGCAACAGGAGCAAAAGATTCCTCAAAGTAAATACCTTCTTCTTGACGATATCCTTTAGCCACTAACCTAGCCTTATTTTTTAGCACATCACCATGCTCATCAAGCTTCACTTTGAAGATCCACTTTAGAGCAATGATCATTGCACAGTCTAGAGCAGGTACTAATTCCCATACATCTAATCGATCAAACTCATGAATTTCTTCTTGCATGGCGTTGAACCAGCTGTCTTCATTCATCACAGTTTTAACATCTTTAGGTTCGATCTTAGAGAGTACAGAGTTGAAGAAGCACCATAAGGCATCAGTAGCAATTTGATTACGAGTGGATACAGGACGAGAAGGGTTTCCAATGATGTTGTCCAATGGGTGATCATGTGTCCATTTTTTAAGGTGTTCATGTGGTTGTAGTTGTGGAACTGAAGTAGCAGAGTCGATGTCTCCTGATGAAGATGGTTCATATGATGAATCAGAAGCAAATATATTTTCAAATGGAGCATCTTCGGGAGTAGCAAAGGGATTAACTTCATCTTGTGAATCAGAAGCAATTCCTTGATGTACACTTGGTGATTGAAGGTTTGTTGATGAGACTGATTGATCAGCAGCAGGCGCTTCCTGACTTAATGACATAGAAACTGAAGGATTGACTTCATTGACAGGGATAGAAGCAGCCTCTGTTGATGGAATTGACATATCAATAGTACTTGGCTCAAAGTGTTCATCAAACATAGGATTAAACAATTTCTTCAAATCATTTTCAGAGGGAGGTACATAAGGAGTTGCTGGTGTATGATTAGACACAAGAGTAGAACTGATAGGACTACTAGATGAGAGTTGTAATGCGGGTCCTGAACTGGATTGTCCTGGAGCCATTTGACCGGTCAGCTCATCAAACGTAACGCGAATTATTTCCATAATATTTCGGGTTCTCTTGTTGTAGATTCGGTATCCTTTTCTGTTTGGTGCATATCCTACAAATACCCCAATGTCCGCTTTAGCTTTCAGTTTACCTAAGTCTTGACCATCATTAGTTGGGTAACAAAATGCACCAAACACTCGAAAGTATGATAGATCAGGTTTTCGATTGTGGACAAGTTCATACGGAGTCTTTCTATGAGATGTGTGGATTAGGGATCGATTTTGAGTGTAACATGCAGTGGCAATAGCTTCAGCCCATAGAAACATTGGAACCTTTGAGTAAATCAGCATTGTTCTTGCGGCTTCCACAAGAGTTCGATTTCGTCTTTCAACTACACCGTTCTGTTGAGGAGTTCGTGGAACACTTCTTTGAGGACTGATTCCAACACTTTCATAAAATTCATTGAGTTCTTTATTAACAAACTCAGTTCCATTTTTAGTTCGGACGATTCGAACCGTTTTGTTGAGTCGGATCTGAAGTTGTTTAATGAGTTTAATGATGACATCTGGAGTTTCATCCTTTGTCCTCAAAAACTTAACCCAAGTGAATCGAGAGTAGTCATCAACCACTACTAGAATGTATTTCTTCCCATTTATCGTTTGCACTCTCATTGGTCCGCATAAATCCATATGAAGGGTATGAAGAATTTCCATTACTGAGTTTGTGGGTTTTGGTTTGTGGGCATATTTCGTGCTTTTTCCCAATTGGCAAGCTGAACAGAGATGATCTTTTTCATATTTCAATCTAGGTAAGCCTCTGACAAGATCCTTTCTAGAAAGGTTATTAATGGTGCCGAAGTTCAAGTGATTGAGACGACGATGCCATAACCATGACTTTGTTTTTGAAGCTTTTGACAACAAGCAGATTGGTGAGGACTTCATCATGTCTTCGATAGATATGGTGTATAGGTTTGAACCACGGGTTCCTCTGAGAAGTTCCACACCATCAAGCTCTCTAACGAAACAAGTATGCTTTCTGAAAGCCACTTCTAAATCGGAATCACAGAATTGACCAACAGAAAACAGATTATGACCAAGACCTTCTACGTAATATACCCTGGAAATTACACTTTTACCAACCACATAATCTCCATAACCCATAATTGCACCGAAATGATCGTTCCCGAATCTAACTGTCCCGATGAATTTGCTCACGAAGTTCATGAGCCGCGACCGGTCTCCAGTCATATGCTTGGAACAGCCTGAGTCCAGGTACCACAGAATGATTTGAACGATCTGCAGTTGAACACAGACAAGAATGGATAACTGGATAATTGGGATTCCCATGAAAGAATGAGTTCCATTTGGTTAGTAACAGTGATTGGAACACCCACATTAGAAATAGAAACACCCATATCAGAAATAGAAGCAATGAAATCATCAGAAATAGATATAGTGCTAGTATCCGTATTTGACCTATTCAAAGTATGTTCACTTCTTAAGGGAATAGTTCTACCAGTAGGCATCCATTTTCTAGTGGGCATTGTCTGATTAACCTTATGGCCAAAAGGTATCCATTGATAACCTATCTTACTAAATGTTCTTCTTGTGGGTTTCCACTGTTTTCTAACTTTCTTTCGCTTTTGCCTTTTAGCCTTCTTAGCTTGATTTTTAACATTAACAGTTTTAACTGGCCATTTGACAGCATTAGACAAATCATTCATACCACATTCAAGATTAGTAACAGAAACCACACAATCATCATTACATGTTTTGCCAAAAGTAGTAGAATTCGCATTAATTACAGTACGCTTAGAGCTAACATTAGAATCAACATGATTCGTTTTATTCAAATTCTCCCTACGGTGATCTTATACTTTCTTCCAATGCACATTCTTAGCTTGCGAGGTCCTATTATTCCTTGTATTGCCTTGAGACTTTGACCTGCTCGCTTTAATGTCACTGATTACTCCTGTAGAGGGAATGGGAACATTAGTTGGTTTTGCTACTTTTTGCCTTTCCTGTTTTGATGTGCTGGGATGTGAACTATTTGAAGGCACACTGAGGTTCACTTTCTTAATACTGTAGGTGCTGGGATCTGAACTACTAGAAGGCATACTAAAGTTCACATTCATAACATTGGGCATTGAATGACTTGCATACTTGGCACTAGGCATAGAACATGGTAACAAAGGATTGACTTGCTCACCTAGGGATTTAGGGCATATAGTAGTTAAGCATTCTAGAAGTTCTTGAGATCGTTTGGCATATAAGCATGCATGGCCAATTTCATTATCAAGTGGTTTCTCTAACTTATCCTTTTCTACGATCTCACGGAGACATTCTAGGCTGTCCTTAAGGTATGAGAAATATGTTTGAATAGCAAGTTTGTTATTCTTAAGATGAGGAGGAACATATTTCACAGACAAAGCATATTTATTACAACCATGCACCTTTAATGCACCATTCTCCCCATTGGTCATTGGCATTTTCCCTTTTACCTGACTCTTCAGATTCTCAATTTCCTTTTGCAACGAAGTTATTTGTTCATTATTTTTGTTACGAGTGACTTTTATTGACTCAAATAACTCATTGAAATGACGTTTAACCTTTTCATTTTCTTCTAGAAAACTCTCATTTTCCTTTTGTAAAGCATTAACCAAGTTTTGAAGATGAAAGTTTTGAGAATTCTGAGAATCTAAAGGAGGAGGCATTTGGGAGCCAGTCACATTGTTCTTTTCACCCTTTAATTGAGAAATTTGGGCTTTCAACTTTCTGATCGTGTTACAGTGAGCTTGAATCTATTCATCACGTTTGTTTATTTCAAAAACTGCATCAAACTCTGGAACATCTGAGGATATCTTGATGTTTGAGGTTTTAACATTTTCTTTGAGATGTTGATATTTTAGTTGTAAATCAAAATGTTCAACTTCTAGTTTAGAAAAATGTTTTACCAAATTATCGTGATCATCTTGTTCAATTTTCTCACTTAGTTTAGAGTTTTTGATTTCAAGCTCAATGACACGATCATGGGAGACTTTCAAAGCAACAGATAATTCATGAAATTGAGAAGCAGTAATAGAACAATTAGTGGCAGTATAGAACACATCTTGAGAGATACATTCAGAAATAAGATTCTCATTTAAGGTATGCAAGTTCTTCCTCTCAATTTTATTATATTTTAATGCTCGCTCATAGTCACTAACCTCAATAATCATTGCATCAAATTCCTTTTCCATTCCTTTAATATCTGTATTTATCCCCTTTTTAAGACTCTCAAATTGATCTTTTAGTTGTTTAAAGAAAGGCATGACCTCAGTTAAGTAACATTCTTTTGTTTGCTCAAAACCCCTTTCCCCTTCAGTTATCCCAGTGGGTGTGATCCTTTTCTTACAAGTTTTCTCAAAGTCAACAAATAATTGAAATATAACATATTGACTGATTAAGGTCTTGCTCTTAGTGGCAATAGTTCTAGGAACTAAATGCATTGGTGTATTTGGAGGATACACAGTCGCTGCATGCATTTTCCTAAGGGGAGGGTTTGTTACAACAAGATTCTCTGCTTTTTGCTTATCTAAATCCTTTTTCCAGAACACTTGTTCGGGAGTTAACAACGTTTGAGGCTTAAACTTGTTCAAGGAAATCCAGTTTTCCTTCTTGTAATCATGGGGTTTGATCGTTATGTTATTCTTTTTACATTCAGGATCATCTAGCTTCTTATTCATTTTCTCCCTAGATGCATCATCTAATTTTCTATCTTCCTCAGTGCACTCAATGCAACTAGGTGTCTGTCTAGGTTTAAGAATCTCATTACCATCATAGATAACACTTTGGGCTACTTTTGCTATCTTACCTTACTCAGGGTTGGATTCCTTTATAATGGGGATACTATGCTTATCACTGAGAACTCTATGCTTCGTGATCATGTGAGCAGTCTGAATTGTATTCCCTTGTACGTACAACTTATTTTCGAGCTTGTTTTTCAAGGTTTTTAGATTAGAAAAATCATTCAAAAGTTTTGATTCCTTAGCACTGAATTATTGCTTAAGCATTTTAACATTTTCTTGAAGTTCTTGTTTTTGCTTAGCAGTTTTAGAAAGCTTTTCTTGTAAGGAGTTTAACTCTTGTTTTAATACTTCTTCTCTAAATTTATTTTTTCTAATAGTTGTACGCATTGGGTCATCCATTTCCTGCTCACGGGTGGTTAGCTCGAACTTATCACGTTGTTCATAAATGGCAACTCGTTCTTTATAGGTATTAAGTTCAGAGATAACAGAATCATCAGGGGCACATGCAGTGTATTCATAAAAAACATAGCCATCATTGACTGCAGAAGATGCATCACTTGGTACAATCTCACTTTCACTTTGTTTCACATATTGATCATATGGGACAACATTGATATTACCCATATTTTCAATATCTGACTCAATAGTTTCAGTTGATTGTACTTTGTCATGCATCTTTTGCACATCAGCATCATCGTATAGTTTTAATACCTCAGAAATGATTTTGTCTTTGGATGGACCAGTTTGTGGTGATGAAGAGACTTTAGAAGGGACCATTGGAGAAATGCTAGCCATGAAAATTGTTTGTGCAGTAGGTTCATCATCAACGTCAGAGTCGTATGCATCACAATCAGCGACTTGAAAGGCATTCTGATGATTGTGGCCTATCTCCTGAATTGGCTGCTCATCCACATCTGCATCATATGTCTTGGCATTTCCCTCAGCAAGAAACAACAACTCCTCTTCATCCAAAGCTGCACCATTATCCTGAGCTTGCACAAGCAACATCTTAACCCTGAAGTACTCTGCATTCTGAGGGCGTTTTGGCGATGTTCAGTTCCTTGCAATATGTCCCTCACCACCACAGTTGTAACACTTGATCGGCTTTGCTTGTCCTTGATTTCCATTCCTTCCCCTATTCTGATTTGCCACATATCCTCTATCAACAATACCTCTTCCTTGTTCATACTGCCTTTCTTGAATTGGTTGTACCATAACCTTCCCATCTCTGACAGTGGCTTGATTGTGTGGATTAGATGCTGTTCTGAGGTTGTTGTTGGTGTGTGGGATAGAGTTCATGTTTTGACTGATCATGAGAGCCAGTTGATTAATGAAGTTTCCCACGTGTGCATCAGCATCAGCTTGTTTGAACATTGGATCGGGAATGAGTTTGTGATTACCATTACCCATGGGTATGACTTGTGAAGCTTTGGTTGTAATCCCAACATTGGTGTAAAATGCAGTTGAATCATTTGATGAACTTGTTTCTCCCTGGTTGGTTTTGAACTGATCCAGAATCCTTTTTTCAAACATAGCATGCCTCTCATTCTGAAAAAGGAATGCATAGAGTTGCTTATAGTTTGTATTCTTCAATCCTTTTGTTAGCTTCACAGAGGTCACAAACTTGTGCCATTCAGGATTCATGTTGTTCACAAATTTTGAGTTCAGCTGAATGTTTGGCATGGTCATTCTGATGTTCCTCATGTCATTAACAAGCTTGTGGAATCTCACGTAATACTCATAGACACTCTCATTTGGTTTCATCTTGAAGTGCTCAAATTCATCATAGAGTTGTGATTCTCTGTCTTCCATAGTTAATTCAGAACCAGAAAGAAGCATCTTGACATTATCCCACACTGCCTTGGCATCGGTGTTGTGATTGATCAGCTTGTAGATATCTTTTGGAAGACCTTGAAGTATGATGTTAGAAGCCATGATATCAGCATCGAATCTCTTTTTCTCCTTATCATTGAGCTCATCATATGTCTTTGGTATGTCTATTCCATAGATCATTGTTCCATCTGCAGCTGTATCAATTAAGTCTCTTGTAGTCTCAATCTGATAAGGTCCTTCATCAATCGATTTGAGAATGTTGACCCCATTTTCTTTTCCAAGACAGTACAATTTGATTCTTTGAGCCCAAGAGTCATAGTCAGTTCTGTCAAGCATGGGTGGACGAGTATCTGAACCAGCTGCTTGAACATCCTCGGCAACAGTGGAGATGATTGTAGGTACGTTGGTAGACATGTTTAAAGATTACACGGGATTTTATAACTCAATGATTAAACCGGGAAATAGATTCTTTCACGGGATTTTACTAAATCAAGAGAAAACCGTATTACAAACAAAAGTCAACCAAGTCGCTAAGAATCCTTGAACTAAGTCACTAAGAACCAAGTTGCTAAGTATTAAGAAGACAAGTCGCTAAGATCCAAATCGCTACGAATTTTGACAGCAAATCGCTAAGCACCAAGTCGCTAAGAAATCAAGTCGCTAAATAGCAACTCGCTAGTGTCCAAATCGCTAAGACCAAGTCGCTAAGAAACTTAAAGAACAAGTCGCTATCAAAATTGAAAGCAAGTCGCTACCTTACCAAGTCGCTACCCGTAGTGGAGAATCCACTAAGTGTAATGTTTGTCGGCTTATCTCAAAAGGCAAGTCGCTATGACCAAGTCGCTACCAAAACTCACTACAACTCGCTACCTTTGACTGAAGCAAGTCGCTACCAAGAAATTCACTCCGAGAGCCAAGTCGCTACCAAGAAAAACTTTAAAAACACACTTTTCAATCCAAAACAAGCTCAACCACAGTGATTTAAGCTTACCAAATCAAAACCCAAGCACATACAATGATCCTAAACACAAAAGTACACCCAAAATTCAAACTTTAACACTAGAAATGAACCAAATGATGCAAAAACCACTAAACTTTTTCAAACTCAAAAACCATCTAAAAACCACTAGAAATCAAAGGATATGTAAGAGATGATCTAACCATGGCTCTTGATACCATTTGTAACATATTGGATTTCACATACACATCAAATCACTAACATATTAGGCGTACAAGATGAGTTTTAGAGAGAGAAAGTTAGAGGTTTGGGAACTTTAGTGAGAGAAAGAAAAATCTTATTATGAGCTCCAACTCTCTACCTTGGGAGGTAGAGAGTATTTATAGTCTTACAATAAAAAGCCACTTGATGGGTTGTAGATCAGGCATACAGTGGGTAAAGACCCTCTAGGCTACTATTCATAATTAACACCACATTTTGGTTGTATTGTTTAGGAAAAATCATGCCAAGCAACAAGCAACAAGATTACCAAGACATCGTTCACTACATACCCATGTACCATAGGAAAGATGGACTAAGTCCGGACGATAGGAAAGCCTTTAAGATACTTGAAAGGAGACTCTTTTACGAAGGTAGAGTTGTTGAACCTTCATTTCTTGCCAATACCGACATAAGGGAAGTTTTTGGAACTATTGGGTTTGATTGTCTATTGGACATAGACGAACAAATTTGCCCAGTCTTTGTACTTGAGTTCTACAAGACCATGAGAATAGTTAGAAATGAAGATGGGTCCATCTCGATCGTTTTCACCATCAATGAGCAAGAGTTTAGTCTTTCACTTGTAGATTTTGGAAGAATTATAGGGGTTCCATACCAAGGGGTTTGCATGTACTCCAATGAATGGTCTTTGGAAGAACTACACTCAATGGTTGATCATCATGCTATCTACCACTCTATGATCCCGGAAGCAACCACGGTGAGGGACACCGTATTCATACCAAGAGCATCACCATCAAGAGTCACTAGGAACTCGAAGGTGATCTATAGGGATCCTTTCCAAATGGAGCTTTCGGAAATGTATGCATTGTATAGGAAATGGGAGAGTGTGGTGAGGGAGAATGTGGTGTGTCTAGTTGGAAACAAGGATCACCCCAACGCTTGTCTAAGCTTCATGAATTATTGCCTAGTGACCGAGACTCGTTTCAATGTTGCTTACTACATGATCAAAAGAATGGAAAGTGTAAGAAGCATGGACAAAATGGTACTCCCGTACGCAATGCTCCTAACCCGTATTGCTAAATTCATCTTTGCATTAGATCCTTCTCCACAATCCTATGATCATAGCTTTTGAAACAAATTTATGGTACCATTAACCGAGGGTAGAACAACAAGGTTTATGGTGGAAGGCAAGAGGCCTCACCTACCCACGGATTCCTCGGATGAAAGGGAGAGATAAGGAGGAGGTGAATGAAGTAGTAGCAACCCACTCGGAAATACCGATCTTGACCCCTTGGACTACATTAACCAATTGCCAAACATTCCTAATGAATCACCCAAATGGCAACAAACCAAGGGAATCTTCAAGTGCTTCGCCAATTTCTTGAGGAAGAAGAAGTGAAGATGGTATGATAAAGAGTGGAGGATGGGTAAGGACGTGAAGGAGAAGAAAAATGAGGTAAGGTCATAGGACCTTATTCTGTAAAGAACAATTTCAAACAATGGTTTGTAACACTTTGAACTATGCTTGTAGTATGTAGGTCTTGCCATATCTTGGCACTAAACAATATTAACTTAGGAACTTGTAGAATGAGATTTTACGGCTCCTTGAAAACATTCAAGTGGTCGTTGTCACTCATTTTAGGAAATTTAGGTCTCCTTACTTTGCTATGCCTTATATTTGTTGTGTTCTTGCATTTAGTCCCTATTGAAACAACTAGGAGAAGCATTTACTAAAAAGTGCAAAGTTGCACATTTGCTGTAAGCCTTCTGATCTACAGTAGGCGGATCCCAGCATTTGAACTAGTCGGATCCCTCCTATAAGGGAACCGCGGGATCCGTGACCACTGATACACAACTCAAACTTGCTTACACCAAAACAGCTCACTAGATCACATCACACTAGCCAAACATAAGATTTTAGAACCAACTAAGTCTTCCACAAACACCTGAAAGCTTCACACTTACTCATAGCTCATCTAGGATTATATTCAAAATGTTGTTGATTTATCAACTCATTAAAACTCACCATATTTCTGCTCCAACGCTCACACATTGCCTCTCACATCTCATAACTTTTAGCTTGAGACACTTTTCAAGTTTAGCAAATTAATTGTAGTCACCATTTACTCATAAATAAGCTTAAGACTAGTTTTTTATTTTTCTCTATCTCTTAAGATTTTAGTAAATTTCCCTTGGGTCATCATCTAGCTTCTAAGACTAGTTATCATCATCTTACCATTCAAAATCAAATGGAATCTTTGCCAAACACTTAGTTGGACTACCTAAAGTAAAATTTTCTTACCCAAAACCATCATTAAGCATCCTCACTTCTTATGGTTAAGCATTTAAGATACCCATCAGCTAAAGACTTCAGGTTTAAGTCAAAACCTCGAAATCCATAGATAATAAACCTTACAAAAGCATAATCATTTCACCTAGAACCTGCCTGACAGCCGGATCCCTGGTCTTTAACCAAACGGTTCCCTGCTGAGAGGGATCCGCAGGATCCGTAGCTGCAGAAAGCCTTAATCAGCTTCCATATTCAACTTTAAGTCACCTTTTGGTTATCTAACCACTTTTAGCCTTCATTTATTATCCTCCTAGAGCTGATCAATGTCCTAAGTGCATGCTTAACCCTCTTAGTGGCCAAGAATTTAATTTCCTTATTCAAATTATCCTTTATAAACCAAACAACCTTAGGGTTAAGGCACCACTCTCACTTACCTCTCTAAAATCAGCAACTAGAAGTTTATATTTGCATCATCATCACTATGACTAAGGCTCTTAGCAACAACTCTTCAACCATAGGATCATCCAAAAGAAAGGGTCAAATGATCCATGAAATCTCATCCACCGAAACATCTCCCATTAGAGATAATAATGCTAGAATCCCACCTCATCAAACTCATTTAACAAGTGCTAAGAGAACCGCAAGGATTAGCATCAAACCTTTCGGACTAGAAAAAGGATCATCTAGTTCAAAACCAAACATGGCTAGTTCTAGCAAGCCATCAAAACCCTCATTCCTTGAGCATGGACTACACTCCTTGAATGAGCCTCTTCCTCACCCAAACATCTACTCATTGGATCATTCACCACCAAGAGCCACCCACTCACCAACCTTTTCATTAAATAAGGAACCACCGACAACACCAACTAGTCCATCATGGGAGACAAGGAACAACCTTGATCATATGGAAGAATTTCCATTACCACCCTCATTTTTAGAACCTCATCCCACTTCTCAAAATGAAGACCCACAATCACACATAGAGCCCCCTCAAAATATCCATTTCCCTCCAGTTCCAAACCAAGACAATAATTGTCCAAATTGTCTAATCACTCAAGGACTTGTTCAAGAAGCACGAAATGAGATACATTTCATGTTTAATCATCTTCTTTCAAAGTTGGATCAAATCAACAAGTCCACTCATCCCTAGACTCAAGCACATTGTCGCGTTTTAAGTTTGGGTAACTCATTAGCATTAGTAGTACTTGTATGGCTAGATCATTCTCTTAGTTTTAGAGATTTGTTTGATTATCTCTTGTTTTTATTGAATGAATACCTATATGCCATGATTGTTTTGTGTTTTGTGCTTGCTAAATAATATACATATTTCACCTTTTCATTAGCATTGTTCGGCACATATTCAGTGCTGAAGAAACTGTCACCAGACAGCCGGATCCCTAGAAATGGCCTAGACGGATCCCTCCATAAAGGGAACCGTGGGATCCGTGGTACAGAAGAACATTTTTCTACTAACTTGAGTCTTATTTGCAGGAGATTATGCACTATATACTTGTTCTCTAACCTCTATTTTGTAGATTTTCAAAATACACATGAATATTTTGACACCATAAAGCTAGGGGGAGCTTTGTGTCAAACCATACATTGCAAATTCATTTGCAACATAATCCTTATTTGGATTATACTTCATGACACCCCATTGCAATGTTACAATCTTCAAGGGGGACCATTGTCGTCACAAGGACGAACCATTTGCAAAAATTGCAAATCATTAGCTTACTTAGTTTTATGTACTTGACGCCCTCACAAAGGGATGGACTCGTCAAGGGGGAGTTAAGACGAGATCCATTCCCGTTACTTGCTCTCTTTATATTTTCTCTTTTTACATGTTTTTCTTAAAAACTTTGTGTTAGTTTCTTTTCGACGCTCTTTTTGTTTCGACAAAAAGGGGGAGAAGAGAGTAAAAACTCCAATTTAAATCTTTACGAATTTTATTTTTTACTTAAAATAATTTTACGTTTTGTCATCAACAAAAAGGGGGAGATTGTTAATACAAATAAGCCGTAAAAACATTTATTTATATTTTACGATATTCTAATATTTTGTCGATAACAAACGTAAAATCATTTTAACGAAACAAATAAAATACGTAAACTGTTTGAACCAATAGTTTTCTAACATGCTTACATTTTCACATAAAACACTAAAACAAGTATGAGTGATTTTATGATTTAGAGATACATATGTACAACAACTAGTGCTTACATATTGAGCTAACATATACTTAACTAAGTATATACTAAAATGGGTAAAAACTAACAAATGGTATTGACCCATAACCCATGGTTTTATCCAAACCACTTAAATAGGTTCATTGTATTCTAGAGATACATTGTATCTAGAAAGAAACCCATGGATCAACCCATAACCCATGACCCATAACCAAAAATACCCATGGGCAAAGAGGAGCGTCCCACGGATCCCTAGCTTTACGCTAGCCGGATCCCTTGTGGGAGGGATCCGTGGGATCCGGGGAACAGTGAACTTTCTCCTCTATAAATAGTGAGCCATTTCTTCCTTTTGGCTCACCACTTTCACACATACTTTCTCCAAGTATTGTACTTCTCTAACCACTGATCCTAAGGGATCTTTCTATGTAGTTTGTCTTTTGTTTTTGTGTGATTCTATAGGTTCCTCTTAAAGGCGAGATCACCACTTCTTGAAGTCGAGCAAGCTCAAGTCCATGAGTTGCCATACTTCGTTATCATCAAGACAACTGAGGTTCTCTTGTTGATAGTTCTTTCTTCCTCCGTAGATGTTGTGTTGAAGGCATTAGTGAAGGATGCCGAAAGAGTCAAGACAAAAGCATTAGTGAAAGATGCTAAACGTCCGTGTCAAAAGCATTAGTGAAGAATGCTAAAGGTGTCAAGACAAAGGCATTAGTGAAAGGTGCTAAGCGTTGTGTCAAAGGCATTAGTGAAGGATGCTTAAGAATCAAATCAAGTGTCATTAGGGAAGAATGCCTAGGTCGTATAATCGATGAGGTGCATCGTTATACATATAAGTATTTGTTATTTTCAAGGATGGTGATATCCTTGATGGTGTTGTAACAAGGAGTGGATCTCCTTGAGATTAGGTGTTGTGTTGTGATGGGTAGTAGTTCCTCCATAGTAATGGAACTAGGTGCTTAGCCTAGTACCTAATAAAGGGTAGGCGACGTTGTGATAGGTGTGGTTCACCTTGGAGTGAAAGAACCCGGTGGTTAGCCTAGTACCGGAAAAAGAGTAGGCGACGTTGTGAAGGCTTATCCTCCATAAGGATATTGGTGTCGTGTAGTGTTTACGAACTCTCGAGTATGTGACTCGGGGAGTGGAGTAGGGCAAGGAAGGTATCCTTGTAGCCGAACCACTATAAATACTCGTGTCGTGGTTATGTGCTTCTTACTCTTTATCTTTCATTACACGTTTATATATCTATCAATCAACGTCCAACATAAACAACCAAATAGATTGACATAAGTTAATCTAAATGTTTTAAAACAAAGTTTTAATTGGTAAAACTATTCAACCCCCCCCCCCTTCTAGTTTTCCACAAGATTGTTTTTGGCATATGTTTCATTCAAAAAATGTGTGGTGTATCAAATGGTTGTAAATAGTGCCTTTTGTATGGTACTATTGATGAGGAGGTTTATGTTTGTCAACCTCCTGGTTTTGAAGATCCTAATCATCCTGATAAGGTCTACAGGGTGAAGAAGGCTATGTATGGGTTGCATCAAGCTCCAAGGGCATGGTATGATTGCCTTTCCACTTATTTGTTGGACAATGGTTTCAAGAGAGGACTGATTGACAAGACATTGTTCATAAGGAAGCTCAAGGATGATATATTGCTTGTTCAAGTGTAGGTTGATGACATCATCTTTGGCTCAACAAATAGGGAGCTGTGCAAGGATTTTGAGAAACTTATGCATGGTAAGTTTCAAATGAGTGCTATGGGTGAACTCACTTTCTTTTTGGGGCTAAAGGTTCAACAAAGAACTGATGGAATCTTCATTAGTCAAGATAAATATGTAGCAGATGTTTTGAGGAAGTTTGGATTTCAGGATGTCAAAAGTGCTAGTACACCTATGGAGACACAGAAACCACTGCTACCTAATGATGGAAGTCCCAGAGTTGATGTGAAGCTGTATAGATCCATGATTGGATCTTTGATGTATCTCACTGCTTCTAGACCAGACATAATGTTCTCAGTATGTGTGTGTGCAAGATTTCAAGTTACACCTAATACATAACACATGAATGTTGTAAAGAGGATCTTTAGATACCTTAAGGGTCATCCTAAATTGGGCCTTTGGTACTCTAAGGATTCATCTTTTGATTTGGTGGCCTATACAGACAGTGATTATGCTGGGGCTAGTTTGGACAGAAAGTCTACTACTGGAGGGTGTCAGTTTTTGAGAAGCAGGCTAATCTCATGGCAGTGTAAGACGCAGACTATTGTGGCCAATTCCACCACTGAAGCTGAGTATGTGGCTGCTGCAAGTTGTTGTGGTCAAGTGATTTGGATTCAGAATCAATTGTTGGACTTTGGGTACAATTTCATGCATACTAAGATTTACATTGACAATAACAGTACAATATGCATCATTAAAAATCCAGTTTTGCATTCTAGAACTAAACATATTGAGATAAGGCATCACTTTATTAGAGATTGTAATGAGAAAAGGTTAATTCAAATGGTTAAAATACAAACTGACTTCAATGTTGCTGATCTACTCACTAAAGCTTTTGATGTGGGGAGGTTTCAGTATCTTGTAGTTAGTATAGGTATGATAAATCTCTAAGTCTCAAAATTTGTTTTGTAAAAGTTTGTAACAGGAATGTACTGCTATTGGTAGATCTTAGTACTGCTAGTTTAGTTTTTATCCACTGTTTGTTATTTTTGTTCCCACTAACAATTTTGCAGATCAAAAAGTCAAATCACACTCAGTAAGTAGCAATGGACAGATAAGGAACCAAAGGAAAGTTTATTCATAGTATTAACTGCATTCAGAGATGCAGGGGTACAACCATAACTGTCCATAAAACCATCATCATAGCAACAGAGAACATTACATTAAATCATCAAAAGACAACAACAAAAGACTACAACAAGCAGACATCAATCAACAAACAACTACTCCATTGGCCTGTTTTCCCTTCCAAAGTCTGGCATGCTCTGCTTTCCCCTTCCACCAACCACAGCCCAAACCCTTGAGTTGGGAAGTCCTAACACTTGATTCCTCTTAGGTGGAGCTGATGAGGATGGAGTTGCAGGAAGTGCTGGAGTAGAAGGAGATGCAAGTGGTGCTGGTGGTGGAATCTCTGCAAGAGGAGCAACAATCAACACTCTGGAAGTGCCACCAGTTTCATCATATGTGTCCTCATATGCTGACACATAACTGGGAATAGAACTGAGCAAAGAACTGGACCCTTCCATGATGGCTTCTTGTGGTACTTTCAAGGATGAAGGTTCACCTGGAGTAGGAGCAGTGTTGGTGTTTCTCACTGATAAAGTAGTGTTTTTGGGTGGTAAATAGTTGTTCCAACCATCCTCAGAAGACTCAGAGGAGGAGATCTCAATGGGGTTGCTTGGAGTATTACTCATGGTGATGAGAGTTTGGTTTCTGTGAGAGAGAGAAGATTTTTGGGAAAAGTAAGAGATATGTGTGGTATGTGAGTAAAATGTTCTTAAATAAACTTAAAGAGGAGATCAGTGGTTAAATTCTTGGAAGGTGTGAGTTGTTGAGGAGTTATTGAAGTCTTTGACTTAAGGTGGATGATTAAATGACTAGAAGTTGACTTTTTGACTAAGTGCTTACCATAGAAAAAGCACTGCTAGTGCATATTTTGAAAACACGACTAGTTCATTTTTATGTCCTACTAACCTTAACAAAGATTGTAGTGTTTGGTTTGTGTTTGTGACATGCAGGTTTGAAGAAGCTTTGTACATTTGGAGGTTTTGGAGCTTTAGGAGTAGCTGATTAAAAAAAATAGTGTAAATTTGTAATTCTTCAAATCAATGCATGATCATACTATTTTTGACAAAGATTTTGTATCGGATGTCTTGGTCAAAGGATTGGAATGTCAGTGATGTTTCCACAGCTGGTTTGATCTATCCACTGCTAGTTGTGGTCAATCCACTGCTAGTGCAGTTTTGACGAAAGTGGAAACTACATGGGCTATTCTGAAACATTCTAGTGATAACGTATTTAATCCCCAAATCAATGCCAATCATTTAATTGATTTTTTAAACACTCTCAATTGGCGCTCTTCAAAAACCCTAACCACTCCCAACTATTATTTTACCAATCCCACATCTCATTCCCTTTCAATCCCAATGGAAACTGAATATTCCACAACCCATAACTTAGTAGCATACCTAGTCAAGAACAACCATTCTGAAGGCTTTCATGATATTATTGATTTCATCAAACATTGTCCCATTCACTATGCTTTAACTGTTGAACCCATCCTTGTTAAATCCTACATTCATCAATTTTGGTGGACTGCTGAGATCCAAGAAAGGAATGGAGTAGAAGTTGTTCGGGTTGTTGTTGATGAAAAGGATATTATGGTCACAGAGGAGGCGATTAGAAGTTTTTTGAAGCTTCAGGATGCTGACGGTGTTGTTAATCTGTCCAATGATGAGATTTTTGAAGGATTAGAGAGAATGGGGTATGAGAGAAGAGGGGATCATATAAAGTTTCACAAAGGTATGTTCTCTCCCCAGTGGAAGTTCTTAATTCATACCTTGCTCATGTGTGTAAGCAATAAGACAATTGGATTTGATGAGTTTCCCTCTAAGATTGTAACTGCTATCATCTGTCTCTCTCAAGAAAGAGTTTTCAATTGGTCTAGAATGATTTTTGAGGGTTTTCAGAAGAACATTAAGGAACAAGGAAAATACTACCTATATCCTAGGTTTGTTCAGTTAATAGTAGAGAGTCGAATACTAGAACCCATTCCTCATAAGAGAAAGTATGATGTGTTACATATGGTTTCTAAGGTGTTTGCTCATATGAAGAAGAAGAGTCCAAATTTTTTAGGGATCATTGCACCTTTGTTTCCTCACATGCTTAACCTGCCTGAACTTATAGAAGAGGAAAACCCACAACCTAATCCATCCACTGCTGATCCCACTGCTACCACATCCCAACCCACTGTTGAACCCTTACCCTCAACTACTGAACCCCAAAGGATCTTAGTTACCAGACGAATGAAGAAGGGCACCAAGCTACCTCAAGCTGGTGTTAGTTGTGTAGGCAATGAGGATGTCAGAGGTGTGGGAGGTGACATGATTAGAAGGGCTTCCACTACTGACTCAGGCTTGGATGCTGAGCAGGACAGTGGAATCATAAGTAAGACCTGTTAGGTCACTAGTTTTACAACACAAGCTTACTAGAAAGAGATAAAGGCGATTGAACAATAAACCAAACACACACACACACGTTAAGAGTAAGACCGGTTATGCGTAGATGTGAGTGAAAGAGAATAAATTGAACAACCAACCCTCAAGTGAGGGTTATACAAGAGTATTTATAGGCAAGGAGCTAGGGCAACACTCCCACTCCTTCCCTTTTCCTTATTGGACATGGTCCTAAGCTTATGGGCCTTCTACATAAGCTTGAACTTAAACAAACATAAAGGCCATAATAAGCTACCTATTACATATGAGTAACTAACACTTGAATTAAGGTTTAGGAGTGATTCCAACAATCTCCCCTCAAGTGTTGGTGATGAAAAACGGTGAAGGCGTTGATGTAATAGTAGCTTTGACGTCTTCTGACATTCTTCTTTCTTGTGAGAAGGAATGCCTTGATTCAAACAATCTCCCCAGTGTAGAGAGATAGTTTTCTTTGAACAGTTATGCTTTGACGTTATCTTTAACTTTGTTCTTAGATCATTATTCTTTGTGATGAAAGTGATAGTATGTTGTTGTCTGCATCAAGTCTGCCTCAGGTCTGCTTCGCCGCTACAGTGTCTCCACGTCATTCTTCAACATGCTCACACGCTCTTTGACGTTGGAATTAAGTACTGATGAAGTTCTTTAAGTCTTTAACTTTGTAGATTCTTTGATTTGACGAAGAATCATTCTGACTGTTGTGTTGCTTTTGGATAGAACTTCCATTAGTGATGATGTTGGCGTGAGCATGAGAAGAATCTGCACGATCATCCCGCTCCGGAGCTTCCATAAGAAGAAAACATTTAAAACGGTTAATAATAAGCAGATTCCGGCACTTACAAGTTTGAACTTCGAGAGTGTTAACAGCATAGTGTGAAAACACAACTCTAATTCTTACAAAGGCCGTTCCTGAACTGGAGTCCCACAAGTGAGATAACGCGATGTACCGAAGTACATCTACAGTTCAGATGAGTCGCTGAGGTACACCGAAGCATCACCTCACGACTGTAGACCGTTTGAGACACACTAAGCATAATCCACGGGGAGTTACCGAAGTGACATGCTGTCAGGGCTGTTTGATGTTGACCCTGGCAGGAGTTTCCATTCAATCACTGAGGATCACATATGTGAACCTCTCATAAATGTTCTCGACAGATTGCTAAGATCTGTGAAGGACTCGATAATCTACCACTGATGTTCTTATTGTTGAACATCAAGTGATGAAATGTCAAGTGTACCTAAGAGATCTTTTGATGAATCTCGTGGCTCTAGACTCAATAGTGCGTTTTGGTTTTCCTGAGCGGAGACTAGGGAGAGGGTCTCCTTCTTCAATACCAGCGATCTCTAAGAGAAAGCCAATAGATTATGTAGGGTTCCCTGTGAGAATGAAACAAGCTTCTTTTGAGAGAAACTTGAGTGGCTAAGAAGGTATAGTGCATGCGTCACTGGGTCCATGACGACTTTTAATCTTCAATACCAGCGTCACTAAGTGACAACCAGTAGCATATGAATTGAACCCGGTGTCTGCCCTAAGTTGAATAATTTGGAGGGCTATTTCTTTTCACCCTTTTCTTTGCATTTCTTTTTAATTCTTCAACTCCTTCTTTCTCCGATTCTCATTTTCTCCATTTTATAATTGTACCTAAGGACTTCTAAGTACTAACTATTTGTGATGTCCTTTGGTAGATCCCTCTGGCTCTGGCGGATCATAGGACGGTTATTCCTAACCTTAGTCACCTTATCACTCCATGACTAATCTATGTTGCCATAAAACCAATTTTCAAGAAAATCTCTCAAAGGGTTTGTAAATGAAAAACATGTTTGAACCACTGTGAGAGTTTTATCTTTTAGCAGAAATACTCCCCCTCCACATGTGCTTTAGAGTTTTGACGGAAATCTGCACTGTGTAGGAAGAGCGCGCACTTTTGAATTGATCAACTCAAGATAGACAATCCCCCGCGAGACACGGTTACGTTGCATAGTTAAAGAGATACATTGTCAGTTTTTAGGTGACAACTGGCTCTAATAACTACCTTGAAGGTGTAGACAAGCCTCGAAAGATTGTCATACTCGTCAGAGTTCATATCTACCAAGAGTTTCTCGAATGGTACTTTCTACTCGGACAAGTCCTTTGCGAGACACGTTTACATTACTAGAGAACTAGCTTGAAATTATTACCCGTCCCGGACAAGTCTTTTCGAGTTACTAACAATTTAGTACCGTCAATTCGTTGGTTAAGTCTATTACACAAAGATTCATTTGCATTTATACAACATATTTCTTATCACATAATTGTCTCCCCCTCAAAAATGGCATATAAAATATTATTTTTGAAAAGTTGAGAATAAATATGACCATTTCGAGTGTTGCGGGAAGATGACCACTATGAACAATTTGTGAACAAAGTTTTAACTCAAGTACTCCCCCTCAACAAGTGATATAAACGGTTGAGGTTTTGAAAATCATACGGGGAAGTACTTGTCCTTTTGAGCAAGACCTTGAAAAATGAAAGGTTTGATAGGTTTTACTCAAAATTAAGAAGCTTTCGCTCCTTTTATAAGGATTGTGGCACTGAAGCATACCACAGGGTCCTTTCTTGACAATTATGGGTTGTACACTGTTATGTGTGCACAAGCCATCGTCAGATAATCAAACAAGCAAAATCACAATCAAGAGAATACCCAATGATTACAGACGATCAGCTACTTTCTGAGGACGTTGGAAAGTCAGAATCGGAAAGTTTGGTCATCCTCCCACATAGCTCTCTAACCGTTGCATCTGATCCCGATGAATCAAACATTCATCAATCCTAGTGATAAATCAACGAACATCCTTGCGATCCTTTGAATTCCATCTCTTCGTCTGAATTATACCCAACTCAATGTCCTTTAATCGATATGCCAATCCATCTCGAACCATCTCCAGGGTGGCGTCATAGAACTTAGTGAATTTCATCGAAAGACATGAAGCAAGTATGATGATTTTCACATCGGTAGACAAACCCAAACTTTTGTTTAAAAACGATTTTGTACTGAGGTTCTTGATTGATTCCGATGAAGTGTAGAATTTAGGTAAGATTCGACCCCGAGGTGGAGAACTTCAACACGCTCTTTAATTTGAAGCGTATGAAAACAAGGAGTGCAGTAATGTACTTGATCTAAATTTCGGTTGAGGTTCTGATTGGGGCTCAGGTATGTCGTGATCCTCACCACCAGTGTATGTAAAGTGATCAACGGTTTTCTCCATTGGTGGTGTGGTTTCTGAATCCCTTGGTTGATCAGATGGTGGTGGCTGTGTAGCTTGTTGTGTAGTGGTGATAACCTGCTTAACCATTTGTCGAATCATTGGATGGAGTTGCCTTCTTAATAGATTTTGTTGTTGACATTGGTGTTTCTTATGTTGATGGAGGTGATGATTGAGATGATGATTTGGGTTTGGTGAAAGTGTCAAGAGGTGATTCAGAAGACTGTTGAGGTTTGTGTATTGGATTGTCAACTAATTAGTTGTCTGATTCCTTCTTTAACTTTTCCTCCTCAGCTCTAGCAGTTTCTTCAGACTCTTTTTGCAACATTTCCTCTTCAGCCGCCAAATTATCATCATCAGGGACTCTTTCTTCCTTATCATGATTGTAATCTCCTTCGTCATATATTTCCCCATCTTCACCATGCTTTTCTTCTTGCAGTAGTTTTAGTTGTTGTTGTGTTTGCTTCATTTCAACAGTAGTAGTGACAGTGACACCCTAATCCTTACCGGGTTGATTAACCGGATTGGATGGGGTAAGAGATGTTTGCAATGGATCTTCCATAAGTGGAGGACTACTGCTTGACCCTCCTGCCCCACCGAGTTGATTAACCGGAAAGGTTGAAGCATGGTATTCCATCCTTTTCTGCTTTAATGACTTATGAAATAGTATTTCCTCATCCATTGAATCATACTCATCATCAGGATGACTTTGTGAGTATGAATTTGAATGGATGTTGCAGAAGGATGTCCACATCAATTCTGCAAGATGATTATGAGCATATGAAGTTGTTGAAGATGACACGGAGATTTTTCTTGCCAATTGTTTTGTCGTATCCAGCTGGGAATGTGTTTGCCATCAAGAGCTCTGCTGGGGCATTGATGATTGCTTGATTTGTAGCTATTTTGTGATCTGAAAGACATTAGACAAAAAGACAGACATATGGAAACACAATGTGTTTATTTTAGTCTGATTAATTATCTAATTCCTTGTTTGATGGTAACATGTTTATGTTAGTTACAAGTCCTAAGTCACATTGTTCCAATTGATTGAAGTTGATGTGATAAGTTACGTGAACATGTTAACAAAGTCCAATTTTTCACTTAACACACAACATATTAACTTTTGTAAGCTTATACGAAACATTAGGTATTTTGTGACTTATGCGTAACATTTAACAAGTAACATATGCGTAATAGGCCAGAATGTAGTGAACAGTGGGTTATGAGTAACAAGGATCCTTATGCGTAAGAAAGGAGCTTATGCGTAGGAGTAAGCTAAAGCGTAAGACCAAGCTTATGCGTAAGAGTTTCTTACGCGTAAGACAAGTTCAAAGGCTTTAGGCTTACGCGTAGGAATAAGCAAGATGTTACGCGTAAAGTTTTACTCGTAAGAGTAAAGCTTATGCGTAGCAAGCCTTGTTTACGAATATCTTTCCAAGATATACTTAATCCACTGTAGACCCCTTATGCGTAAGAGCTACGCGTAAGATTTCTCTTAGGCGTAACCTTTAAGCATAAAGTATTCCTTAAGCTTAAAGGTTTGAACACCTAAAGATTCTGACATTACGAATAATTAACCTGTTAAATAAAAACATGAAAACTTGATTGCAGTTAACTCCAAACATCTTTTAGATCACAAAACAAGCACAAGAACATATCAGATACACACAGAAAGACTTAGGCGTAAAATTACTCAAACCCTAAACCCTTAATCTACGTGTAAGGGATATAGCTACACAAATCAAACAAGAGTGTTTCTGGAGTGTTTTAGATGTCATATGAGTGCAATGGAACAAGATTTAACACATTTCCATCACAGAATCAGAAGATTCATGGGAGATGAACCCTAAAACCTAAAACTTAAATTCTTACAGTTTAGATGTTTCTAGGCTAATTTAAAGGTTCAAATCATGCATATATACTTATTCTAACACATTCTTGACTACCTAATAACATATCACAGAATAGAAACGCCCTAGATGAGTGCAAGAACCCTAGAATTCAACTTAATGAAATTTAAGATTCGGGATGGTATTGGACGATTGAAACAAGTTTAATAGACACTAAGAAAGGTTTTAACACAACTTATTTCAATCCAAACACTTTTATGCATAATCACCCAGTTCGTTCGAGTGAACAATTTTCCAAAATCAGTTTAAAGAGTTTTAACCGTTGGATTTGAAAGAATTTTAGAAACCCTTGTTTATCATCTTGATCAAAACAGTTTAGAACTTATAGATTATGAAAAACTTGAACGGATTTAGAAGATTTGATTTGGGCCGTTTGATCTTGGTGGTTTAGGAGTAAATGATTTTGTTAAAAATAATTAGCCAAGTTGACACATTCAGTCCTTCAACCTTAAAGAGGTTCCAACCAAGATCCTTTAACTTTCGTTTAGGTAAGACAAAACATTTGTAAGGCAAGAAACTTCACGATACTTCCCCTCGACTTTTGAAATAATGAAATGGTTAAAACATTTGAGTCAGAGGAGAGTAATTGACAAGAAAAATGTCCACCATTTTAGAAGAAACAACATATTTTTTAAAACATGGAAATACAAGGTTTTATGAAACCGGAAAATATTTACTTTCTCCCCCTCAACACTTGTTCGGGAAAATAATGAAAGGTTTGATAGAACAACGTGTTGACTAAAGATTTGTACTTGCCATGTTAAAAGAAATATAGATAGAAGAATATTTTTGTTGTTTTATCAGATTTTATTATTTTGTATTTTGTTTTTGAAAATATTTACAAAAGATGTTTTGGTGTTTGACAGGTTTTTAAGACTGTTTTAGGAGGTCATCCAATTCCTCTTGAGTCAAACACCTCATACCAATTCGGTGGACCAACTCATTAAACCTAGCGGGAGGCAAGGATTTGGTGAGAAGATCTGCCAATTGGTATTCTGTACCCACGAAGTATAATTCAACTGTACCCTGTTCCACGTGATCCTTGATGAAATGATAGCGAAGATCGATGTGCTTTGATTTCGAATGCTGAACTGAGTTGCACGAGATCGCAATGGCACTCCGATTGTCGCAGTACATCGGGATTCTGTCAAATACGTAGCCATAGTCTTTGAGTTGTGTTCTCATCCAGATGACTTGAGCACAGCACGCGGACATTGCTACATATTCTTCTTCGGTTGATGACAGCAATGTACAATCCTGCTTCTTTGATTGCCAAGACACCAGTTTATCACCAAGAAATTGTAGAGCTCCTGAAGTACTTTTCCTTGAGTCTAAGCATCCTGCGTGATCAGCGTCTGAAAAAGCGATTAGTTCAAAACCAGAATCCTTCGGATACCAGATCCCCAAGTTAATGGTTCCCTTGATGTATCGGAGGATTCTTTTAGCCTCAGAGAGGTGGGTTTCAGTTGGTCGCGACTGATAACGGGAGCATAGATAAACGGCAAATACAATATCAGGTCTGCTAGCTGTTAGGTACATTAGAGACCCAGTAATACTACGGTATTTTGTAGGGTCCACTAATTTCCCATTTAAATCAGCATCTAGCTTCTTGGTATGAGTCATTGGTGTGGCATAAGTGTCACAGGTTTTCATTCCAAATTTGTTTAACAATTCAAGGGCATATTTGGACTGACTCAAGAAAATACCACGGGGTGATTGATGAACTTGCAGTCCTAGAAAGAACGTAAGTTCACCCATCATGGACATTTCAAAAAATTTCTTCATTAGTTTTGCAAAAGCGATTAAAAACTTTTTATGTGTAGACCCAAAAATGATGTCATCCACGTAAATTTGAACAATTAAGATATGTGCCCCGTGATATTGTATAAAAAGAGTATGGTCAACCGAACCTTTAGTGAAATTATTAGCAATGAGGAAAGATGATAGCTTATCGTACCATGCCCGAGGAGCTTGTTTGAGACCATAAAGAGCTTTGTTCAGTTTGTTCAGCATCCAATTTGTTTTTCCAAATCCATTTGAGACCAATGACGTAAACCCCTGTTGGTCTTTCAACCAGTTCCCATACTTCAAGACGTTTGAATTGGTTGAGTTCTTCTTGCATGGATTCAATCCAGTTGTCTTTTGTCATTGCGTCTTTAATGTTTTTAGGCTCAAATTGGCAGACAGTGAGTGCATAAATGCAATGTTCACCATCTGTGTGAAGACGTTGTCTCGTAATGACTGGTTGATTCGGGTTGCCAATAATATTTGCCAGAGGATGGTCTTTTGTCCATCGATGTGTAGAGGGTTGATGTTGGTATACATTGTGCAAATTCTGAGGATTCAAATGGTTTGTTGATGATTCTGCGACATCAGGTGCAGCAGTGTCATTAGCAAACGGGTTAAAGAACGCATTTGGATCAAAATCTGCAGGTGGGGGTACTTCATTAAGAATATCATCAGCCAGTTCATCATTGTTGGAAGCGGTTTGTTCAACTGTTGTGGTGGAGTCAACTGGTGGTGCTTCTTCAACAGTAGTTGTTGTAGCGGGTGTATCAGGTATAAGAGTAGTATCAGGTTGAGCAGCGGAAACAGCGGATACACCTGGAGCACGTTCATCAATATCGTCACTGAACAGCGGAGCAAATAACCTTTCCATTTGTTGACGAGTGAGCTGGGGGCTTTGTTCAGCTGATGATGGGGGTTGAGGGAAGTTTAAACGGTTGTGACCGGGTTCTAAGCTGTTATACTCAGAAGCCATTATGAAGAATTTTAAGAATCAGCTTCCCCCAAACTGACAACTGTCTTTAGCAGATTTGAAATTTTGATGAAGTCTACATTTCCTCTAACTTTTGAAGGTTTCAGTATGCATCGGAATTTGTAGATGAGCAGTAAACCACACAAAGAAAATCTGACTAATTGCGGAAGATCCGTTCGAGGGTAACATGCCAGAAATCAACAAGATCTTCTCACTTATGTAGACGCATCACACCAAACAAACCACGAAAGACGAAATGAAACGACTTTCCCCTGAGTGTTGTGGTCTTTCGGAATACTAATCATTGTGAATATGCAATAACTCGATACCAAGACCGTGTGTGAGGCATCATAACATCATATTTGGGTAACTTCACACAAGATCACCTGTGAAATTGAGACGATAACACCAAAGTGAGACGTTTGAGCCACAGATCGTCTTATTTCTTCCCTCTAATTGAAGAAATTCAAGAAGGCATTAGGTTTTCGCAAAGAAGCATGTAGAAGAACAAGGAAGCAATGACCACCTACACACTCTCTCCCCCTCGATGTTTTCAATGATTCAGAATCATACACCACGTATGTTGATGATGAATTGAAGACAGCGAAACCATGTATAAGGAGACAGCGAAACCATGTATGTCCAATTGATCGAACAAGTGTGAAGTCCCATAAATATCTCGTGAGAATCAACTACTGATAAAACATCTCTGTTCATTATGTTGATCATCAGCTGTGTCATTGTTGTTGGAAGCAGTTTGATCTTCTGTTATAGAAGATTCGGTTGTTGTTGTAGATTCAGGTGTATCTGAAATTAGAGTATTATCGGTTGTGCATCGGAAACATTCGATACATCTGAAGCACGACTTTTGGCAGAATCTTTAGCCAGAGGAGCAAGCAATGTTTCCAATTCATGACGATTAAGTACAATGGTGGAACAACTGATGGATCATGATATTTTTTACGGTGAGAAACGGGTCCTACGCTGTTTTGCAGTAGAAGCCATAGCTGTTGTACCTGCATAGATAAATAGAAGGGGGGCAAGGAAGAGAAAAACATGGATCCCCAAGTGTAACTGGGTTCCAGATGTTAGAAGCATAAAGATGTAGTATCAATTATCTTCTTGACACCTGAACATGCTAATTTGATGATTTCCTTTCCTGCCTCAGGGATGGATGTTGTTGGTATCCTACTTGTATTGGTGAAACTACTTAGTATCTTGCCTGTAGGAATCCACCTAAGACTAACAGTTTTGAAAATTCTACCCGTTGGTATCCATCTAAGGTTAGATCTAGGGGATGTTGAAACTTCTTTTGGGAAGAGTCTGCGTCCTATATGGATCCACCTATTAGGTTTCTGACAGTTTACATTTAGATCAACGGGTTTATTTCTAACTGTTTGTTGAGTTAACTTAGGTTTTGGTTTGCTACTACAGGTAGTGTTCAGTAATACACTCGAAGGTGATACAGTAGGTCGTGAACCTAAGATTCCATCCTTTTGAAGAAGTGCCCTTTTCCTAGCCTTTTCTAGATCATAGTTCTTGTATCCGTCATTTGAATCATATGAATTTTTAATTTTAATGCTCGGTTTAGACACAGTGTTCGAACTAATCCTAGATTTGCCAAGAGCAGCCACATGTTGAGGTTTAACAGAAACAGGTATAACAGAAACAGAAGCATTATTCTTAGGCCAGGAATGTGGAGTGACTGGTTTTATCAAATGATTATTCTCAACAACTTGGGAGGGAAACCGTGGTTTTGAAGATTTTGAACGTTCAGATTTAAATGCAGTTGGTTGTCTAACTACAGATTGTTTTCTGAAAGGTTGTAGAGACGATATCCCCAAGATTGTTGGTTTTGTAGTATTAGTATCAGTATCCACACTCTTGTCAGTGAATCTTCTCAATTTGTTTTGTAAAGCAACATGTGCAAGCCCCTTTGCTTGAAGTTGAGCCTTTAAATGCTCATTTTCTTTAACTAATGTATCCACACGATCACTTTGTTCATTCAAAGATTTACTTTTTGGCTCTGAGTTTAAAACATTGTTTTGCAGTTTAAGTTCAAGAGAGATGCAATGAGCCTCAAGTTTTGAAAAATCTTTTTGAAACTGAGCAATGGTCTTTTTGAGAATAATGTTTTCAGATTCAAGAGTTTGATTTGACGTTTCAGTTGAATTGTTAACAAGTAAGGGCTCAGACATGAGATAGTTGTCTGGACATTGTGCAACACATTGGTCAACCTCTCCTTCATTACTAAATTCAGGTTGCTCAGTATGTTGTGTTGCATTTGCAGTCAGAATATGATCAACAGTAGATTGTACCTCGACTATTTGTTCTGTGTCAGTGTCATAGGTGGGTAAGATATCTTCCTCAACCATTTTTTCTTCGTCACAGTTGGGCTCGGTGTCGTAGTTAAGTATGATATCTTCTCCAGATCTGCTGTTGTCATCCTGCTTTTCCAATGCTACAAATGGATCTTTATGATCAGAATCCATTTCACTCCCCTGCAGAAGAAGCATGTAGAAGAAAAGTTGCAAAGTCGATATAGCACATAGAAGGTCGATATAGTGAATTGCAATTTCCCTCCAAAAATAATTTTGAAAAATTTTGACTCTCAAAATTCACTATAAAATTCAATTCTAAGGTTGTAAGAAAAATTTGAGTTATGACAATTTTGACGCTAAATTTTACCCGAAAAATTTGAATTTGGGCCCAAAAATTTGAATTTTTGACCAAAATTTTCACAGTTAAACCAAAATTAAAATCGCGCGTAAAAATTGAACGTTTAGTCTCCCCTAAAAATTAATTTTTTTTTTTTTTTTTTTTTAATAACTTGTGTTGATGGATCTTTGTAGTCGAATGAACCTTTGTTGATGAAGTATCCTTAGGCGTAGAAATCACAATAGCCAAGTACCACTTATGCGTAAAAACACCAAAATTACGCGTAACAATCAAGAGTTACGCGTAGGTTTAGCTTACGCGTAAGTAGGAAAAAGTCTCTAAAGTTAGGCGTAGACACAAAGTTAGGCGTAGGATTACCTTATGCGTAAGACTAGGCTTAGGCGTAAGATGAATCTTATGCGTAGGATTTCTACGGGTAAGCTTTATGCTTATGCGTAAGTTTAGGCTTTTATCCCAAGTGATCTTTTACACTATCACAGTGCAAAAGATATCCAAAGTCGACGTATTTTCAGGCTTATCCAAGCAAGAAAACACGGAGTAAACCACGAAACTGAAGATCAAACCACGGAATAACTTACGCGTAGTTTTAGGGTTTTGCTACGCGTAGGATTACTCGTAAAATTGATTATGCCCAAAGATGTTTCTAAACCAGTTTTTGTGTGATGAAATAGCTTCATTAACACCAAAATAACACAAAAGTGTGAAACTTGATGATCCAAAGCTCCTAAAACGGTTACGCGTAGGTTTACACCCTCGTTAAAAAACTAGTTGAAAAACAATGATCCACGCATAAAGTTCAAAACTTTTTGCCAAAAACAGTAAGTTTAACACCTTATAACATTGAAAGTACAAGAATCTTGAAATAAAAAGTGTAAAAAATGCGTTTTTAAGCAAGCCAAAGTTTATGAACCGTAAGTTAAGCGTGAGACCAAAACTCACTTCAAACAATACGTTCACCCAACTATTAGGCGATTGATACCACTGTTAGGTCACTAGTTTTACAACACAAGCTTACTAGAAAGAGATAAAGGCGATTGAACAATAAACCAAACACACACACACGTTAAGAGTAAGACCGGTTATGCGTAGATGTGAGTGAAAGAGAATAAATTGAACAACCAACCCTCAAGTGAGGGTTATACAAGAGTATTTATAGGCAAGGAGCTAGGGCAACACTCCCACTCCTTCCCTTTTCCTTATTGGACATGGGCCTAAGCTTATGGGCCTTCTACATAAGCTTGACCTTAAACAAACATAAAGGCCATAATAAGCTACCTATTACATATGAGTAACTAACACTTGAATTAAGGTTTAGGAGTGATTCCAACAAGACCCAACCTTTGGCAACTCCTAATGTGGAGAGTTATCTTGAGCTCAACACAGGTGGGGGAATCCCCAACCACTTGGCTAATTTGGGGGACATGGATGTTCAGGCTAGGTCTGATGCCATGTTTACTGCATCCCATGATTCACCTCTCAGAGCAGGTCACACAACTCGAAGTGATGAGGATAGTTTGGGACCACAAAATGAATTGATGGATAATGAGTTTGTACATGATGACATTTCCAAGGATCCACCTCTCGGACCAGTTAACACAGGTCGAAGTGGATTTGGAAACCTCTCAAGCTGGAACAATTAGGAGGTTGAAGCACAATGTGAATGTTTTGGAAAGACTAAGGAGACAAGGGATTGCTGCATACAGGAAAGTAAAAAAGATGGGTAAGAAGGCAAGCTTCTCAGGGAATCAGAGTTTGGAGGATGCATCCAAACAAGGGAGGAGTAAAGGCATAGATTCAGGGGAGGATTTGAATTTGGATGTGGATTTGGATATGGATAGTACTGATAATGGTGATGATTATATTGTGACTAACAAGGAAGGAAAAGAAGCAGTGATTGAAGAATCCTTGAAAGCAGTTGAAGAAAAAGAGGAAGAAGTGGTGCAAGCAACAACCACTGCCAATATTGCTGCATCCGCAGCTAGTACAGAAGAAACCACTGCTGCAACTACTTCTGAGGTAATTCTAACAACTGTTACTTCAGACATTCCCACTGCTATCATAACCACTGCCACTATAATCACAACCACATTAACACCACCATCAAAAACAAAAGAAGCTGAGAAGGAGGTTGCTAGTACATTGCTGAACCTAAAACAATCTCTACCAATTTCTGAACCCATCATTGTACTTGTCCCTACTATACTTAAACCAACTGGACCTAAACTTGTTTCTAAAAGCTTGAAGATTGGTCAGCCAGTGCAAAGAATTATGGTCACTAAACCTGATATTGGAAAAGGCAAAAAGATTGCAGAACCAGAAGAAGAAGAGATAAAGTTTGAAAGTAAGGAAGAACATATTGCACATGATGAAGAGGTTTCAAGAAGGCTGCAAGAGAGGTTAAATGTTGAAGATTTAGAAGCTAGAGAAAAGGAAAAGCAAGAGCATGAAGAAGCTTCTCTGAAACTGATTGAAGAGTGGAACAATGAACAACCACTATTTCAAGCTTCTGAAAGGATGCAAAGTGAGATGACAGAAGCTGAATGGGGTCAATTATCCATTGACACAAGATCTAAAATGCTGGTTGAGATGATGAGAAAGATGAAGCAGGAAAGAGCTTTTAAATATTATCAAGCAAAGAAGAACAAACCTCCAATCAAGCAAGAAAAGAGAAATCAAATGATGAAGTTTATCACGCATATGGGGATGAATGTTTCTGTAAACTTGAGGAATTGCTCCTATGAGAAGTTTGAGGACATTTACAATACTTGCAAAAGAAGATGTGATGACTTCATTCCCATGAATTCTGAAAGAGAGGATGAGATGGTAAGGAACAGACAAAAGAGAAAAGAAACTATTCAGAATGAGTCTAATTCTAAGAAACAAAAGATGGATGATGACATGGAGAAGGAAGAAAGATTGAAACAGTATCTTATGGTGTGTGATCAACCTGAAGAGCCTATCAATCCTACACCTCTAAGATCTGTTCAACCTATTGTAGATTGGCAAATTGTCACAACAAATAACAGAGAAGTGATTAAAATTACAAGAGGAGATGGATGGAAAGATCAACACTTTAAATTTGGGTGTTTGCTGTGGAGTAGTACTAAGATTGAGCTGGAACAGTTATGGAAGGTCATGGATTTTAGGTATGGTAAAATTGGACCAGCAGGAACATTAGCTAGGTTTGTGTGGACATCTGTGAAGAACATGTTTCAACCCATTCCAGAAGATAAATTTTGGGAAGATTGTGAAGTTGTAGAATAGATGCTATATCAGCCTTGTAGATTACATGTTGTTCAGACTACACATGAGAAGATATTCATGTTCATTGATAAAGACTATCCACTGTCCAAGAATGTAGCAAGGAAGATGTTGGAAGCCAAGCTTGCACCACAGGGTACTAAACCCACAAATCCTATGATTGATGAGCTGTTTTTGAAGATTGAAAAGATTGCTGATATACAAGGTCCTCTAGCCATAAAAGGCAAGCCTCAAGGAAGATTGAAAAGAATGGCAAATAGATCAAAGGCTGCTGATGAAGAGTCTGGATCTGATAAGGAGAAAGAGGAGGCTGCTGGGTGTTTGGATACATCCTCCAAATGAAGACATTGTGAGCTTAAAAGAAACTTGATGATTTTGGTTGAAAATATCAAGTTTATGGGAGGATTGTTGGGTTTTTGGTTCTGATAACAGGAATGACACTAAGTATGGAACCACTGCCAGCATTGATGAAACCACGGCTAGAAGGATGAAACCACTGCTCAAGATAGACTACTGCTAGTAGAAGAATGGAACCACTACTAATACATTGAAGCACTACTAGTATTGTTTAGGTCGGTTTAATTTGTAATATTCTAGAATATCTTGAGTAGGTCGTATTGTATGGAAAGTATAGTTATCTTGTAGAATACGTAATGTAGATTGTATAGGACTCCTTAGCCTATAAAAGGAGGTCCTAGGTTAGAGTTAGATATACGTATTAGTTATATCTAAGAGTCGATACACTTCAAGTCCTTGATGTTTCATTCTTTATTGTTTTGTATCATCGAATCAATAAACACACACACACCTTTCTTATTCGACTACATATTGGAAGACTTGTATATATAAAACCTATACCCCATGTCCTCTTTATATACTAGAGGATTAGGGTTTATAAATCTCTACGAAGGACTAATAAATAAAACTCCTTTTGCAAGCAAGTCCCTCCATCTTTTTGTACATTTCTTCTTTGTCACTTTAAGTCCTTGATGTTTCATTCTTTATTGGTTTGTATCATCAAATCAATAAACCCAACAATCTTCCCCTATTTGATGATGACAAAATAAATACGGTTCTTGTACAAACTTCCCTAGACGAAGTATCAGAAGTTGAGATAATTAAATCTCACCATGAATGAAACATTCTTGTCTTCCTTTGTCTTCCCCTTAATCCATGCCACGCCACTCCAACATCTCTTCCCCTTTTTGTTATCAACAAATAGGAAATATAAACAGTAGAAACTTCCCCTTGAGTGGTGCATGAACATCAAATGATTCTTCAAATCTGTAAGCTCCTTGTAATGATCACATGTGAATAAAACCAAATATAACGAACTTGATGTAGAAGTAGAATAACCCAAACTTGCGTCTTATGTCTTGTTTATCCACGTGACTCTGAACTTATACTAACCAATGTATAGGGAGACCGTAATCTCTTGAAAATAATCACTGAGCACAATAACGTCACTCCTTTAAGTGTTATGTCAATTCTTCATCACAATCATTGAAGTACGAACAAGTTACCTTAAAAGTAGTGAGAATCCTTTTAAGATATGATAAAACACGTATCCAAGTAATTCCACTACAACATCAAATAGATTATATTTAACCTTCTTCGTAATCAGTTATTCAATAAATCTCCAAAACAAGCCTTTTTAAAATATTTAAGAACAAATTCCAAACTTCATGTGTGTGTGAACCAACTCTTCTGTGTGTGTAAACCATCCAAACTCCAAACGTTATCCGAGAACCAAAAAGTACATACTATCCGATATCGACCAAAGCTAGCAGTAGAAACAACGTATATCAGGTAATACTAGCAGTAGAAAAATAATTTCTCGAACACCACTAGCAGTTCAAACAAAAATCTCAACAGTACTAATCAGTGTGTACCATCAATAGCATGTTCTTCCTTTTAACCATATACAATCGCACAAATCCAAAATCAAAAGAAATTAAATATCATGTAGACACGTCAAACTAACCGTCCCATAATATATAACGTACCTATTTAATTTCTCAAGATACATGTACACGTCAATCACCGACCATTCAAGCATTAGATACTTTAATCATTGACCAATTCATTAAATTGAGATAATAAGTAACCATGTAATTCATGGTCGGTTATCATGCAATGGACAACTACTGAAGCTAAATCTCATCGATCAGTACACCCATTTTACTTCCATCTACATTCACAAAGAATTTTGAAAACCCCTTGTAGTAGTAGTAACATCCAAAAGCAGCAGTACAAATCTATTACCAGGAGCAGTACAAACTTTCTTAGAATGTACTGGTAGCAGTAGGAACACGTAACAATATTAACCTCGAACAGCAGTGGTAACCAATTGATAACTCAATCTATTACCAGTAGTAACATCCAAAAGCAGCAGTACAAATCTATTACCAGGAGCAGTACAAACTTTCTTAGAATGTACTGGTAGCAGTAGGAACACGCAACAATATTAACCTCGAACAGCAGTGGTAACCAATTGATAACTCAAGCAGTGGAAACACGCAACATTAGCAGTGGTAACGAGAACACTAGCAGTGGTTACCGATAAAGGTAGCAGTGGTAAAGCCATTCGAGCAGTAGTAACCGAGACATTGACGCTTGTAGCAGTGGGTACAAATGATCAACATCAGATATAGAGTAGTACACGTTCACCATATATTCATGTTTACCATTATTCTTTATCTTCTCATGTAATATGATACATACTAGGACCCTTACACGTTACCCACAAACAATTAAAAAATATCCTTGTACATAATAGCCCCACAAACCGACTATCTTCAATTAATTGTAACATACTACAAACAGTTTATATAAACGAATCTTTGAATGCCACATGCCTATGATGACCAATCAGTAAGAGAATTGATACCTTTGAGTCAGCCAATCAATTGTATACTACAAACCTTCATGAGTGATCCTTAATTAATTTGTATGAGAATATAATTCACCTTGTATCACTTTTGTCGCCAAAATAATTCTTCACAGCAGCTGACTTCGACACTTTATAAATTTTGATTACAACCTCAGATCGACAATCCCTCCAGTGAAACGTTAGATGGGTATATAGAGAACATCCACCAATACTTTCGTCACGATCCAACGGTTAACGAAAAAGTTATCGCATTTTTAAAACAGTGCTGCATAAAAGTTACGAATTTTTGACAACTTCGAATTTTTCTTCCTTCTTCGCCAAGAAAACCTTGTGAATCCCTAGGTAACGAGCTCCCCAAGCTCTGATACCAATTGTGGAGTTTGATAGACTCCATGGACCGTTTAGAGCGCTAGGGTTCAACAATAACATAGACAATATAATATGATACGCAGCGGAATAGAACAAACAACTATGTTATTGACACAAGGTTTTTCCACATCTTCCCAATTATTATTTGATCAAAATAACAACGTGTTACCTAACTGTAACAGGGATCTAAGACATCTCAGATCTTGGAGATTAACTAAACTAACACTAACCTAGGAGTTTACAATGAACTAGAGGCCTAGGACACACACACACACTTTTATGACTACATTATGGAAGACTTGTATTATATAAAACCTATACCCCATGTCCTCTTTATATACTAGAGGATTAGGGTTTATAAATCTCTACGAATGACTAATAAATAAAACTTCTTTTGCAAGCAAGTCCCTCCATCTTTTTGTAGATTTCTTCTTTGTCACTTTAAGTCCTTGATGTTTCATTCTTTATTGTTTTGTATCATCAAATCAATAAACCCAACAGGATTCGACCAGTGTAATCTAAGGGATCCGACTCACTAGTTAAATAAATCCGGATTTTGTATATCAGATCTCTTAAGATCTTGTGTGATCTTCTAGGATATGGCCTATATTATGATGTTACAATACATAGAAAGTCAGCTAGATGAATGAGGTCATGCATGAGGTAAAAAATAATTTGATTTATTTACCTTAGTTAGTTTTATGTATTTTATTTAAAATTGTAAGTAACAAAAGTTACTTATATGTTCAAAAATAAAAATGTATATTTTTATAGTTGCTAGTGATGATTTAGAAAGCTATTGGTATAAAACTTATATATTTTAGTGATTTTACGATCGTTATCGACAAAACATAAAGAGATCGTAAAATATAAATAAATATTTTTACAATTTATTTGTATTAACAGATTATATTATTCTTACAACTTCCTCTATAGCTCTTTTATATCATATATTACTGCACTTCTTCACAATGAGTTTGTTATGACTGATCTTGGCTCTCTCAACTATTTCATTGGTATTTTTACTCAAAGATGGGCTTTTGGCATGTTCTTGTCACAGTCAAAATTTGCAAAGGAAATCTGCATAACTGTAACCCTTACAAGACTCTTGTTGACACCGATTCCAAGCTTGGCGCTGATGGTGATCCTGTCGGTGACCCTACTTTATACCGCAGCCCTGCAGGTGCTCTTCAATATCTCACTTTTATGTTACCGGATTTGTCTTATGCAATGCAACAGGTATGTCTTTATATGCATGACCCTCGTGATTAAACTTTATTGCTTAAAGCGTATTTTACACTATGTTCATGGCACTGTTGATCATGGTCTTCAACTTCATGTCTAGCCTACTGCTCAGCTAACTGCCTATACTGATGTTGATTGAGCTAGTTGCCCTATCACTTGCGGTCTACTTCTGGGTATTGTGTGTTTCTTGGTGATAACTTTTTATTGAGGTATGTTAAGCGACATGTTACATTGTCTCGTTCCAGTGTTGAGCCAGAATATTAGGGTGTTGCTAATATGGTTACTGAGACTACTTGGATATGAAACTTGTTATGTGAGTTGCATGCCCCTATGTTTACTGCTACTTTGGTTTATTGTAATAATGTTAGTGTTGTTTATATGCCTGCAAAACCCGTTCAACATCAGCGTACTAAACATATCGAGATTGATATACATTTTGTTCGAGATTATGTTGCTTTCAGCCAGGTTAGTGTGCTTCACATTTCATCCAAGTTTCAGTATGCAAATATATTTACTAATGGTCTCCTAAGTGCATTGTTTCTTAAGTTTCGCTCCAGCTTGAAAGTCCGAAGACTTCCCGTTCTAACTGCTTAGGGAGTATTAGTAACTATATTATCAGTTATCATTGTATTCGTTTAGGATGCATGATTGTGGGCCTAGCATAATAGTTGGTGACACAATACACAAATTTTATTTGTATATATATGGTTTTAATGAATAATAAAAGTTATGGGGAATTAACCTAATATAATACTTCTTTTGTTACTTTCCTTTATGTTCCATGCATCCATCCTAAGATAAATAACTTCATAATCATTAATAGTCATTAATCCTTCACTAATTAGTTTGCCACTCTTAACATAGTTCACTATAACCATGACAATCAATAACTAAGACATTTGAGTTGTTATATTTATTAATGGTGTCTAGTCGTTATTCATATTTTTTTCATTTAATTTGAATTGTAGCACATTTTAAATTAAGTAAATAAACTTCAATTGAAGATGAATAGAACTTGAGTATGCAAATTAGGTACAAAGAAAACAAAAGTATCAAGTTATGGAATCATCAATCATGCTAATAAGAAAATCATAAATTTGATGCAAATATATCATATGAATGCCACAAACTTTGTACATACCGTTGATAAGTTATTTTCGTTCTTGCTATCGTCATTTTCCTTTCGTGGCCATGATAATTTCATTTAACAATCTATTTGTAGTAGCGTAACTTTCGCCGATTATATATTGTACCAATGGTTAAGACAATATTCACGCCATATTGACAACTTGTTAATTGTTAACCATCATGACCATATGAAATGAGCTAAATGCCTATATTTAGTAGGCGTAAATGTAGAATATCTTGTATGTAGTTGACTTGTGAATATCTTCTTATGTATAGAAAGTATGTATATCTTTATGAGACAATCAAGAGATTTATTTTGGAGAAGAAGACACACTTCTTCCTATATATGTTGTACAATATTCTCTTTCAAAGACATAATAATAAGAATACATAGATCAAAGTTTGTACCAAACTTTACATGGTATCAGAGCCACGATAAAGAAAATATCATCAAAATGACATGCGATAAAGGCGATACTTTTGATCAATTCTCTTTAAATTTTGATCAATTCTAATGTCAAACAACTTAATATCAACAAACCAAAATACCATGATCAATTTACTAGACAATCTAACATTCTTTATCATTGATACCCCAACAATCGTTTTCGCCCACAAGAAACTAAATATATTTAAAACAAAACAAAAATCCTTAGTAATTGCGGATTAGTCAGTTGAGCCACCTTTTTTAAGAAACCATTTATTAACATAAATGATACTAAGAAAATAAATTAAACATTAAAACGTTTTGAAAAGGATGCATGTTTGGATACAAATACTCATTACTTAAAACTGTTTTGACTCTATACGATATGTATGTACATTGACATCAGAGTCGCTAGTAGCTTTTGGTAGCCATGCGCAATAACAAGTTAACAACAAGTATGACATATTACATTCGTAAAACAAAGAGAAAAATGCATGTACACATGAATTATATAAATCATATATGTTTAAAATCTAAATGCATGTATATGTAAGACAAAAAAATGTGACATTTTTTAAATGAATCACTTATTTGTTCATTTCAAAACCACTAATGGCTTATGGTTATTATATATATATACTAAAACACATTGGGGCATGAACAGTAACATGCGCATGAACAGTACATGCGCATGAACAGTGAAAAAAAAAAAAAAAACTTTAGCAGATTCATTCCCGTGAATAAAATGATCGAGGGCAACGCACTCCCGTCGCAACGCGCGGGTTAACCCGCTAGTTAGTTACCAAATGTTGGAACTAGACTTAGATGAACAAATGAATTAATTCAACCTATCTCCGTACACCGTTTAAAAGATACAAAACCAAATTGTACTTCAAGGCAAACCCGCCAAGAAAAAACCTGAACGAAATAATAACGTTATCGAACTCCTCATGACCGATCTGCTTAGATTGGATTCTTCCAATCCCCTTAAGTAAGCCTTGACGCTTGTAAAATTTCTTTTTAAGTCCACCTATCTTTTTTGCTAGTTTTTTTAAAGGTGAATTTCTTATAAAGTGCTTCGTGTCGCGGTTCGACAGCGGGAGGTCTAGACTACGTTGTCTAAACCGGGCCCGCGCTAGAGAGCTCCTTCGAAGCAGAAATGCCTATTTCAAATACCCGATGGGGGGAAAACCCCCTACTAATCCGCCCGAAGGCACGACAATTAATAGGGGTAAACCCTTGCCTTTTCCAAGATTCGAACCTTGTTTACCAGGCCCAAACCCCTTCATTAAAGGACTACCTTGAAGGAAAATCTCTCATTCAAACCCCTTGCAGGATTTGAACTCAAGACCTCCCTCCCCCAAAAGCCCCTAAAGACTCTAAGGTGGCCAACTGAGCTAAGCCAGATAGTTATCTTTTTTGCTAGTTAGTAACAAAATTTAAAAGGAATCAAAAACTTACAACTTGCAAGAATATAAACTATTAACGAAACATGGGCCAGCTAAAATAAGGTAGTATGTTAAAAGCCCATGAGAAAGCCCAACTAAAACAAAGGTTACCCTAGCTATAAATAAAAAACATTCCATCACATTCTTGGTTCACACATACTTGAGCCGCTTCTTCACTCAACAAAAAACACAGCTTAAATCGAATACTGATCACAACATCAATCAACCAAGATGCGTGCTAAGGTAAATCTATCTTCATTTCATAATTGTTACGGATCTTATAATTCTTATTTCATACGATAATTTGCTAGGCTTGTTTATGATGGTTTTATTTATTTAACTGTTCTCTGAAATGATTTTTTGTATGGTTTTCTTTCTTGAGAATTATATCGTTGTAAATTAAAGTTATCAATGGATTTTAGGTTTTATTCATTTAGTTTGATGTGTATAAATTGTCTGCTAGAATCTTTGTTATGTTACTACTGTTATTATAATAATAAGAATCAGCAAGTCTGTTTTTGTTTTATGTTTTTTATGTGTGTAACAACAAATTTTTATATCTTTAGTTTTGATTTTTTAGATTATATTTAATAACAAATTAAATTTTGTCTGGTGCAAATGTTCTCAAAATATTGTCGGTTTTTTATTCGACATTATTTTGTTGTTTAAGTGTCGAATAATTAGATTTGTATTTGCAAGTTTTGTAGTTATCTTATTAATGGGATTATTAGGTTATTAAAAATTTAATAACTTCATGTTGCATTTGTTGTAAGCTTGTTAAATTTTAGGGGATGTTTGCTTAAGCTTATATGTGGGCTTATGAGCTTATTTGATTTCGGCTTACATTTCATAAGCCCCAATTTTTCGGCTTATTTTGAGATTTATGGGCTCCACGAGTCTCAAAATAAGCCAAAATTGGGGCTTATGAAATATAAGCCGAAACACAAATAAGCGTACAAGCCACATATAAGCTTAAACAAAAATCCCCTTATATAAGCTACTAAACCTATCAAGTATGATGAATACAAACATTCTCTTAATTGCTTTTTTCGCATTCAAATCCTCTGTAAAGTTAATTAGCATTTGGCTAACTTTTTTGTTTATTACAACTTAATATATGACCGGGTGTACTTTTACTCACCTCTTTTCATCATCCAAAGCCAAAGAACATTTTAAGGTGATTAGATCCATTCTCAGCAAATATGTTGAAATGCTTTTCGAGTTAAATTGTGGTGTTTGTATCAGCTTTTTTGAAAGAGAATAAGCATTTTCTGAAAGCAAATAATTTTTCTGTAAACAAACATATTGGTCTTTCAAAACTTTTTTTTTGAGCTTTGTTAATCCAATAAGCTCTTTATAAATGCTAATCAAAACTCCCTTAAATTATCATTTATAGCTATAAATCATTTGATGTTGTAACATGTTCTGGTGTTGTATAAAGCACGCTGTATTAATTATATCAATATTTATATAGCAACTAATTCTCTTAAAAAAAATTAAAGAAACTAATTATTAGCGGATATCTTTAATCTTTGCAGTGGAAGAAGAAGAGAATGAGGAGGTTGAAGAGGAAGCGCCGAAAGATGAGACAAAGATCCAAGTAGACGCTGAGTTAACATAAGACTGTATGATGGCTACTTCCAATCTTTCTTCGTGCACATGCAGAACAATGGAGGGATTTGTATGTAAAAGATGGATCTTTGGGATGAAGCTGTATATGGTCTTGTTAGTTTTTACTTGTTGGATTTAGTCTTTTATATTTTGCTGCCCAACTACTATATCGGGTTTTAACATTTCTGAGCTGTAACTCAAGTTTTATCTTTATCGTTTTGAATCATCTCTTATTTGGCAAGTTTCAGTTATTACTTATGTCTCTTATTGTGGTTTGATATGATCTTAGCTTAGATGACACTTATTTATTTTTGATCTGCGTATCTTAGAGTTGGGTAAAATTAGCCAAGATGTCACTTATTTCCATTTATGTGATTGTTTAGAAAGTTGTAATCGGATAGAATAAGCAAGTTTCAAACATCCCTATATAGACTTTGCTCTCAGTTCTACTGGAAGTTTAAACTAAGCAGTATGGGAAATCTTATTCATAGATATGGGATGTTAGTAAGGTAAGCTGTTTGAAAATCATGCTCTAAGTTTACAAATAGGGCTTGTTCAGTGCTGGTACTTAATCTTGATTTGTTTACTTTGCAAGTTTTGTCAGATTTCTTAGGTGCTAATATAGGCAACTTGATTGTTATAGAATATGATGTAATTTTTCTGATTAGTTTGGGCTTGTATTATTCTAGTTTTGACACCGATAACATTTATTCTTTATTCGACACTGAAAAGGCTTGAAAATGTTTTTAGTTCAATTTCTGTGTTGGTAATGTTTGTTATAGTTTTGGGTTAATCCCGAACTTTTTAGTAATTATCTTTTTTCAGTTAATGAATAATCCATTGTGCTTATGACGGGACATCGTTTTTTACCTGTATAGTTGATGGTAGCTACTTGATTTCTTTAAAAAAAATGTTTCCTGCTGTTTAATCGAAACTTGTCAAACTGGACATGTATTACGAGTATATATTAGCTGTTTTCAGTAATTTAACTCCTGTTCTGTATTGTTTTAGATACTGCATAAGTTTTTTTGAACCAAAATGATTGTGTATTATTTTTTTTTTGTTGAAAGCTAAAGATACGCAACATAGTTTTTTAAAACAGACGATGTACGCAATAAACTTTGAAAGTTACCATTGTACGCAAAATACTTTCAAATTTGAAATGATGTACGTAATACGACCGGGAACTAGTAGGTTACCAGGTCACAAAATTTGAAAATTGGCAGAAATGGTCCCTGTGGCTTGCTTTAACTTTCACCAGTCATCCTTTAATTTTTTTTTCAGTTAAAAAAGTTATAGTGATGGTCCTTGCGGTTATTTATTTCCAGATTTAGTCCGTTTTTTTTTTTTTTTCACCCGTTCTCTTACGTTTTTATCCATTTTTGTCCATCTTTCTTACGTTTTGTCCGTTTTTCTTACGTTTTTATCGGTTTTCTTCCGTTTTTGTACGTTTTTTTACCCTTTTTTAGATTTTTGTGAGTTTTTATCTATTTTTCTTACGTTTTGTCTATTTTTATTCGTTTTTGCCTGTTTTTATTTTTTTTACATTCTTGTCCGTTTTTCTTACATTTTTTCTGTTTTTCTTACGTTTTGGTTTGTTTTTGTACTATTTCAGCATGTTTAAAATTTTGAAATTTTTTCAAAAAGAAAAAAATTTGAAAAAAAAATTAGAGTTTTTTCGCAAATTTGAAAAAAAAAATTCCAAACAAATTTTGAACAAAAAAATTAGAAAAAAAAAATTTCCGAAAAAAAATTTGGAACAAAAAAATTCCAATTTTTTTTTTCGTAAATACATTTTTTTCAAAAAAAGAAAAAATTGATTTTTTTTTTTTTTTTTTTTAAGTTGGATTTTTTTTTTCTAAATAGTTTTTTTCGAAATTCTTTTTACAAAAACAATTTTTTCGAAATTTGGTTATATAGAAAAACAAAAATTTTAAAAAATTCTAAAATAACTTTTTTTCGAAAACAATTTTTTTTCGAAAGTTTTGAAACAAATTCGAAAAGTCACAAATACAAAATATTTCAAAAAAATTTGGAAAAAAAATCGAAAATAATTCTTTTTTCAATGTCCAAATTTCGAAAAAAATATTTTTGTAAAAAGAATTTCGAAAAAAACAATTTAGAAAAAAAAAATTCCAATTTCCTTTTTTTTTGAAAACAAATTACGAAAAAAAAAACTTTTGAAATTTGCAAAAAAATTCCAATTTTTTTTTGCAAATGAAAAAAAATTTTAAAATGTTGAAATAGTTCAAAAACAAACAAAAACGTAAGAAAAACATACAAAATGTAAGAAAAACGGATGAAAACGGGCAAAAACGAATAAAAATAGACAAAACGTAAGAAAAATGGATAAAAACGGACAAAAATCTAAAAAAAAGGGTAAGAGAAACGGAAAAAATGGATGAAAACCGATAAAAGTAAGAAAAACAGACAAAACGTAAGAAAAACGGATAAAAACGTAAGAGAACGGGTGAAAAAGTATAAAAACGGACTAAATCTGAAAGTCAATAACCATAAGGACCCTTACTGTAACTTTTTTAACTGAAAAAAAAAGTTAAAGGATGACCGGTGAAAGTCAACGCAAGCCACATGGACCATTTCTGCCAATTTTCAAACTTTGTGACCTGGTAACCTACTAGTTCTCAGTCATATTATGTACATCGTTCCAAATTTGAAAGTATTTTACGTACAATGGTAATTTTCAAAGTTTATTGCGTACATCGTATGTTTTAAAAAACTATGTTGCGTATCTTTAGATTTTATTCTATTTTTTTTCACTCTGCTGGAAATCCATTTAACACATAAGCAAAAAGAATGAATTGAATGATTCATTCGTTTACGCTCTGTTCTCGAGTTTTCTTTTGTGGGAATAGAAATGATAGGTAAAGAAAAGAAGTGGAAAGAAAAGAAAGTTGCATTTATATTTCATGTTCTCGAGTTGAAAGAAAATGAACGGAAATGGAAGGAAAATAAACAAAGTCGTGTTTTCGAGTTGGAAGGAAAAGAAATAAAAAAAGAAAAAACTATAGTTATGCCTTTTTAAACATATAAATATATCTATAACAAAAGATGTATAAAATAATGAAGGTTATATAACTTGGTTTATAACAAATAGTTTATGTGTAAATTTGTTTCCTTTCAAATCCGCCCATATTTGAGCGGAAAATTTTGTAGGAAAAAACTTCTTAATTTTCCTATCAAATCCTTCCTATTTCCTTTCTTTTCTGTTTGATAAAAACTCGAGAACACAATAATTTTTCTATTTTCTTTCATTTTCTTTCTTTTCCTTCCAAAAACAAACTCGAGAACGCAGCGTTAGTATTTATAAAGATAAGATAGTTTATTTATTGCCTGACTTTAAACCTTCCACTTTCAAAATATTACACCTTTGGCCCTTGTCTTCTTTGTTGTATCATATTCCAACGAGTAACACACGAGATTGTATTTATAAATATGCTTGAGTCTTCCATCTTTTGTACGTGTTAGGCCCTTGTACTTTAACTACTTGGCGTTCAAGTTTTAATAGTTATGGCGTAACTCTATCAAGACACTTATGCCGTAAGTCTTCGTAAGCTTATACTCTTGCATCATATATAGCAATATTATGACGTAACTAAATGTACAAATTAGCTTATACTCTGGCACCATATATAGAAATATTATGATGTAACTAAATGTACAAATTACTCAGTAATCCAAAGTTGCGTCGTAACCTTGATATGGTTACACCTTAATCTCACAACACTTCTAGCAAGATCCAAAATCTCTCTCAAGCAGACCAAGTTGATCATATAAATGTAACTTGCACACACAAAAGTAATAGATACAATCAATCTTACATAAATACAATAAAATTACACTTGTCTATAGCGGGTTTCACAACTATTTATTTATCTCGATATGAAAATTACACAAATACTGCTAGATAATGACCATGGACTTGTAAGCTTTCTTTATTAAAACAAAAATAATTAGAGATAATGTCATATATTAGATATTAATTACTGACAAAAAGAAAAAGGAAATAGTTGAGCTTTTAATGGCTGATATATCACGTCCAAATCTCCTCAAATCTCGGCCCATCTCCTCAAACTGGTTCAACTTTAACCATAAATATTTTTTTTGTGTTATATAATACTTGATGAAAAACTAAAAATCAATCCATTCATATATTTTTTTATCAAGTATTATATAACACCCGCAAAAATAGATAAGGTCAAAGTTGATCCAGTTTGACTCTGAAAAGTCAAATTGGACACTTATTTAGGGACAAAGGTAATATGAAAGAACATAACGGAAGGAGTAATAACTAATAAATATGGAATTAACAATAAGAAAAGAGGAAACAGTTAGAGATTTTAATCGGGCAATAACCATGTCTCGTATTAATCTCCTCATCATCAGCCCATAATGCGCTTTTAAACCCCCTTAACCCTCTCGATTTCTCTAATCATTCACGAAATAAAACAACAACCCTAAAACTTATTTGAAAGCATACTGAGTCAAGGAGAGATAAATGCACCAAAAATGGAGTTTGAGCCACATCAAACAGTACTCAAGTTACGACGTTCATGTTTGATCTGTCTGTGCTCATGTTTGCGACCATGCTTAGGTTTGGGTTCACATCAAAGTTTTAGGTTCACAATGGGAATTGCTATCTAGGTGGTAAGCGTTAATCGAGAATTCATTCACAAAGATAAGAGAATGTTTAAGAAGGCTAGCAGAATCCACGTTAATGTGAATATTGTCCCTCCATTCATGCTCACATTCCCACACAACTCTTTATATAATGGTTTAGTATGTTTTGCTTGTAATTTGTAACTCATGAGAGGCAAATAAATGGAGGGGTTATAATCTTTTGGTTTTCTTATATTAATGGTTCTTTTGGTTTTTTTTTTTTTTTTTTTTTTTTTTTTTTTTTTTTTTCATTTCTTTAAGACTCCACATTAACTTCGGTTGTAATTGATATGCATTGAAGGAGACATTTTGTATTATCTATATTGATAAATTGATGTAAATGATAGAGGTTTTGTGTAGCTTTAGCTATGTTGTATCGTACTTAATTTTGTGCACAAAAACTCTATTAAATTAGACACTTCAATCTTTAGATAGTACTAGCAGGGTACCCGCACGTTGCGGCGGCGGATACCCTGAAGTAAAACTTTTCGATGGATAATTTATTTTAGTTTATTATGTTTTTTTAACAATAAATTTACGGATACCCGTTGGCCCGTGTCTGCTAGGGCTCAATCCCGTTTGGTCCGCGCCCGTTCGGGCTCAAGCCCATTTGACCCGTTGCCCGTTCGGGCTTGAATATTTGTATAATGTGCTTTATTTATTTGTAGTAGTGAAATTTAATGCAGGAATTGTGTTTAATTTGGTTGTACAATATGTTTGATAATTTGTACTACCTCCGTCCCAAAATAATTGTCCTCTTTTGACTTTTTGAAGTCTTTTTTTTAAACTTTGATCTTAATTTTTTTTTGTTATACAATAATTGATGCAAAATATATGAATGTATTAGTTTTAAATCTTTTTTCATTGGTATAATTTTCATCAAGTATTATATAACACATATAAAACTATTAAAGATCAAAGTTCATAAATTAAGACTTTAAAAAGTCAAATGAGGACAATTATTTTGGGACGGAGGGAGTATTTTTTATGTAAGGGGTGTTTTAATAACTGTATTAATTGTATTTATTGACCAGTTAAATAATTGACTACATTAAATAACATTAATGTGGTGTTTTGTTGTACACTATGCTTCTTGTCTTGTACGTCTGAAAATTATGTGCATTAAAGTGTTGTACACTATGTTTCTTTTCTTGTAAGTAGTAGTCATTATAGTCATTAATAACATTGATCACTTTAATATCATTAATGTTGTAAGTCTAAAAATAAGTCTGAAAATTACATCATGCTTATTTTGTTGTACATTATATTTTGTTGTAAATCTGAAAATTGGTTCCAGCTATTGTACATTGTGCTTAAATGGTTGTAATTTTTGGTGAAGGGGTGTTTTTAGTAGCATTAATGCCGTTTAATATAATTTTGGTCTTAAAATGACACCACGCTTTATTTTGTTGTACAATATGCTTACTTTGTTGTAATTCTGAAAATTGGGTGCATTAAAGTGTTGTAAATCATGCTTATTGTCTTGTACGTCTTAAAATTAAAAGTGAGGTGCCTTCGTGCATTATATGTAGTATAGATAGATATGTGATAAGGATTTAAAAGGTACCCTTTTGAGGGGTCATTTAAGCCCTTAATTGATCACTTTAGGGTTCCATACCCTATCTTACATCAAGATAAGTGTTTTAGGGTTCCATACCCTATCTTACATCAAGATAAGTGTTTTACTTAATTAATTCAATTATGTCTTCAATTGATTGTGTGTATGCTTGTATGTTCTCCATGTCCGGCTAATTTATTTGTGTGTTTGCTTAGGTAATATGAAACCTAGTTATTGAATATTGATTGGTTGTCTCTTATCTTAATTGTGATTGACCTAGTATTGCGATAGGTCATTCGTTGTGCTATTAATGCTTGATTAATCTTTGTTGAACCTTAGTTTATAATCACCTAGAGTTATTGTAGGCTAAACATCCAAAGAATACCTTAGTGTTAAGTTTATAAATCCTAGAGATTTTGTAGTCATTAACCTTCGGTAGCTTCAAAGAGTTAGGGATAAACGCATACCCTACGACTTTAGAAACACAACGCGTTAAGAATAAAGACGTGACAATTCAACCATCAATAGGAGATAACTAGGGAGTAATAAAACCTAAGTAAATACATTCTTAATCATCATATGAGCACACAACAATAGACATAGACTACCCCTAGCTTAGTTAATTAGAATAGATAATAGTAGAGTAATCGGTAGAAATACCAACCCCCAAATCCAAACCCCGAGATTCGTACCTTTCCATTTCCAAAAAAAAATAAAAAAAAGATAAAAAATAATCTTCCTCAACCCCAACCTTAGCGTCGTAACTTCTCACTAACATTCCTATTCCCCTAGAGAACGATATCAATACCCGTGGCTTACCCTAATACTACACTACAATGATTAGGTTCACTGCCTAGGGTGTTGAAAAACTTGCTCGACGAAAAGGAAGTTCCTTTGATCCCGAACGCGCTGTGTAAGCGTATCAATATGAAATTAAGTGTAAATTTATAGGTTTTTATGTTTTTATAAAATGTAGGATCATATAAATATGTTGTTTAGATGATTCGGGTGGTCTAGAGAGATGATTATACAAGTATGCCATTGTTAGAGAGATGAAGAGAGGAGAGGGAATTCTAGAGAGATAAACAAAAATGTGAAAGGTTAGATTAGAAGTTCCAACCCTCTACCTTGGGAGGTAGAGGGTATTTATAGTTTACAACCTAAACGTCCTCCTGATGGACTGTGGATCAGGCATACAGTAGGTAAAGACCCGTAAATAACGATATGTCTATGAGCTAACTTATGCTAGATTATATTTGGGGTGACCGACACTTCATTATGGAATTTCCAATTCCTAACAATCTCCCCCTAAGGGAGGTCACCTCATGATTTACATTTCAAATCCTAGCATTCTATTTTATCTTCCGTCTTGAGCTCGTAGACTTTAATTCTTCAACATCTGCATCTTTGTGCTTTAGCAGTGATTCTTCAAAGTCCGATTACTTTGTACTTTTAGTGGAGGTCTTTGAACTGATCCACATCTTTGATGATCTTCGAGCCTTCTTTGAGATCATCAGCCACAGTAAATCTCTGGATCACCCTTTATTGTGTTGCCATCATGTGATGTTATGACTTTTGGACCGACATGCTCACACTTTCAGGATCATGACATCTTTCCATCAAAGTAGCGGAAGCTTTACTGGTTCATGATATTTGCAGCAGCATAGCAGAAGCATAGTATAAAAATATCAGAGCCAGGTTATGTAGATATGCACTAGTCATGATTTCTTCAATTAAGTGTGGATGCTGTGAGCATGCGGCTTTAGATTGACTTCTCAATTCTGATCAGCTGCAACCGTCCAAATATACCTGCAAACAATAGTTAGCAATAAAACACACGAAAGTGTCTTTGATCACTTTCGTTCAATTGAGGTACACGGCCCACGGTTCCCCGTTGATCAGTACAAGTACTGCCTGTGATAAGGTATAATTCCAAAGAATCTCCTTGACAGGGTTTCGCAACTGTTCTAACTGTTCTCTAACCGGAACGTCTCAAAGAAGACAACACGGAGTGAGTGAACCAGCGAATTGAGATTCACTGATTGATGAAAAATTGATTTGAAAACAATCGCGTATTGCTTAGAAGAAAGAGTTTTGCAATACGACGAAGGTTTTACGAGAAAGATCAATTTTCAATTAAAAATACTTTTTGTATTCGAAAGAGAATACACATTCGATGTTCTAGAGAAAAGAAGAGATTCGCACATCGAACGGTTTTTCCAAAAGTATTTTTTCAATCAGAGATACTTTTTGTGTTTGAAAACATGAATACACATTCGATGTTCTAGAAAAAAGAAGATATGCACATCGAACGGTTTTTCCAAAAGTATTCGTCAATTCATTTCCTGGACCAAGGTTGATTCAAGAATGAATCGCCCCATTGTTTCTATCCAGTTGTCAAAAGCTTGATTTTTTGGAAAGATCTCACATGTCACCCACCAAGAGCTTGTTTGATGTTGGCTCTAGAAGGATTTCCATCTTCATTGTGAATACTTTACATATCACTCGGATGTTCTGGCAATACCACAAGGATAATGCGTAGGACTCTCAATATATACTTACTTTCCACATTGTGTGAAACAACAAGTCTTCATTAATTTTGTGTCCTAATGAGATTTTGTGGATGATCTCTTGGCTCTAGACTCAATTGTGCACATTTGGTTTCCTATGCCGGAGACTAGGGAGAGGGTCTCGTTTTTCAATATCAACAATCTCGAAGAGAAAGTCGATAGATAATGTAGGTTCCCCGTGAGAATGAAACAAGTCCTTTTAAGAGGAACTTGAGTATCTTGGGAAGTTTAGTGCAGTGCATCACTGGGTCCATGACATCTTGTCTTCGATACCAGTGTTACCTTAGTAACCACCAGTAGCATATGTATTGAACCCGGTTTCTGCCCTAAGGTTGAATTAATAGAGAGCTATTTCTTTTCACCCTTTTCACATTCAATTCTTTTTCATTTTTCAACCCCTTCAGTGCTTACCGAAACTTCATTACTAGAACCTTGTTGGGTTTATTCCAGTTCTAGCTCTATCTCAGTCGGCACTCTTCCCATTTCTCACTTTCCTCCTTTTTTCATCATACCTAAGGACTCTACACTATCTAGTGGATTGTCCCTGGGTAGATCCCTCCGGCTCTGGCGGGATCGTGGGAACTAATACCTAACCTAACCATCCTTATAACACCATGCATAAAGTAAATTGGTCGGTCTTTTGGTATAGTTCATTCCTTCTCGAAACCAATTGAAAAATCAATCAAGGTACTGGTGATATAAAATCAAAACATTTTGTACCTTAATTGTTTTGATCATTTAGAAATGCTTGATGAGTGTCTAAATACTCATCATTTTTGTACTATCAAGACTGCAAAAACATTTGAAAACACTCAAAAATGCATCAAAATGATGAAAATATCACAAATCAGTGTTTTATGTGTTTTAAATGCAAAAAGATCAAAATCAGATGAAAAAACGTATCAAATTTGCAAAATTGGCAGTTTTAGTCCCCCAAGTTTCAAAAGTTGTCAAAAACAGTCCCTGGTATATCTAAATAAAGAAAAATATCATTCAAGGTCCCTGAAATATTTTAAATTGTCAAAAACGGTCCTTGAATGAATCTTTGATCAAATGGCGGAAAAGGTCCTTCAACTTTGAAATTTGGCAAAATTAGTCCTTGGAATTTTGAAAATGACAAGTTTGGTCCTTGTACTATTGAAGCTTGTCAGTTTTAGTCCCTTGAAACAACTTTGCTTAATTGGCAGCCTTGGTCCTTGAAGTTTCAGAAATTACAAACTAGTCCTTGCCATATAACCCTTTAAAACCTTTTTGGACTTGTCAATACCTAATTATGACCCCTGCCTTTTCCTGTGACCCTTTGCCTTTTGACCCCCCTGCCAAGTCTAATACCCAGTCAACAAAATGGTCAAACAAACACAACTTGGCGCCAAGTCTTTCTTCCCCAACAACATCCCTGAAATCACTCTTCCTCCCATCCCCCCTCCTCACCATATCACCACCCTTGTCCCCCCACCTCCACACAACTCCAAGATACATTAAATGCCCCCTCCCTCATCTCACTCAACCCCAACTGTTAAAGACCTTTTTGGCGCCAAAATCCAATGAAAGGCCAGGATCAGTTTTACCAATCCAATGGCTGAGAAATATGCTGGGATCAAATCAGAAGAGAGAGAAATGAAGTTTGGAATATAAAAAGAGGCAAGAGAAGAGAAGGGAAGCAAGTAGTTAGTTTTAAGCATTTTCTTTATGTCGTTTTTTTTACAAATGTCTTAGTTTAATTAGAAATATTGTAATTCCAGTTTCTTTGTATCTCATTTGAGTTAAATCTTCATTGTAAGGTGTTTTTGAAGTTCCAATTCAACTTTTTATATAAATTCCAAGTTTCCAGTCTTCTGTTGAAATTTTCAGTTTCAAACTCTATTATCCAAATTGTTAATGGCTTATTTTAAGCTTCATTAAGTTTATTTAAGTCATTGAAAGCTTTTTGTAAGCTTATGCATTTAGATTCAAGCAGTTTGTGAAATGGTCAATAAAAGTCAAACCTGGTCAAGAATGGGCATGGAAGCTGATAATGGGTGTTGCAGAGGCTTATTTGGGTTGGATTAGACTAGGATAGATTAGAATTTGGTTTGGTTTTGGCCTGCAACAAAGCTGGACACATGTGAGTATATCTCTCATTTTCCAATTTCAAGTCAATTTGCAGTCCTTGTTTGTACATGTATCTGTGGTTACCACTTGTTTAATCTTGTCTATTTAATGATAATTAAAGTAGTTTGAATGTTTGTTTTAGCTAAATCTTTGGTTATCTCATTTTTCTTGTAAAACAGTAGTTTTAAGGGTTGTTTGGATCAGCTGTTGAAGCTGTTTTTAAGGATTGTTCAAGAGTTGGTTTTTGTTGTTTAATGTTTGTGTAGTCCTAATTGACTCATTTGAGTCAGTTTCTTGTGCCTGCACTTGCTCCAAAGTCAAATTACACATCCACTGTCTTTGATGCTTATCTGTTGGAACTTTTGAAAGCCAAAAGATTATTTTGTGTTCAAAATTCATAAGTATAGCTTGCATCAGTGTTGTTTTATCATTAAATAACATAATCAATCCATAAATCAGTTGCAAAGTTCCATTTAGTCAACCTTTCACTTTTTCTTCAAAAGTCAAATTGCATAAATCTCAGTTTTGGCCAAGTTAGATGGATTTTTCATGGACTCATTTCTGAGTCAATTTCAGTGATACTTCTTGCTTTAAAATCTTCCCTTGGTCTATTTTCTTATAGTGATTTTTGTGGATTTTTGTTAATTTTTTATAAGCCCCAAGCTAGCTTGTCAAAATGGGATCAAAACCCCTGTGCAGGGCACTAAGTCTGCACAGGGATTAAGCAGATTTTGCAGAGCTTGTGCAAAGCTCATATGAGCTTCACTAGGTCTGATTCTTGGTTTAGGCACTCTCACCCAGGTCTAGTCTAGGTTCCATTTGTTGCTTTTCAGTTTCCAGCTTATTTTAGTGCTTATTTCCTAGCTGCAAGTTGGTACCCTCTCACTGTTTTTAGCTTAAAGCTCATTTCATCAAATCTGTTGTAATCAGCTTATCAGAGGTTATAGCTTGTTGATTATTGTTGCATTTGGTCATTTTGAGCATAGTGTTGCTTCTGTTTTGGTTTGGTGCTTTTTGGTGCCCATTTGCTTATTCAAGTGCTTATTTCAATAAGCACTTGTACATCAGTTTCAATATCTTGCACACAACCCCATGTTTTTCCATTTTTCCTAGCTTCCTTATATTATTTTAGAGTTTTCCTGAAATTTTCAGATTTTTCTAAGTTGATTTGCTATTTTTCTTAATTTAAATTAGTTTTTAAGCATTTTTAATTAGCATTAAATACAAAAAATTAAGAAAAGGTCCAAAAAAATAATTTTTCATTTTTCTTAAGTTTAGATAAATATAAAAAGCCTAAAAAGTATTTTTCCATAATTTTCTTAACTTAAATAGTATTTTCTAGCATTTTAATTAGTTTTAAATAGTATTAAATTAATAATAAATATATAAAAAGTCTAAAAAATATATTTTCAGTTTTAAAATAAGTTTTATCATATTTTAGATTTTTCTAAGTTATAATTTCATTTTTCTAGGTTAAATTTGTATTTTCTTATATTTTAGTGCATTTTTAATACTTAATAAATAGTTTTTAATTCATAATAATTAATTAAATAGTTGTAAAAGTAATTTTCTTTTTCTATAAATTTTTGTTTTATCATTAGGATTGTAGAAATGTATTTTTCATATTTTTAGGATTTATATTGTGTAAGTTTCACGTTTTTATTTGTACGTTTACGTAATTTTTATTTAAACGTAATAACGTTCATCATTTTAAAAATAGTGATAGCGTTTATTTAATATATTTTATCTTTTTAATTTTCTTAATTTGTATTTAAGTCGCTTTAATTTATAAACTTTTTCAGTATTGTAATATTCAATCCAAATCCTTTCTGATCACTATCCTTAGTGATCATTCTATCGTCTGATCAAGTGTTTGCACACCATTGAGTCTCCGTGGGACTTAACGACCCGGGAATTCACTATATTCTCCAGGACTTCATTGCATTTGTGCTTGAGCTGTTTTAAGTCTGTTACGATTGGCCATTCACAAGTGGCCAGCTTGTGTGATTAGACTTGACCGGTTTTGCACAGATCAAATTTTGGCGCCGCTGCCGGGGAGGCTTTAGCGTGTGTTTAGCCATTTTCAGACCCATTCTTGCACATATACCATCTTTTGTAAAAAGTTTTTTGTAAAGTTTTCAAAAATATCAAAAAGTTCATTAACACTTTTCCTGAAGTGTTATCAACACCAAAAATATTTTCATTCTTTGTTTTTGCAGCATATTTTTCAAAAATCCAAAAATATCCATCTTTACCCTCTCGCATCTTTTGATTCTCCATTTCCCTTACCCTCTAATCTGTTTAATTCTCCATTCCTTATCCTCTTATCCGTTTAATTCTTCATGTCATGGTTTTCGACATGTTCCTGGTGTGGAGGTCCATTTAACGATGGAAATTGTCGGCGATGTACCAATGTGGGTTTCGGAGACAAGTTTGTCGGTAATCTCGATCCCATTTCAAATTATGAAACACCCGATTTTTCCTACCTACCTCCACAGCCCCAATACGAATCCTACTCATGCGAGTTTTGTGGGAATGATTCTCATTACGGTTTTGATTGTCCACCACGGGTTCCGCTTGTCTATGAGCCGGAACCATGTTACAATCAGAACTTTGGTGAAAGTTATTTTCCCAATTATCTCTGTTGTGAGAATTGCGGGGGTCCTCATGCGACTTTTGAATGTCAACCGATGAATCAAAATTTTCAAAATTCCAATTCTCCCGGTTTTGACAATTTCCAACCCCCACAATATTCCATCATTCATCAATATCCTTCTCAGCATTTCAATGATCACGAGGAGTGTAATCTTCCTCAAAGTTCTGAAGAAATACGCATTCGAAAGAAACTACAAATGAAAAGAATGGTGTGTAAGCTTCAGCAGATGAATATAAGAATCAGATATGATGACGATGATGATGAGGATAGTATTCAAATGAGGGAATATTATGAGGACGACGAGGAGAGTGTTATTCCTTTGAAAGATATCATTTCTCAACTCCCTCAGTCTATTGCTATCACACCTATCTTACCTATTATTGCTTCCAAAGACTCTCTCATAATGGAGGATGATCATCTCAGCACTATTTCGGAAACGGAATCATCTAGTGTTGAGGATCTTGTCCCAATCCCAAGTGAGTCTGAGGATATATCCGATAGTGATTGTGATTTGCCTTTTTGTGATTCTCTCGACATTTCTGAGGTTACTTCCGGGATTTTCTCAAATCCTCTTTTTGAATTTAATAATGACTACACTTTTGAGAAAGTAAATCCTCTTTTCGATGAAATGTCTGAGGCCGATACAGAGACCATCACGGAAGTGGTGGAAATTGCTAGCTCTCAGAGCACACCACTTGTCCCACCTCTGTATTCTATCTTATCTCTTCCATCAAGTGATGATGATTCTATCCTCACTGATGAGATTCATGATCCAAAAATCATGAATTCTCCTTCTGATAATGAGGAGTTAGTCATGATCATCATCATGATTCTCCTTCTTTTCTTCACATACGGTGTGACTTCTCCATGTCTTAACTCCTTCGGGAGTGAAGACATTATCTTTGACCCCGGCATTTTCATGTACCATCTGTGAGCCGGGTCTGTCTCTGTCTCTCTTTATCTCATCGGTGTGGAACTTTCGCGTGCTTCAATGTTTATCCAAACATCTTGAATGAAAGTCTGATGGAGATTGTTTCTTCCACTTTGCTTCCCCATGAACCAATGAATTCGGGGTCGAGTCAAGCTAGCGACTCGGAAATCAAAAACAGTAGCACGCACTATATGGGTTTTCACCCATATTTCTGTCTTCTTACCCCTTTCTACCACCTAAGTGTGGGGGTGATGCCCCACATGTTATATATATATATAAGTCTTAAAAAAAAAAAAAAAAAATCTTTTAAAATAATGGTCGTAGTATTTCCCTTTTACGTTCTTTGTTTCGGCATAACCGCCGGTACTTTGAATATTGAGGGCAATATTCATTTCTAAGTGTGGGGGGGAATTCTCACGAATTTCATATATTATTTACTCAATTCCCCCGTTTTTGGCCAAAATTTTTTTTTTGAAGTAAGTGTTCTACACTTACTCAGCTTGGTTATCAGTCCGCCTTGTCTGTAAGATAAAAGGATTGGCTAATCCAGGAGCAAACGGCTCTTGGTAAAGATATATCAAATCCGTTTACGGCTTGCAATTTGCCCAAAATTGTATGGTATTCAACTCACCATATCCTAAAAAGTGAAGAGTTGGCTAGCCCGCAAGGTTATGGCTTGTGGTAAAGGCAGTGGAAAAACCATAATTGGTAATCAGCTCACCAAAGATAATATTGATAATTTATCTAAGAGTTGGCTAGTCCAGAAGGGTACGGCTTCTGGTAAAGACTAATCAAATCCGTTTACAGCTTATGATTTGCTCAAAATCATTTGGTTATCAGTGTACCAAGGTTCTTACTTGAACTGAAACATTTGGCTACTCCAGAAGTGATGGCTTTTGGTAAAGAGTTTTTAAAATCCATTAAAGTTCAAATCATTGCTAGGGACTAGCAATATCTTAGTGTGGGGGATTGATGAGTGTCTAAATACTCATCATTTTTGTACTATCAAGACTGCAAAAACATTTGAAAACACTCAAAAATGCATCAAAATGATGAAAATATCACAAATCAGTGTTTTATGTGTTTTAAATGCAAAAAGATCAAAATCAGATGAAAAAACGTATCAAATTTGCAAAATTGGCAGTTTTAGTCCCCCAAGTTTCAAAAGTTGTCAAAAACAGTCCCTGGTATATCTAAATAAAGAAAAATATCATTCAAGGTCCCTGAAATATTTTAAATTGTCAAAAACGGTCCTTGAATGAATCTTTGATCAAATGGCGGAAAAGGTCCTTCAACTTTGAAATTTGGCAAAATTAGTCCTTGGAATTTTGAAAATGACAAGTTTGGTCCTTGTACTATTGAAGCTTGTCAGTTTTAGTCCCTTGAAACAACTTTGCTTAATTGGCAGCCTTGGTCCTTGAAGTTTCAGAAATTACAAACTAGTCCTTGCCATATAACCCTTTAAAACCTTTTTGGACTTGTCAATACCTAATTATGACCCCTGCCTTTTCCTGTGACCCTTTGCCTTTTGACCCCCCTGCCAAGTCTAATACCCAGTCAACACAATGGTCAAACAAACATAACTTGGCGCCAAGTCTTTCTTCCCCAACAACATCCCTGAAATCACTCTTCCTCCCATCCCCCCTCCTCACCATATCACCACCCTTGTCCCCCCACCTCCACACAACTACAAGATACATTAAATGCCCCCTCCCTCATCTCACTCAACCCCAACTGTTAAAGACCTTTTTGGCGCCAAAATCCAATGAAAGGCCAGGATCAGTTTTACCAATCCAATGGCTGAGAAATATGCTGGGATCAAATCAGAAGAGAGAGAAATGAAGTTTGGAATATAAAAAGAGGCAAGAGAAGAGGAGGGAAGCAAGTAGTTAGTTTTAAGCATTTTCTTTATGTCGTTTTTTTTACAAATGTCTTAGTTTAATTAGAAATATTGTAATTCCAGTTTCTTTGTATCTCATTTGAGTTAAATCTTCATTGTAAGGTGTTTTTGAAGTTCCAATTCAACTTTTTATATAAATTCCAAGTTTCCAGTCTTCTGTTGAAATTTTCAGTTTCAAACTCTATTATCCAAATTGTTAATGGCTTATTTTAAGCTTCATTAAGTTTATTTAAGTCATTGAAAGCTTTTTGTAAGCTTATGCATTTAGATTCAAGCAGTTTGTGAAATGGTCAATAAAAGTCAAACCTGGTCAAGAATGGGCATGGAAGCTGATAATGGGTGTTGCAGAGGCTTATTTGGGTTGGATTAGACTAGGATAGATTAGAATTTGGTTTGGTTTTGGCCTGCAACAAAGCTGGACACATGTGAGTATATCTCTCATTTTCCAATTTCAAGTCAATTTGCAGTCCTTGTTTGTACATGTATCTGTGGTTACCACTTGTTTAATCTTGTCTATTTAATGATAATTAAAGTAGTTTGAATGTTTGTTTTAGCTAAATCTTTGGTTATCTCATTTTTCTTGTAAAACAGTAGTTTTAAGGGTTGTTTGGATCAGCTGTTGAAGCTATTTTTAAGGATTGTTCAAGAGTTGGTTTTTGTTGTTTAATGTTTGTGTAGTCCTAATTGACTCATTTGAGTCAGTTTCTTGTGCCTGCACTTGCTCCAAAGTCAAATTACACATCCACTGTCTTTGATGCTTATCTGTTGGAACTTTTGAAAGCCAAAAGATTATTTTGTGTTCAAAATTCATAAGTATAGCTTGCATCAGTGTTGTTTTATCATTAAATAACATAATCAATCCATAAATCAGTTGCAAAGTTCCATTTAGTCAACCTTTCACTTTTTCTTCAAAAGTCAAATTGCATAAATCTCAGTTTTGGCCAAGTTAGATGGATTTTTCATGGACTCATTTCTGAGTCAATTTCAGTGATACTTCTTGCTTTAAAATCTTCCCTTGGTCTATTTTCTTATAGTGATTTTTGTGGATTTTTGTTAATTTTTTATAAGCCCCAAGCTAGCTTGTCAAAATGGGATCAAAACCCCTGTGCAGGGCACTAAGTCTGCACAGGGATTAAGCAGATTTTGCAGAGCTTGTGCAAAGCTCATATGAGCTTCACTAGGTCTGATTCTTGGTTTAGGCACTCTCACCCAGGTCTAGTCTAGGTTCCATTTGTTGCTTTTCAGTTTCCAGCTTATTTTAGTGCTTATTTCCTAGCTGCAAGTTGGTACCCTCTCACTGTTTTTAGCTTAAAGCTCATTTCATCAAATCTGTTGTAATCAGCTTATCAGAGGTTATAGCTTGTTGATTATTGTTGCATTTGGTCATTTTGAGCATAGTGTAGCTTCTGTTTTGGTTTGGTGCTTTTTGGTGCCCATTTGCTTATTCAAGTGCTTATTTCAATAAGCACTTGTACATCAGTTTCAATATCTTGCACACAACCCCATGTTTTTCCATTTTTCCTAGCTTCCTTATATTATTTTAGAGTTTTCCTGAAATTTTCAGATTTTTCTAAGTTGATTTGCTATTTTTCTTAATTTAAATTAGTTTTTAAGCATTTTTAATTAGCATTAAATACAAAAAATTAAGAAAAGGTCCAAAAAAATAATTTTTCATTTTTCTTAAGTTTAGATAAATATAAAAAGCCTAAAAAGTATTTTTCCATAATTTTCTTAACTTAAATAGTATTTTCTAGCATTTTAATTAGTTTTAAATAGTATTAAATTAATAATAAATATATAAAAAGTCTAAAAAATATATTTTCAGTTTTAAAATAAGTTTTATCATATTTTAGATTTTTCTAAGTTATAATTTCATTTTTCTAGGTTAAATTTGTATTTTCTTATATTTTAGTGCATTTTTAATACTTAATAAATAGTTTTTAATTCATAATAATTAATTAAATAGTTGTAAAAGTAATTTTCTTTTTCTATAAATTTTCTTTTATCATTAGGATTGTAGAAATGTATTTTTCATATTTTTAGGATTTATATTGTGTAAGTTTCACGTTTTTATTTGTACGTTTACGTAATTTTTATTTAAACGTAATAACGTTCATCATTTTAAAAATAGTGATAGCGTTTATTTAATATATTTTATCTTTTTAATTTTCTTAATTTGTATTTAAGTCGCTTTAATTTATAAACTTTTTCAGTAGTGTAATATTCAATCCAAATCCTTTCTGATCACTATCCTTAGTGATCATTCTATCGTCTGATCAAGTGTTTGCACACCATTGAGTCTCCGTGGGACTTAACGATCCGGGAATTCACTATATTCTCCAGGACTTCATTGCATTTGTGCTTGAGCTGTTTTAAGTCTGTTACGGTTGGCCATTCACAAGTGGCCAGCTTGTGTGATTAGACTTGACCGGTTTTGCACAGATCAATGCTCCCCCTCAACATGTGCATATGATTTTGAAATTGTTTAGCACATGGAGGCAAGAGTTATTTGAAATATATTCTTGATCACAATTTCCGTGGAAAAAGCCATTTGATTTTCTTGATAAATTCTCCCCCTCAAAATCGATTGGCACATGAAGGAAGGAGTGCTTTTGAAACAATTACCATTTAAAACTGATTAGAGATTTAAATCACGATCTCTCCCCCGATCAAAAATTTCAAACCAATTGAGATTTTGGATCCCAATTGATTTAAATCATTTAGAAAATTTTGGGGAAAGACGTGGCTTGATTTAATTTTGAAAAATGATTGAAATGGAGCAATTTTAGACATTAAAGATTGTTAGTGTCAGGTATGATAGTTTTAAGAGATCTTTTAGTAAATTAAAACAATTTCACAATCAAACAAGAATAGAAAAAATTTCATTTTGAAAGATCTTTGAGCTTAAAAAAATCATACCATGACATAACATTAAATCTTTAGATCACCACTTATTTTGTACAATCCGAACTTTTATGAAGAAATATTGTTTGAAACTATTCAATTTGAAATCACTCTCCCCCTCAATCAATGACCGTAGTCGTTGATTGAGTGACTTAAGTTTTGAAAAAGTAAAGTCCAGTTGATTTCCAAAATTTAGTTCAATTTATTTTCAAACAAATATTTTCCATTTTCAAAAAAAATAATTTTGAAATATTGTTTAAAATGGTATCATCCACTACATGTCCTGCACAAAGATACGTTAGGTGGATAAGCTACTTCTGTTGTTGCTGTAAGGCTGGAAGAAAACCGTCTGCTGAAGCAGTGAGACCTCTGAAGTTGCATCTATCGTGCCAACTATCCATGGAGAGATCTGATTAAGCTCCGTTTCTTCTTTTGTCGACCCAAGATATAGTTACCCTTTCCTTTCGGCATCCAATCATCTTCTTATGTGGGATCTGGATAGGGAATATTCTTATATACCAATATACCTGCATATGTTAGTGAACACACATACAAATATATGGTGGTCGACATCACCCAAACAACAATCGACTAATAAAAGTCAATCCAACATATCAATCAGATCATACAAATGCATGGGATTTATGTGTTTATCAAACTCTAATCATCTAATCCTAACAATCATATCCTAGGCACCTAGTCCTTCAACGTAGGTTAATATGTTTTACATTTAAGTATATAGGATAATTAGATAAGCTCGTTAGATGATATAGATTTGAAAACATTCTCCCCCTCAATCAATGACTTATTTTCTGAAAAGTTTAAAAGCGCTGAAGTCATTGATTGAGTTTTCAATTTTTACAAAAACTCTGAATCTGATTGATTTACAAGCAGCTCATTTACCACCATTTTTGAAAACAACAAATATTTTTCTGAAGAATTTATAGAAGGGAAAACATTTGTGTAGGAACAGCAGTCCTTCGACATACTTTCCTCAATTAGTTTTAGGATAAGTGCACGAAATTTTAGAAAATTGGTTTAGCGTAGCACTTTCCTTCCTTGAAGAGCGGGTTGCTATCGGAAATAATAGCAAGCCATGGTTTAAGCACGAGTTACAGTCTAAAGTAACTGTAAGCCATATATTTGAGACAGGTTTTGGAAAAAATATTTACACCTTCTGCTCAAACTTCATCTATGTTCCCGTGCCATTGTTGAATGACATTTCTAAAACCGTAGATGTTATCGATATCAGAAGACATGTCTTGAGAAAACATATTTTTGATATTTTTTCAAATTTTCTGATTTTTATGGGTTTTTGTTGGTTTTATAATTTTCTATTTTCTTTTTGTTGGTTTTATATTTTTGTATTTGGTTTTTGATAAATATTTACAACGATAGAGTAGATGATATAGTTTAAAAAGATGATGATTCGAGTACCGAGATAAGGATATCAAACAGCCTCGTTGAAGAAGATAGAAATCGTCATCTCTTAAATATCCATCACTAAAGCTTCCGAGGCTCTTGAAAAGAAGGAATTGAGCCTTTAAGAATGCGAGACTTTGGCAGCTTCCCCCCAAACCGAAAATCCTTTAGCTGAGCAGATTCAAGGCTTTCTTTCAAGCTTTCCTTAGCCAGGTGCACAAAGAAGCACACCATTATCATCGATCTTGCTGCTCCTTTTAAGAATAATTTTTGTGATTCTTCGTTCGAGGTTATATCATCCAAAAGAACAGCAACGTATCATCCCACACATAAATAACTCTTCTCAAATTTCATTCCACTGAAGTCTGAAGCGATCCATACTAAAAAGTTGTCAAGAGACCACTTTCCCCCAAGTAGATGAATTGATGCAGTCAATCTCTTAGACTAGAGCTCACGAACCCGAATACACATATACCCGAAGACAGAGAAACTTATACCATCGAAGTAGCAGATTAAGTCCGATAACCAAAGAATAACCCCGATGTATACTTTTCTCTCCCCTGATGATAGTGTATGAAGCTCAAGAACCCGAAGTACCCCGAATGCCCAACGAGAGAATAACCGATAACATTGAAGAAGCAGGCCGAATCACTGATTATCTATGCGGATGACTATCTCTGCGGATGCCAACTCCGGAATAAGTGATTATATCTCTGAATCACTGATTAAGCACTCAATTGAAATAGCTGAGCGCCCCCAATGTACACAATTCTCTCTCCCCTGATGATTGCGATAACATCGAAATCATCACACACTTGTGTACCTCTTTTATCTTCAGAAACTTTCTCTTACATCACTTCCCCCACGTAGTTGGAATAATAACACTAAAAGCCTTGATGAGTAAAACCTTGAGTTTCTCTGCGGTCATGACATTTGTCTTCCCAGGATATCTTCAATCACTTAGAAGAATTAAGTTCATCAAGTTTACTCGCTTTGTGTTTAGATGTGTGTCTCCTTCCCCCTTGCTGGTTTTGACACTTCAGAATCAGCAACATATTATAAGCCCAAATACTTGAAATCTTTTTGAGAAGACCACATTTAATCTTTGTGAGAATCAACTTGCTGAGAGTGTGAGCAAGTCTAATTGGGGATTAAATCTGACATTTCACTCTCCCCCAATTAGTGTTCTACCCTAAACTAACAATCTTTATGATGAATGCCCGGAATAAGAAGAAGTCTTTAGATCATTAAATGCAATTCGTCTTTAGTCTTCTAACATGCAGCAAAAAATGTAGAGCAGACTGTAGACTCGACCTTCTTCAAGATTGTCCAGTTGGGGAATAGATAGTTAACATCTTCATCTCACCAAAAAAGCATCCCAATTAACTTACCTCTTGCAAATCCCCTTAACACAGATCCCTCCCAATCAAACAAGAACAAAAAGATGTTCATCAAGGAAATCAACAATCAGCCCGCAACGAACACACTAAATGGTAACACCAAACTACCAATCACATCAAACAAGAACAAAGAGATTGTTCGGAATCATCATGTTGATGTGTACGTGAAGCATTAACCGGAAACACTTTGTCAATAAACTCATCAGTCGGTGAGAAGATGTCAACTAACGGCTCTTAGAAGAAACTCCATGTAAAGATGACCTGATAAGAAGAAGCTCGGTTCTTACATGAGTTAGGAGCCGTATGACCATATATTCTTAGATATAACTCAACATGTAGAATTATCATACTTCTTCTCCCCCTCAAGAATTGCATACGGAGATGCCATTCTTGATTAAACAAGTGATTATCTTCATAATGTAGTTTCTTCACACTTCTCCCTCTCGAAGGTTGCAAATGATGTCACCATCGCCATTTTAATTGAGCAAGTGGAATGAGAGTAGTACTGGTAGTTCGGTTCACTTGATAATTGTACGCGTATGAAAAAAGTATGAAGCATGTTGATGAGAATGGTCATAATAAGAAGATTTCTCTTCTTCAGAAGATAATGCGCACTCAAGCGTACACATTTCTTTTCTTTAGAGTACGAGGCTTGAACTTTTGTGGTCAAACGTCATTATCTCTCTCTTTTCATCTACTCTTGGCAAACTTGTAATCAACCCCATTATCATTCAGTAGGCTCTTTGTCGTGACAGCTGATGGAGAAAACCCAATATGATGAAATTGACCCTGAAGTAAACTAACCCCGAACTCGTGACTTAAACTTGTACATATGTAACAAAGAGCGGTGCCGAGAGTTCATCCTCCAATGAATCTCTAAGTACTCTATACTCTTCATCCAACCAACCATCAAGTATAAGACGTACATCACCTCTTGAAAATCCACAATTGAATGTGACACTGAGCACTACAACATAACTCCTTAAAGTGATAGTTATTTTGTGGTGGTAAGAGCCCAATTCCCCCAAGTGGTAAAAGAAAAGGAAAAAGTCACCCAACAATAACTATATTTCCAAGTCTTCGTTTTTGATAATAAGCTCGAACAAGGATCTTGAAGAATCTTCATCCAACCATCCCCGATACCTTCAGATACTAAGTACACTTGCCCGTGATATTTTACTTCAACTTCAAATAAATAATAGTGAATTAACGCCGTTGTCACATCTTCTGGTTAAAAGCTCAACTCTAGCTCCTTTTACGTTTTAAGTGAACTATGATAATGGTTTCATCCGACCATGGTTAATAGCACATAACCTCGTTAAACCTTGTAATAACCAAACTGGCAGGAAGAATGTCCAAACAATCACCCAATTCATGAAGTACACCCTTTTATCCCTTCTTTGAAGTAGAAACCGTGGCACCAGCATCATATAAGATCCCAAAATACACTTTCCTTTCTCTAGGATGGTTCTATCATCACGGGATTTTAAAATTCTATGGTTTAAACCGAGAAATGGTTTCTTTCGCGGGATTTTACAAAACCAAGAATAAACCGTAAGATAGATCCGGAAATGCACTTAACAATTACCAGGATGTTTCCATTGTCACGGGATTTTACAAATCTATGATTTAAACCGAGAAATAGTTTCTTTCGCGGGATTTTACAAAATCAAGACTAAACCGTAAACAATGTTAGTTTGAACGTGTTATGACAACTTTGGTTTCAGTGAATATCTATTTTTAGGGGAACATGCAGCGGTTCATCAATGTTTCATTATCCATCTTCAACGATATCATCAACAAATCTTTACCCAAATGTAGACAACTTCACAAACCACACTAACTCGAGTAGTATATACTACTTTCCCCTGAGGTTGACCGTAAATCATCAAAGTACACGTTTCTCCCCCATGATGGTTTCGAACTTTCGGAAGCATCATTAACGTGTACGACCATCTGCACGAAAAGTTCTTGTTAGAAGCAAACATCTTGAAAAATCATGACTGACGCTGAAGATTCTTGAAAGATTTTGCATAGACTGTGAAGTGTCATTGGCATTCAGTGGCATTGAATTTGCAATGGGAACTGCTGATCACATCACATCCATTTATCGGCAATTGCAGTGACCATTTGGCGAAGTAAACCTGATATACTCAGCTTGAACATGAAGTAGAATTCCCCAGATTTGTTACTTAAGCTTGTACTAATCCTTGTGAAAAAGAAACGGTGTACCCAATGTACAAAACCTCTTGGCGTATCCTCAACTGCGTGAGACACCGAAGTGATAGCTATGTTGTGGGTTAAGCGAGAAAGAATCACAAACGTAAGTAAATAGCCAAGTCTTTATCACACTCTATAAACGCCCAAACAAGTCATCTTCGCGGAAGGGTAGAAAGAAAGAAGACGAAATAAGTAAACGTGCCCGAAAAACCTCACTTCAAATCCAAATAAGAAATACCGTACAAACAACCCCGTAGTCAACATTTTCCAATAAACACTTCAAACCGTGGCATAATATTTTTCGTGAAAATGTCTACACCAAAATACCAAACCTCATAACCCATCGAATCTCATCATTACCACTCAGCAAATAACAGATCTCATTATCAAGCCGCATAATCAAATTAAATCAAATCTTGTAAATAACAACTTGCATGTCTCAACTCTCATCATTATCAAATCACTTTAAGAAATCACATTTAATCCAAATTATCAAATCTCATAACACACCAAATTACATCATCAATGATCCAATTTTGAGAAGTCCAACCACTGCATTTTGAATCATTACGGAACTCATTTGGCCCATATTAACAACGTCAAGCTCAAATCCAATTAGAAAATCGTTTGACCCATGTAAAACAGATAATGTCCGACCCATTTCACAACCTGCACAAGTCCATCTCTATATAGCCCTTGACGTGTCTTATCAAAGGATTGGTATATGACCAATGATAATATTAGGAGCACCCGGATCCACAATACCAAAACTATACCAATTATACCATATCAAAAGCCCACGAGATCACTAATACATCTCCAATAATACCAATTATAGTTTTAACAATACATCTCCAGTAAGGCCCACGACACTTACTGGCCCACGAGATTAAAAACACGGATCCAAGTTATAACAAACCCTAAAAGTTAGGGAGTATATAACACTCACTACTAACACTTCTTATCCCTAATACATCTCAACCCTAATTTCACAATAGCAGACGCCTCCCACCTAAATATTCTCACATCATCCGCCTTCTGATAATCCAAATCAGTCCGCCCCCATCTCCAAACTAATCTCACAAATCATTCCCATATCACACATCCAAATTAATCTCTTCCCCCATCAATTATTGTTATAAATGATTGCATATTATAGGCTTGAGACGAGGACATAATCTGCCACAGGGATGGTATGAGATATGGAGACGGCTTCAAGATCTTTGGAACAATCACAGGTAGGTTTGTATTTGTTGTGATTAAAATTTCAACGAACCAAAGAAACAAGGGTATAACATGATTGTTATAAACCTTATCTTTATGAGTTCGAATATATATGAAGTAGAAGCTTCAGATATGAATCGGTGATGAACTTTTCGTGATAAAGACCTTCACGGTCTGATTTATCTTTGGATAATCACGAAATAATCTGAGATTTAATTGATTTTCATTTTCATTTTAGTCCAAGTCTTGATGAGATCCGTGATGATGTTATGTCGTGAAAACCTTTCATGGTTTTGAGTTGTAGCATGAATACACACGACATGAATCTGAGACGATTTAGATTTGGTTATAGTCCGAGTCTAGGTAGGAGTGATTGTGTTGGGTTATGAAGGGTAAAAGTGATGTGTTTGGTTGAATATGATTATAGGATCGAATATCTTGGACTTGTGATGAGATAAATCTGAAGTGTCCACAATGAATCTTGGTATTTGGTTTATGGTCAAGGTCTTCTTCTCATCTCGTATTTCTGTCAAAGAGTCTTAGTCGTAAAACTTGATACTTGTGGTCTTTGGGAGTCAACAAAACGCATCTTTGAATTTATGGTCAACAAATCGCAAGGTGTGCTTTTAAGTTTTAGACAAATCGCATAGTACATTATCAGAATGACAAGTCGCTTTTGACCTTACAAATTGCAGGTTACTATGAGTCAAAACGCATAGTATTTTTATCACACAAATCGCTTGCCAAAAGGACACAATCGCTTCATATACGTTGAATCTGGACAGAAAACAGACAAACCGCTCAAAAGCAATTTGACACAAACCTCATTCTGAATATTGAATCTGGACTATTTATTTGACAAATCGCATATAAAAAACATAAACTGCTTACAAGAAATGTTTTATTTCTGACCAAAAACTACAGTGAAGAAACATCTTAAACCGACACAGAAAAATCTTTAGGCCATCAGAAACTTAAAAACAGCATAACAAACATGTTTAGACCCAAAAAGCACAACTTAGAACTAAATCAAAAAACAGTTTATTGCAAGATAAAACCAGCTAGACCAAGTTATGACTCCACTGAAACAGTAAATACATTTATGATATCACGCATAAAATCAGCAGCTTAACCAAAATCACAACCACATCGATCACACATCAAGATAACTCAAAACCACATCAAACCGCAACCAAAAAACTACATACAAACCGCATACAAGAAAAACCATATAAAAACCATTTGAATCACCAAAAACAACACAACCATGGCTCTGGTACCAATTGTAGGATCGCATAAATATGTTGTTCAGATGATTCGGGTGGTCTAGAGAGATGATTATACAAGTATGCCATTGTTAGAGAGATGAAGAGAGGAGAGGGAATTCTAGAGAGATAAACAAAAATGTGAAAGGTTAGATTAGAAGTTCCAACCCTCTACCGTGGGAGGTAGAGGGTATTTATAGTTTACAACCTAAATGTCCTCCTGACGGACTGTGGATCAGGCATACAGTGGGTAAAGACCCGTCCTTCCTCGACGGTGTTGCACTAAGCTAATATCTAAGCTATCAACTAACTAATTAACTACTAAATAACGTAAATAACGATATGTCTATGAGCTAACTTATGCTAGATTATATGGGGTGACCAACACTTCATTATGGAATTTCCAATTCCTAACATAAAAAAACTTTAAAAATTAAACAAATAACCTCTAAGACTTAATACCCCCTAGACTTTATAGTTTAAAATACAACATATATGTCGTTTTAAAAATACAACAATATATGAACGAGATTATATATATCAAAATGAAATCACAAATTCTTGTGTATGTAAATACATACATGAGGTTGTACGTGTATGAACAACTCATGTAATTCTTCTTTATGAGTTTAAGTAAAGATATCCAAATATATTTTTTTACTATCTGCGTTCAATAACGTCCAATAAGAACTGTTGTTATTCCTTTTATAAGTTTAACTCATGCGTACAAGGGTTGGAAATTAATTACGGCTAAATTATTATTAACATGAATATAAATATTAATGTATGCATGTGTTACTGTGAAACGAAAATAAATATACGTGATTGTATTTAAAACAATGACTTATTTAATTCATATTTAAAGTTTATATAAGGATATTCAGAAAGAATACTTTTAAAAAACTTTATGTTTACGTATGGTATGTAAAACAGGTTGAGAGTGGATTAGAATGGTTACGTTGTTTGGCTTCTTGTGTTAAACGGTAAGGACCCGATGAGTTGATAAAGATCAAGAAGCTCAGGTAACACTTAAAAAAAATCATTTGAGACTGCGTATGAGGCAATATTTGCCCAAGTGTGTAAAACTGGTCAAGTATGTATGTGTTTCCTTCTATTTATATAGAGGTAAGCAAAGTTTAGAGATAAACCCTTTCTGGGATGATCAACGGCTGTGTGAAGGCCACGCGTTGATCATCTGATGAACATATAAGGAGGACATGTGGGATCTCCTCATTGGCTTGTACAAGAGAGTGATTCCTTCTTATAATACTGGTTGTGTGTCTTCTACTGCACAATGTCAGGTTTTATATTTTAACCATTAGTGACAATTGGAAACAAGTGTCTTATGCGTATGCACAATGTGGCATGAGAGCGCGTTACTAGGTCGAATGTGACGTGAGTTTATATGGTTCTTGTCATGGATTGACTCATGAACTTTATGTAACTGCTTGATTCGAGGGTATAGTTAGTGTGCTTGGACCAATGATATTGATACACTATCACTTTATATTTTAATTTCATTAACGGTCATTATGTGCTATTAAACTCGTATATGTGCAAAAACATGATATCAATAGTTAAATTTAAATAATAACATCAACCTCAACACCTAAATCTGTTAAAAAAAATTTAAATCTTTTATCTTACAAAATATTAATAGATATTAATACACAATGAAAAAAATTTATGTAAAATCTCATGCATAATTATTAGTTGTACTTATATATCACAATTATAAAATATTAAACACGACCAAATTCTTATGTATCCCTATATTAAACTAGAATTTTAAAATAATTTATTTCGTGTGTAAACTCCCTATATTTACCTATGATCCGCAAATTTTCCAATTTGGCACGGTATAAAGTAGTTATATTTGGCCAATATTGGGAATGAATCATGATGAAACGTTTAAGCATGAGTACTAATGAATGTTTTTAACTCTTCTATATTTAACGCCTCATTTATACGGACTAACAATTTATTTGAAACGATAGCAAAGAGACGTTACTAGTTTGATCGTGTTTCCGTTTTAATGAATTAAGATTAAATATTTATTATCATGCATGTTTTTATTAAAAACATTTATTTTACAATAACTCTTCATGCTTGGAGTACATCTATATAAAGGAAACAAACTCTTGGTCTTATTATCAAAATAAAAAACATGTCTCGTATGTCGCATTGCTTGTTTCTTCTTCTTTTAACATTATATCATGGATACTCTGTAACATCTTCAAATGTACCTGTAGTCAACGCTTTCGAAGGGTTTGACGTGTTTGTCTTGGACGAAGATATTGAAAATCTCGTTGTTCATGTTTTCTCCAAAGATAATGATCTTGGAAACAAAACAATGACTGTAAAGACAAGATTTGATTGGAAATTTCGTGAAGCTGTTGGTGATTCGACTGTGTTTGAAGGGGAATTTTACTGGATGAATCCCGACAATACTCCTAAGAATACCCTCCATTTCAATGTTTTCGACAAAAAAATTGCCGCACAATGTGGCCAAAATATCTTTGTTGAGAGAAAATGTTTTTGGTTAGTGAATAAAGTTGGTTTTTACTTCGCAAGAGATGAACCAAAAGGTATGAAATTAATGTATAGATGGTTATAATCCAATTCATATGAATAATACTGGGTTTTTCTTTCATGATTGTTTCATCTATATAATTAAAAAAAGTGTTTGAGCTCACTAATGTTGCAATTAGTTTTCACTCAAATTAACACAGTTTACCCATCATCTTTGGGATCTATGTCTATATCTATTGTGTTGAACGAGTATAATTTCACAAAAGGTGTAAATTGACGGGAATACCCTGACTCCGGTTGCCTTTTGGCACCAGCCATTGTCCACCTCACAAGGAATAGATCCGGCAACTCTCCTGGCCTATTGGGGCACTAACTGGAGTGAGCACGAGCCAAGATTCGGACCCTTGAGCTCTTATTCCACAAAGTCTCTCTAGTGTGCCTATAGATTTTGCGGAGGTGGGTACCTATATGAAGCGAATGCCAAAAATGGGACTTGAACATGAGTCTATTGACTCAAGCACAAGTACTCCAACAATTGGACTAATCAAACACCTATTTTATAATGGTTATGTTAATGATGAAAAAAATGATGTGTCATAAACTGTAGAAATTTAAGATTGTTTACGACATTATTTATAAAGTATAAAATATCTCGCAGATAGTTTTATCGTTGAAAAGACAATAGATTACAAGAGGATCCTAATTTAGAGATAAGAATGAGATCTTCTAGTAAATCTGCAGATGCTACCAACACAATTACACAAAGCTGAGGGGGGACTACAATGTTACAATGTTATGTCATACGGTGAGAATTAAACATCTAGAGCACATGATATGTGCTGATTTTTCGAGCACACGGTATGTGCAATGACGAGCAGAGAGAGGTGTCAGGCCACCCCCAACCAGCCCAGTCCAATAGCATATTTTAGCCTATTTTTCAAAGCCCAATGATAATTTTTTTAATCTGTTCCCTCTAACACTATAGTAGATTATCCGCTAACAAAAGAATATTATATACAAATATATAATTTATGGATTCGTGTGACTCGACTCCCTAAAGTCTTCTCAAGTAGTAGTATTACTTTTACTTTTTAAACGATTGTTCTTCTTCTTTTGTTACATGGATCTGTTTCTACATATACTTTTGATCGGTGGCGGACCCGGCGGCGAAACTAACGTGGTGCATTAATTTAGTTAAAAATTCAACGGGTCAATCATGTTGTGGTTAAGCCGAGTAGGGTCGGTTCGAGCCTAATTTGAATTAATTGCATTCAAGGGCCGAGCTGAAAAGTTGCACAATTTGATAAATTTTAGAAACAACATTATAAATTTGTTCATAATTGGGCAAACTATAAAAAAACCAAATCTATAATACATAAAGCTTATCCCTTTAATTTAATGTGCAAGGGGGGTTGTGCACAACCAAAAGTACGGTACATACATGTCTATGCATACCGAAATAACTACAACTCATTTCGTTTTAGGAGGCCATCATATTCAATGCAGATTCAATTTGGTTTATGAAGAGGCTCGATTGAATGCATACGCATGTGTTGGAATCACTCCTAAACAGTATTTCAAGTATTTATATTTCATATGTAATAGGTAGCTTTATTATGGCCTTTATGTTTGTTTAAGGTCAAGCTTATGTAGAAGGCCCATAAGCTTGATCCAAGCCCAATAAGGAATAGGGAAGGAGAGGGAGTGTTGCCCTAGCTCCTTGCCTATATAAACATTGTAATAACCTTCATTTGAAGGTTGGTTGTTCAAGTTATTCTCTTCACATACACTCTTTCTTAAACCGTATTATTGTTAACGTGTGTTTGTGTGTGTTTAGCTTGTTCATCCGCCTTATCTCTTCTCTTATAAGCTTGTGTTGTAAAACTTGTGACCTAACAGTGGTATCAATCGCCAAATAGTTGGGTGTACTCGTTTGTTTTTGAAGTTTTGGTTTTGGATCTTACGCGTAGAGATAACGCAATCTTTGGTTATCTTAAAAACTCGTTTTTTACACTTTTTAATCCAAGATTCTTGTACTTTCAATGTTTTGAGGTGTTAAAATACTTGTTTTTGGCAAAAAGTTTCAAACTTTACGCGTGGATTTACGTTTTTAAGCTTGTTTTTGTTCGTGGGTGTCGTTCTACGCGTAACCCGTTTAGCAGTTTTGGTACATCAAAATTCACACTTTTGTGTTCTTTTGGTACTATTGAAGCTATTCCATAACAAAAAACTGGTTTAGAAACACATTTGGGCAGAATCAAAGTTACGAGTAATCCTACGCGTATCAAAACCCTAAAATTACGCGTAAGATTGTTCCTTGGTTTGATCTTCAATTTTCTGGTTTAATCCGTGTTTTCTTACTTGGATAAGTCTGAAAATACGTCGACTTTGGATATCTTTTGCACTGTGAAGTGTAAAAGATCATTTGGGCAAAAACCCTAAAATTACGCATAAGCATAAGCTTACGCGTAGAATTCCTACGCATAAGATTCACTTTACGCGTAAACTACGGTCTACGCATAAGGTAATCCTACGCCTACGTTTCTACGCCTAACTTTTGTCTACGCTTAACTTTAGTGTTTTCCCTACTTACGCGTAAGCTAAAATCTACGCGTAACTCCTCATTGTTACGCGTAACTTTTGGTGTTTTTACGCATAAGTGCTACTTGGTTTTTGTCTTTTCTACGCCTAAGAATTCTTCATCAACAAAGGTTCATTCGACTACAAAGATCCATCTTTACCACACAAGTTTATCATCATGTCTCAACCACCATACTCTAACTATTTCCCTCACACTTATAATCATCAACAACAACAACAATTAACTCCACAACATCAACAATGGAATCAACAACAAGCTATTTATCAACAACAATTTAATCAGCAACATACTCCACAACTTGGTGCAATTCCACAACCACAAATGGTTCAACCACAACCAAGCCTTCAAGTTCAATCCTACACAACCGATTTCAATCAACATCCATCACGGACCACTATGAAGGAACCCACTTGGTTTGCTAAGATGTGTGAAGCTTTAAGCAGCCAACAATCAATTCATGAAGCTGGATCACTTGATAGACCTCCAATGCTCACTCCAGGAAACTACGATCAATGGGTGATAAGGTTCTTTAGGTTCTGTGATCTGAAGAAGCCACATGGAAAGTTCTTAAAGAAGGTTATCTTGGAAGGTCCATTTGAGATGCCTACTGTCATTGTACCCGGAGATCCAAACGCTGTTCCACCAAGAGATGAACAAACCAACATTGCTACGGTTGCAGATCTTAATGCTACAGAACTTCTACACTATAAAGCTGATGAACTTGCAATGGAATACATCCTCTTAGGATTACCAAACCCAATTCTTCGTAGTGTTGATGCTCAAAAGACTGCACAAAAATGTGGGATCATATTCGTCTTCTTATGGAAGGATCTGTACTCAATCAGGAGGATTTGGAATCCAAAATTTACTTGGCCTATGAACACTTCATGATTGAACCTGGAGAGACACTAGAGTCCTATCATCATCGATTTTCAGATATCATCAATGATTTGGATAAACACAACATCATTATGCCAAGAATTGCAGTGAATACTAAGTTCCTGAGTAGTCTTGGTCCAGAATGGGAGAAGTATGTCATTTTTCTCCGTCAAGCGAAGAATATGCATCATTCTACTTATGGATTGTTGTACGATTACTTGAAGCCTCATGAAAAGGAAGTTGATCGGGAAAGGATTCTCCGAGTTCAATTTGCTAAACAGTCACAACCGGACAATCAACAACTTGCCTTGTATGCTCAACAGAATTATCCCTCTCAACCAGCAACTCCACCAACTGCTTCAAACACACCTTCACAGTCACAACCTCAACAAAATCAATTGGTTCCATACAGCAACAATGCTCAAGCATATGTCAGTGAAGCGACTGAGGAAACAGATCCGTTCGAAGCATTGCAACAAGGATTTGTGATGATTGCTAATGCTTTTGGCCGTTACACCAACAAATCCAACAATCGTATTCGTTCCTCATCTAACACACGGACTCAAGCTGTTGTGAACAATGGACGTGTTGAAGTTCAGAATCGTGATTATGGTCGTCAGATGAGCGGTGGTCAAGGGTTTAATGCTGTGGGTAGGAACACCAACAGAGCTCAAGTGGTGGAACAGGGAAATGCTCAGAATCGGTTAAATGGTCTTAGATGCTACAACTGCAATGAGAAGGGACACCTGGCTAATGCATGCCCAAAGCCAAGGACTAGGGGCAGTGCTTATTTCAAAGAAGCCTTACTTCTGGCTCTTAAGGATGAAGCTGGTGGATCTCTTACAGACAAAGAACAGAGCTTTATGGCAGATGCAGACTCAGATGATGATATGGAGGACTTGCAGGCGAATGCAACTGTTATGTTGATGGCTAATATGCATGAGCTGCACATGAGTGATACAGGCCCAGTGTATGACACTGATGGCTTGTCTCAGGTACCCGAACAAACCATCATCATATCTGAACTAATATCTCCGCCAATATCTGAATCCGGCACGGATCAGACTGTTCAAAATGAGTCTTCTACATCTTCTTCTGATGATTTTCAAGTTAACCCCGTAGTTACATTCGACGATCAAGATGACCTTCTGGTCTCCTTTGATAATCAAATTGACTCCGTGGTCGTACTTGAGGATCTAAAGAATGATCATGTTGAGACTCACGTTGAACAAGATGATCTGTTGCCTCATCCGGATTTTGCTCGGTTAATTCAAGACCATAAAATCAAAATGGAGGAATGTTATGCATTAAATCAGTCCTTAAAAAGTAAAAATGCACTGTTAACCAAGGATTTTGAATGTTTACAAATGCAACTCAACTTTTTCAAAACTCAAGAAAACCGTGAAAAAGGTTTTGAAGCCGCTTTTGCAAAATCTCATCAAAACGAAAAATATTTAGAGAGACAGATGCGTGATCTAGCCGCCTCGAAGAATGCTTTGTTGTCCGAATTAGAACAACTGAAACATGAACATAAAAAGCAAATTAACGCTCTCACCTTGGAAAATCAAAAAGCTAAGGCTGAGTTGTTAAATTGTCAAAAACAGTTCTCCGCATACAAAAAGCATTCAACGAATCGGGTAGATGACCTTCTTGCAAAAATTCTCGGTTTGCAAAACAAAATTAAAGAGTTTAAAACGGTTGTTTACAAACATGGTGAATCAGTAACAGCTATTGAAAAGTTTACCTTAAAACCCAATCCAAATGGATATGGAAAAAATCTAGCTGATTACAAACCAAAGCTTTCACTAAAAACATTCAAACCAACTCCTGAAGTTTCCAGTGCAGAATACAAAATTGATAATACTGTCATGAGTGTTGTTGAATATCATCGTCAAGAGGAATTAGATGCAGAAGACGAGAGTCGATCAAAATTAAAAAATGTTGTTTACAACAAACCTTTAAATTATAAAAACGCGGTCACTTTCGTCACACCAACGGATTCTTCTAACACACCAAGGGTTATCATCAAAACACCTGAGTCTTCTCATGTTAATCCCAAAACAGAATTTGCACAAACTTATGGTCCTTTACCTTCCATTAGCGAAGTAAACTCACAACCTGAAAATCGAAAAATCCTTCGATATTTTGACATTTTCATGGCTGACCTCAAAATTTTACAACATGAGATAGAATATCGATCTGAAATCAAAGTTGAACATTTTCAATCGCCTCTGGCGCGAGAACAAAGGGACATTTTTCAGAAAAATCTTTTACCTAATGTTAAAAACTTGAAAAGTTGTGCAATTGCCTGGGAAAAGGATTTTCATAAGGAACTTGGGGTAATGAAAAACGTTTTCGAGAAAACAGAAACATCTATTACTAACACAAAACGCAAAAAGAAACTGTTGAGAAAAGATGTTGATCGACTCTTGGAAGATGTTATCTGTGCTGATATCCATAATGTTGTGCTATTCTATTCGTTGCCATATGCATCTGATCATATCTCTGCTGATATTGTTGAAACTGTTGTAACTGTTGAGAACACCGATAATGTGCTTCAGATCGAGTCTTTAAAAGCTGAAAATAAACGATTACACACGGAAATTAACAATGCAAAACGTCGTCTTCATTGGTGTGAAAAAGATATTCACAACCATCAACTCAGTTTTCAAAAGAAAATCGATCAATTGAGTGCAAAATCTTCTGATCATAAAATTGAGCAACTGGATGATCAAAACGTGTCTTTGAAAAGTCAAATCTCAAAATATGAACAAGAACTCTTAAAAGTTAAACAGGAATATGGTGTCATATTTGATTTACTCAAAAAGACTCGACTTAAAGCATCTAATAAACTTGATCACTATCTTGCTCACACTAGAGAAGTCATGAATTTTGCTGGTAATATTCGTTCTGAAAATCAAGATCTGATTCACACCATCTCTAAGCTACGGGAAATGTTAGGAAAGTATGAACTACTCCCGCCTACTGTGATTAAGAGATTAGCACCAGTCACACTTAGTAATCGTGAACCTAGAATTCCCACTGCCAAATCACAAGTTGCTAATGTGTTTCCCTCTACTGAAACAGGAATAGTTGCATCTTTTCCAAACGTCTGCACTTCACAGCCTAAGAGCACTCAATCGAAGAATAGGAAGTTGCGACCTAAGAAAAGATCAATAAGGAATGCTAAAGTAGAAGAACACCCTAGGACTCTGAATAAAAATCATGTTGCTTCCACTATAGATGTTACGTCTGGCAAATGTAATAGAAATAGTGATGTAACGAATGCTAAACCGTTAAGTACTTTTGATACTCAGTCTGATGCACCTTGTGTTATTTGTCGAAAGAGTATGAATTCTGATTGTCATGACAAATGTGTTGCTAAAGCTATAATCTCTAGATTACGGAATCCTAAGAATCGGAATACCTCTAGGCCCACTACTCATTCTAAGTCTGTGCTTGGTAAACCACCTTCTTTAGATTCTAAGGCAACCATTGCTATCACAGTAGCTACCGCTTCACCTCCTAAGAATGTAGTACCACCTAGTGCTTTCACTAAGACTAAAGCAAAGAGTAGTTACAGATGGCAGAAATGGATATATAACACACTAGGATTTAAGTGGATGCCTAAAATTCTCAATGTGTGTATGTCTCAAATATCTGCTTCGGAACCCTCTAACATTTCGGGTTCCACATCTACTTCTATTCCATCTGTGTCGTCTGTGTGTAATGCAGGTGATACAGTTCATTCTCTGGATTGTTGATAGCGGATGTTCCCGACACATGACAGGCAACCTTAAACTGTTATCAAACTTTATTGCAAAGTTCATTGGCACTGTCAGATTCGGGAACGATCACTTCGCAGCCATCATGGGCTACGGAGATTATGTTAATGGGAACATCGAAATCAGCAGGGTTTACTATGTGGAAGGCCTCGGTCACAATCTGTTTTCAGTAGGTCAATTTTGTGATGGAGATTTGGAGGTTGCTTTCAGGGAGAAAACTTGTTTCATTCGTGATCTACATGGAAATGACCTTATGTCTGGCTCGCGTAATTCTAGTCTATACACTATCTCTATGCAAGACATGGTTGCTTCCTCTCCCATATGCTTACTTTCAAAGGCAACATCTAAAAAATCCTGGCTATGGCACCGTCGTCTCTCACATCTAAACTTTCAAACCATCACCAACCTTGCTCGACACAAACTAGTTGAAGGACTCCCACGGTTCCGGTATTCAAAAGATCACCTTTGCTCAGCCTGTGAACAAGGGAAAAGCACTCGTGCTCATTTTCCTTCAAAGGTGGAACACAGCTCTCAGCATGTGCTTCATCTTCTTCACATGGATTTGTGTGGCCCGATGCGTGTGCAAACGATCAACGGCAAACGCTACATCTTAGTAATTGTTGATGACTTCTCACGATGGACTTGGGTCTACTTCCTTCGTAGCAAAGACCAAGCTCCACAAATGATCATCACCTTTCTCACGAAAATACAGGTTCAGCTCCGCAACACCGTCCGAATAATCAGAACAGACAAAGGAACTGAATTTGTTAACAAAACCCTTCGTGAATTTTATGAGAAAGTGGGAATTCAGCATCAAACATCTATTGCACGTACACCTGAACAAAACGGAGTTGTTGAAAGACGAAACCGAACGTTAGTGGAAGCTGCAAGAACAATGTTAATCAATGCTAAACTTCCAGATTACTTATGGGCAGAAGCTGTATCTACTGCATGCTATACTCAAAACCGTTCTATGATCACTAAACGCCACAACAAAACACCTTTCGAGCTTGTCCACAACTATAAACCGAACCTCAAACACTTTCATGTATTTGGATCCCTTTGCTATCCGAATAATGATCGTGATGATTTTGGAAAGCTCAAAGCCAAAGCTGATATTGGAGTCTTTATTGGATAGTGTGACAATTCTAAAGGTTTCTGAATCTGGAATCGTCGAACTAAGGAGGTAATGGAAACGATTCATGCTCATTTCGATGAACTCACGGAAATGGCTTCTGAGTATAACAGCTTAGAACCCGGTCACAACCGTTTAAACTTCCCTCAACCCCCATCATCAGCTGAAGAAAGCCCTCAGCTAACTCGTCAACAAATGGAAAGGTTATTTGCTCCTCTGTTCTGTGACGATATTGATGAACGTGCTCCTGGTGTATCCGCTGTTTCCGCTGCACAACCTGATAATATTCCTATACCTGATACACCTGCTACAACAACTACTGTTGAAGATGCACCTACACCAGTTGACTCCAACACAACAGTTGAACACACAGCTTCCAACAATGATGAACCAGCTGATGATATTCTGAATGAAGTACCCCCACATGCAGATTTTGATCCAAATGCGTTCTTCAACCCGTTTGCCAATGAGACTGCTGCACCAGATGTCGCGGAATCTTCAACAAACCATTTGAATCCTCAGAATCTGCACAATGTATACCAACATCAACCCTCTACACATAGATGGACAAAAGACCATCCTCTGGCTAACATTATTGGCAACCCCAATCAACCAGTCGTTACGAGACAACATCTTCACTCAGATGGTGAACACTGCATTTATGCACTCACTGTCTGCCAATCTGAACCTAAAAACATTAAAGACGCAATGACAAAAGACAACTGGATTGAATCCATGCAAGAAGAACTCAACCAATTCAAACGTCTTGAAGTATGGGAACTGGTTGAAAGACCAACAGGAGTCTACGTCATTGGTCTAAAATGGATTTGGAAAAACAAATTGGATGCTGAAGGGAACGTCATCCGAAACAAGTCACGTCTAGTTGCTAAGGGTTATCGTCAGGAAGAAGGAATAGACTTTGAAGAATCTTTTGCTCCGGTTGCTCGTCTTGAGGCTGTTCGGATATTTCTCGCGTTCGCGGCTCATATGAACATGACGGTCTATCAGATGGATGTCAAAACGGCGTTTCTCAATGGGAAACTTAAAGAAACGGTCTATGTCAGCCAACCAGATGGATTCGTTGATCCTGAGTTCCCGAACCATGTCTACAAACTGAACAAAGCTCTTTATGGTCTCAAACAAGCCCCTCGGGCATGGTACGATAAGCTATCATCCTTCCTCATTGCCAATAATTTCACCAAAGGCTCGGTTGACCCAACTCTTTTTATACAATATCACGGGGCACATATCTTAATTGTTCAAATTTACGTGGATGACATCATTTTTGGGTCTACACATAAAAAGTTTTCAATCGCTTTTGCAAAACTAATGAAGAAAAATTTTGAGATGTCCATGATGGGTGAACTTACGTTCTTTCTAGGACTGCAAGTTCATCAATCACCCCGTGGTATTTTTCTGAGTCAGTCCAAATATGCCCTTGAATTGTTAAACAAATTTGGAATGAAAACCTGTGATACTTATGCCACACCAATGACTCATACCAAGAAGCTAGATGCTGATTTACATGGGAAATTAGTTGACCCCACCAAATACCGAAGTATTATTGGGTCCCTCATGTATCTAACAGCTAGCAGACCTGATATTGTCTTTGCCGTTTATCTATGCTCCCGTTATCAGTCGCGACCAACTGAAACCCACCTCTCTGAGGCTAAAAGAATCCTCCGATACATCAAGGGAACCATTAACTTGGGGATCTGGTATCCGAAGGATTCTGGTTTTGAACTAATCGCTTTTTCAGACGCTGATCACGCAGGATGCTTAGACTCAAGGAAAAGTACTTCAGGAGCTCTACAATTTCTCGGTGATAAACTGGTGTCTTGGCAATCAAAGAAGCAGGATTGTACATCGCTGTCATCAACTGAAGCAGAATATGTAGCCATGTCCGCATGTTGTGCTCAAGTCATTTGGATGAGAACAACTCAAAGACTATGGTTACGTATTTGACAGAATCCCGATGTACTGCGACAATCGGAGTGCCATTGCAATCTCGTGCAACTCAGTTCAGCACTCGAAATCAAAGCACATCGATCTACGCTATCATTTCATCAAGGACCACGTGGAACAGGGTACCGTTGAATTATACTATGTGGGTACTGAATACCAATTGGCAGATCTGCTCACCAAAGCCTTGCCTCCCGTTAGGTTTAATGAGTTGGTCCACCAAATTGGTATGAGGTGTTTGACTCAATAGGAATTGGATGACCTCTTAAAACAGTCTTAAAAACCTGTCAAACACCAAAACATCTTTTGTAAATAAATTTTCAAAAACAAAATACAAAAATATAAAATCCTATAAAACAACAAAAATATTCTCCTAATCTACCTTTCTTTCAACATGGCAAGTACATTTCTTCCGTCAACACTTTAATCTTTCAAAATTCAGTATTTTTCCGATCAAGTGTTGAGGGGGAGAAAATAATCCATTAACTGTTTCAAAACATCTGTGTACTTGCATGTTATCCTATCTCGGTTGATTCTTTTACAAATGGTGGTACACTTTCTGATTCAAAGACACTCCTCGGACTTTAATTAACAACATTTCATTATTTTCTCAAGTCGAGGGGGAGTGTCGTCAAGTTTCTTTCCTAAAATCTTCATTTGGTAACCAAAATTGGAAGTTAAAAGGCTTTTGTGTGAAAAAGGAAAAGGTGGAGGGACCAAAACTGTCAAAAACTTAAAGTTATTTTAAATAAAACTCCTCCACCTAACTATCACTTCTCATTTATTACAAAATACCTAAAACCATCCTACGCCTAATAATCACTCAAGAATTCTGGGCTTTTGATCATCACTTTGTAAGTTGTTTCTTGTGTAAAACATGTTTCTAAGCAAAGGTTTTTAATTTCATTCAAATCCTACGGCTAAAACGTCTTTTACGCATGATTATGTGTTCTACGCATAAGCGTATGAACACACAATCATTGTGTGTATGTTTGGGGTAAAATGGATTGTCTCAAAACGCTTGATACACATCAAGGATAACATTTTAACCATCAAAATCCACCCAGAAACTGAAATTGATGATTTTTGAAAACTAGGGTTTATGAGTCGAATTGGGTGTTTTCAAATGTGAAGTGTTTTGGTCTAAAAGATTGTTGGGTTATGCTTATATGAAGTTGAATTGATTATATCCTTGCTCTAAAACTACCCAGAAACACTGATTTATTCAGAATTTGAAATTAGGGTTTAAGGTTCATAAGTTTGGGTATTTTTGATTCACCATGAGTTAGATGTTATAACTTGGTATATATGCTCATACAACATCTTAGAACTACCAGAATCTGTTTGATGCAAATCCCATGGTTAGAAAACTTACGCGTAAGTCATAACCCTTAGGGTTTTGACCTACGCGTATGACTTTCTACGCGTAACTTTTTTATGAATGATTCATGCCATGTATTGTTGTTGAAATGAATATGTGTGCTAATATTGATGATTTGATAAATTTATTTCAGGATTGCTACACTTAGAATTCAGAATCAAGGTCATTTGATTATCTACGCATAAGGATTACCCTACGCGCAGTTATGTTACGCGTAAGAATAATCCTACGCATAACAGCTACGCGTAAGGTTCTACAATGGACTACGCGTATCCTGTGAAGGATATGCGTAAACAGTGACCTCTACGCATAAGGTCAACTCTTACGAGTAGCCTTACGCGTAAGGTTAATATATGCCTACGCATAAGCTCTACGCATAAGGTCTCTTTTTCCTACGCGTAACATCTCTTACGCGTAAGTTAGGGTTCTACGCGTAAGCTTACGCCTAAGCATATATCATTCCTGTCTACGCATAACTTTGCCAAAACTACGCTTAACCCTGGATTGACCTTCATGATGAATTGTTACTTGTACAAACTTGTAAATAAACTAATCATATCATCACGAATCCAAAAATGTCACTAATAAACTTAAATCGTCTGATATGTTGTGAACAATAAGTGATAAAATAAACTTTAAAACTTAAAGTTAACTGACTCACGAAATATTTCACGACATCATTGAACTATTGAACATACAAGTGACTTAGGACTCGTAACAATCATTATCACTGCACATTCAATAACTAGGCTATAAGACCTTTTGTTGACTAACATTATGTCTTTCGATATGTTGGTTCTTTTGGCTAATGTTATTTCAGATCACGACATGGCTGAACAAATGAATGTGGATGCACTCCATTGCTGATATCTATCCTCATGGCTATCCAATGAAGATAGGAAAGAATAACCTCCGGGTTGACTTTGACACCCTCACTTGCTCTGAATCTTCGTGTTTAATTGCTATTGACATTCTGAGGACTCATCCGTATCAGAACATGCTTACTCACTCTGCAACTGTCCCTGAGATCTACATCCAACAGTTCTGGAACACTATGGAAAGGGTCAAAGGACAAACTGCTGTGACGGTGACTCTGAATCACAAACAAGTCATCATTACACCTGCAGACTTAAGGGCTGTTCTCCTAATTCCTGAAGTCGATCCAACCAAACTATATGCCTCACCTGCTGAAGAGCTCACTCTCCAATTCTTAATCGATATCGGTTATGACGAGGCTACAGGAGTAATCAACAAGCACTCTCACGTAGAGCTTAAGAGTATTCCTCAACCCTGGAGAACTCTCTACATGATCATCACCAAGTCTGTTTCTGGTCGTGACAGCGGCTATGAGCACCCCAAGCTCATGGAACTGCAAATATTCTGGGCATTGGTCAACAAGAAACACATCGCTATCGAAGCTCTGATTTGGGATGACATGATGTCATTTCTCAACAAACTTGGCTCAAAGATTCCCTACATCAGATATACCAAATTGTTGATCCAAAGAGCACTTGGACTTCATCCTGACATTCCCAAGAGGCTCAATGACCCCGACAATCACGACATGTTGACGGAACCTATTCTATCTGTAAGAATCAAGGAAACGTCTACAAAGAAACAAGGTGCTGTGCTGCCAGATTTTCTTCTAACTGAAGATGTCAGAAAGCTCGAAACGTACAAAAGATATCTGGAAGCAGTCAAACAAGGCAAATTTGGTCATCTCGACGAAAAATCTTCTGGTACACCTGTAAGGAGAACCAGAAAAGGAAGTGCTGGAAGTGTAACAAGTACAGATAGTCAAAGGAATGTTCCAAAGAAGAAACCTATTCCAAAGAGGAAACCCACCCCTAAGAAGAAAGTTCCTTCTCTGGAAGCCACTCCGATCCTTTCACTTGAACCGCAAAGACAGCTCAGGGACGAGGACTCTGAGGCTACTGACACAGATGAAGAGATCACATACTTTGAAACTGCAAAGGATGAAAATCCCTCAGTACCAAAACCTCCAAGTCCTCAAACTATTAAAGGGAAGACTCCTGCACTTGTACCTCAGGATGAAAGCTCTGAAGATGAAGAAGAGCAATTGGATCAAGCATACAAGAAGAAGTTTCACAAAGTCAGACACCTTCAAAAGGCCGAAGAATTTGCTAAAGATCAAATGGGTGGCCCCGGAGGATCAAGTGGAGCTGCCCACTCCTCTCCAGATCCTGATGCGGTTAATCGACCCGATAAGGGATCAGGTGCCACCACTCTTCTGCAACAACAACAGCCTGTGGAGGACACTATTGTGTATGATTTTGAGAAACAGGTAACTGAGAAAGAAAAGTCTAAAGATGACGAGGATGATTATACAAAGTTTCTTCTCGACAGCCCAACACACTCAAAGGAGAAAACCTCAGAAACTCCTAAGGACATGAAGTCTCCTCATGTCTCCTCATCATCGGATTCTTCGTCTCATTCATCACAACCACCATCAACAAAGTCAACCAGATCATCATCCAAATCCGTGAAGAAACCACCTAAATCTTGGATTTCTCAGTCTCATAAAAAGATTGTGAAAGCTGTCCAACTAGTCAGAAAGAAGGACATACTTTACAGAAAAATGAATTGGTTTGCTGACCAAATTCCGTACTTACATGATGAGAAAGACAAGATGGAAAAAGAAAGGGAATTTGTTCAGAAGTTCATGAAGAGTCATCAAAAGGAGGAACTGAATGAAATGATTGAAGGTTACACTCAAAAGTACCTTCAGGATATCGTTCCTAAAGTCCAAAAGGAACTGGAGAAGTCAGCAAGAGATCAAACCCACAAGTTTCTTCTCGACACTGTCCCCGGTGTGACTAGAGAAATATTTTCCAGACAACTCACCCCTAACATCGTCTCATTGGTTAAACATACAATGGCCAAAGAAGCTGATCTCTCTGAATCTGAGTTAATCGCTAAACTAGTGATGCAAATGTCAAAGCGATCTGGAACGTTTACTTCGGATGAAGCTAAATTTTTCGAAGGTCTACTTGCTTTTCAACTCAGTTCATCATGCAAGGAGTCAGCCGATCAACCCAAACGGCCAAGAGATGACGATGATAAGGATAAGGACTCTGCACCTAAACGTCAGAAGCAGTCTGGTCAATCTACATCTATGCCACCTCCTCCACCACGGACTTCTTCTCAACATAAGTCTCCTCCACCTCGGTCTTCTACTGATAAACCTCGGGACGATTCCGAGTTACCACCCCTGACTCATACAACTGGTGACTACTTTGAGTATACGGGTGGTGACGATGAAGAGGTCCTTGAGCCCCGACAACAACCCACCTCACCCAAACAAGTGCAGAAACCAGGATCATCATCAAAGCCTTCCAAAAAGAAGAAGCAGACGACTCAGCCCAGAGTCGTAACATGGCTAGATGATGATAAAACCGAAGAGTTTGAATGGTTCTCCACACTTGTCAATCAAACTCCCTACCCTGATGAAGGTCAAGAATTGGCAGTCGGTTCAACATTGGAGCATGCAAAACTGTTGCAAGAAAAGTTCCATGTGAAGAAAATGACGAAATCTGAATTGAAGCGAATCAAAAATGAAGCTTTTCAACTATGGAAAGACAGCTCTGAAAGCGCCCTCGAGGTCGAATATCATCTTGAGAACATCGCTCGAGCTATGTCCAACAACATGGATTGGCTCAATCCGGAAGCAAACATTGACTTCACACAAAGGGACAACCCTCCATACTACACCGACTGGACCAAACCTCTACCGACCATTGGACAAGCAGACGAACCAAGGATTCCCTTCCGATATTTCTTCAACAAAGACCTGGAATTTCTTCTCCATGGTGGCGATGGTTCGAGAAAATACACTACATCATTGACTCTTCCATTCCCAGCGGCCATTTACTCTACCTGCATAGCTATCGAGGAACGTGCAACTCACTTGTTTTCTGACAACGTGCAAGCATACGACCAAGATGCATTGTATGGGATTCATCATTGGCCTGAACGCCGAAGAATCTACTACAGAAGCTGCCTGGTTCAGAAGTCTCAACATGAAGTGTATAGCTCGAAGGACATCGTGGCCATCAAACACATTGATCTCAAGTCTAAGTGGGACTACACATTCTTAAAGAATATCATAGTCAAACGACAAGATGAACAGGACTATGGATTCTCCGAAGCTGACTTTGAGAACTTGTCCCTCAACGACATCGAAGACATGTATCTTGCCAAAGTACAGGGTCGTATGAGACAATTCTCGACTGAAGTTCAACGTGAATTTATCAAGTCAGTTCTCATCTTCATTAGACGCATCGTGATCAAAGAACGTGTCGAAGATATCCAGATGGCTGTTGAATCATATCAGAAACGTGTAAACTTCACTCCACCACAGCTTGATCTTCCCGACATCAACCAGCTTAAACAACTCACGCTCATCAGCAAACCTTTCGGCGTTGTTTACCGCAGTGAACTTCGAAGAAACTGCTTAATGGCGTGTAGTGAGCTCCACAAATTCGGGGATCATACCTTGAAGATGGTTAGGGATGGATTAGCATACAGATTGAAGGATATACGCATGAAAGTTGGGAACCCTAAGCGCTGGAATTCTCAGGAAAGGAGGGATGTGAGACGCATCATCACCATGATTGATGAACGGTTGTTCAGAAGGGATCAGTTCAGACGATTGGAAAGCTATGTTGGTGGTCGACTCAGGAGAAACATCATCGGCTTTCAACGCCCTGTGCGCACTCCTGGGAATATCACTGCACTTCCTGGTACCCCGTGAATTGTTTCCTTCATAATTTTGGATGTATGATTATATATGTGTATGGCTTGTGCACACATAACAGTGTACAACCCGTATCTGTCAAGAAAGGACCCTGTGGTACGCCTCAGTGCCACAATCCTTATAAAAGGAGCGAAAGCTTCTTATTTTTGAGTAAAACCTATCAAACCTTTCACTTTTCAAGGTTTTGCTCAAAAAGACAAGTACTTCCCCATAAGATTTCTCAAAACCTCAACCGTTTATATCACTAATTGAGGGGGAGTATTTGATGAAAACTTTGTTCACAAATTGTTCACAGTGGTCACTCTTCCCGCAACACTCAAAATGGTCATATTTATTCTCAAACCGTTCAAAAATAACATTTTTATATGCCATTTTTTAGGGGGAGAAAATTGTGTGATAAGAAATATGTTGTACAAAATGCAAATGAATCTGTGTACCTCAGACTTAACCAACGAATTGACGGTACTAAACTGTTTGTAACTCAAAAAGACTTGTCCTGGACGGGTAATAATTTCAAGCTAGTTCGCTAGTGATGTAAACGTGTCTCGCAAAGGACTTGTCTGAGTAGAAAGTACCATTCGAGAAACTTTTGATAGACATGAACTCTGACGGGTTTGACAACCTTCCAAGGTTTGTCTACACCTTCAAGGTAGTTATTAGAGCTAGTTGTCACCTAAAAGCTGACAATATATCTCTTTAACTATTCAACGTAACCGTGTCTCGCGGGAGATTGTCTATCTTTAGTGGATCAATTCAAAAAGTGCGTGCTCTTTCCTCACTGTGCATTTAACCATTAAAACCATTAAGCACATGTGGAGGGGGAGTATTTATGCAAAACTTCATCTCTCACTGTGGTTCAAACATGTTTTTCGTTAACAAACCCTTTGAGAGAGATTTTAACATACAGTGGTTATAATGGCAAACATAGGTAAGTCATGGAGTTATAAGGTGACTAAGGTTAGGAATAACCGTCCTATGATCCGCCAGAGCCGGAGGGATCTACCCAAGGACACTACCATTAGTTAGTGTTAGAAGTCCTTAGGAATGATTATAAAAAGGAGAAAATGAGAATCGGAGAAAGAAGGAGTTGAAGAATCAAAAAGAAATGTAAAGTAAAGGGTGAAAAGAAATAGCCCTCCAGATTATTCAACTTAGGGCAGACACCGGGTTCAATTCATATGCTACTGGTTGTCACTTAGTGACACCGGTATTGAAGATTAAAAGTCGTCATGGACCCAGTGACGCATGCACTAAACCTTCTTAGCCACTCAAGTTTCTCTCAACAGAAACTTGTTTCATTCTCACAGGGAACCCTACATAATCTATTGGCTTTCTCTTAGAGATCGCTGGTAGTGAAGAAGGAGACCCTCTCCCTAGTCTCCGCTCAGGAAAACCAAAACGCACTATTGAGTCTAGAGCCATGAGATTCATCAAAAGATCTCTTAGGAACACTTGACATTTAATCACTTGATGATCAACAATAAGATCATCAGTGGTTCATATCGAGTCCTTCACAGATCTTTGCAATCTGTCGAGAACATTCATGAGAGTTTCACATCTGTGATCCTCAGTGATTGAATGGAAACTCCTGCCAGGGTCAACATCAAACAGCCCTGACAGCAGGTCACTTCGGTAACTCCCCGTGGATTACGCGGAGTGTGTCTCAAACGGTCTACAGTCGTGAGGTGATGCTTCGGTGTACCTCAGCGACTCATCTGAACTGTAGATGTACTTCGGTACATCGCGTTATCTCACTTGTGGGACTCCAGTTCAGGAACGGCCTTTGTAAGAATTAGAGTTGTGTTTTCACACTATGCTGTTAACACTCTCGAAGTTCAAACTTGTAAGTGCCGGAAACCGCTTATTACTAACCGTTTGAAATGTTTTCTTCTTATGGAAGCTCTGGAGCGGGATGATCGTGCTGATTCTTCTCATGCTCACGCCAACATCAACACTAATGGAAGTTCTATTCAAAAGCAACACAACCGTCAGAATGATTCTTCGTCAAACCAAAGAATCTACAATGATAAAGATTTAAAGAACTTCATCAGTATTGAATTCCAACGTCATAGAGCGTGTGAGCATGTTGAAGAATGACGTGGAGACACTGGAGCAGCGAAGCAGACCTGAGGCAGACTGATGCAGACAACAACATACTATCACTTTCACCACAAAGAACAATGATCAAAGAACAAAGTTAAAGATGACGTCAAAGCATAACTGTTCAAAGATAACGATCTCTCTACACTGGGGAGATTGTTCGAATCAAGACAATTCCTCTCACAAGAAAGAAGAATGTCAGAAGACGTCACAGCTACTATTACATCAACGCCTTCACCGTTTTCATTCATATATACTTGAGGGGGAGATTGTTGGAATCACTCCTAAACAGTATTTCAAGTATTTATATTTCATATGTAATAGGTAGCTTTATTATGGCCTTTATGTTTGTTTAAGGTCAAGCTTATGTAGAAGGCCCATAAGCTTGATCCAAGCCCAATAAGGAATAGGGAAGGAGAGGGAGTGTTGCCCTAGCTCCTTGCCTATATAAACATTGTAATAACCTTCATTTGAAGGTTGGTTGTTCAAGTTATTCTCTTCACATACACTCTTTCTTAAACCGTATTATTGTTAACGTGTGTTTGTGTGTGTTTAGCTTGTTCATCCGCCTTATCTCTTCTCTTATAAGCTTGTGTTGTAAAACTTGTGACCTAACAGCATGAAAGGTCTCCTTCAATGCAAGCACACAAAAGGGCTATGATTTTAAAGGGAGGTATACAAAGAAACATGGAGTTATTAGAACTTTTAGGGCACGTTTGGTACGACTGAATCACACATAATGGAAAGACACCAGAGAATGGAATTGCAGGGAAAGAGAATGACTTCAGAAATAAAGAACGTATTCAACTGTTTGATACAAGTGGAGAATGGAGTACTAGAATTAGCTAGAAAATGTATTCTTTTGTTTGGTATGGATAGAGAATTACTATCTAAACATAAAAAATGAAACAAACATGCTTGCTCAAATCACGATCATGGTAACACAGAGATCGAAGTCGAAATATGCTAAAATAAGAATACGACCCAACCGGTACGACAACAAGAATTAAACTCCAAAAACACACCTTTAATTAAAGTATTTGATATGATATTGCAAGTTTATTTCAAAGCACAAATACACAAATGATGTCTTGATAATTGGTCTACTGCTTAATTTAAATTTACATCATCACGACTCCAAAAATTTACAGCCCAAATAATGTAATATTTAAATTTAGGTTTATATTTTATTTTTAAAAAAATGTATAATCATATAATCGAATTATGAAGATCACCAAATCATATTTGGCTTTTAGAAATAAATGGATTTTAGGAATATTTTCAAATGAACAAGAGATATAATACCATATGACCATAGTTGGGGATGTAATTCATGGCAAAGCCACTGATGACGGTGATGATCCTTATGATCCTTGTAGATAGGATTTGAAAGACAGGAGTAGTTTTATTTTGGAATGTGACTTGCACGTGCAAGTGGCTTTATACCCCAGACCCCGCACCTTTTACTTTTAGGCTGCTCTCCATTCATAAGGGAATAGATAAGGAGAAAGGCTGCTTTATAAAATTTCATTCTCCGCTATTCTTCATTTTTTTTTGAGAAGAATCAAAATGGTTGAATGGGAATGCAGTTGTGATCCCTTGTTTCCATTCCCATTTGCAAACAAACACGCAAACGATTCTCTTTCTCTTTCTCGGCTTTCCATTCCATCGTACCAAACATCCCCTTAGATGACTCTTAATAATCATCTCATTTATTGTCAATTGTAAAACTTCATGTAGGGTCACTTTTGACGCAGTCGACCATTATAAATTTTACCCTTTTACAAGCAAAATTGATCCATTTTTGGCAAATGTATCAAAATTTCGACATTTCTTGAAGTTTGATTTAGATCCCAAAGTAAACACAATTGTCAAAGATTTGTGTTGGATTTGTAACAAATATAGAACTACTTAATACTGATCTTTCTGAGAGTTTCTTTAAATGTGGAATTTGATTTCCTTTCTTAAGTTAGTATATGAATTTTTAAGGTAGGTAGCCATTATATACTATGATTAAAATGCTAAAATGTAATTAATTGTATAATAATCTTTCAGGTGGTACCTTTGGAAAATCTGAATGGTTGCAGAAAAGTTGAAGCAGGAGAACTATGTGAAAGAAGAAATGGTCCTGCTTTTTATATGTTACTTTTATGCATCATTTATCTACTTGCAGAGATAACATTGCTCACTTTAGTGATTCTGTTTCTGCCTATTGTTTGCAGGCAGAGGAGTCGATCTGAACCGGAATTGGAGTGTAGATTGGGGAAAAAAAGAAAAGGTTAGTCATTAGACATCATAGTTATTCCATTCCATCACGTCTGAAGCATTGCTTCTTTATATATGCAACGGGATAGGTCTTTTACATCATTGATTTTATTCTTTTTTTTCATAGGCTCTGTTTATGCCTTACGATCACAAAAATACAACGCCGTCTGGACTGGAATCACATAAAATGAAGTTGATGCTTGAAACACTAAACCACCTTCATTGTGGAGACCGTTGTGTGGTTGGATCAGGAGGCGGATCTGTTGGGTCAGTATTATATTATGCATATAATTTATGGAACTTCTGTTTATATCTTACGTAAAAAGGTAACAAATTTAGTGGGTTGGGCAATGGGTTGAAACGGTTCCAGGACTGAACAGGCAAGATTGACACACTAACATTTTTATGTCCCTTTTCCATTAATTATAGCACATATAGTTAAAGAAGCCCGTTTTCCATTAGTTAGGTGCTGATAATCTCATGTTCTTTATATCTTTTATAATCCACTTTTTCTGAAACAAGTATCTGGCACATGGTACCACAACAGATTACATGTTTGATGTGGCGAGAGTTCCTATGTCTTTCACCTTTGAGGTTTGTGTATGCACGTACTGCTAAATTTCAGCTCCCCTGATCTTATTTATTTCAATTTGCTTACACTGATTGGCTTGCCAGATATATGGAGATGAAAAAGCATCTTCAAGAGACTGCTTCAAAATGTTCAACCCTGTGGACCATCCCACCTTCAATGTACGTGATATATATCCCTATTATTTTTGCCACGTTGTTTCTACTTTTTTATGGATTAAAGTCTGTCAAAAGGGTGACCTTATTGGCGTCAAGTTCATTTACTAATTCCCCATTAAAGATGTGAGGTGGCAAGATTGACATACGGGTCAAAGAGAATTGTTGGATTTTATTGACCCACTACCAATTTTTTTGTACATTCCTAAAAATTTTCTCAAAGAACAAACATGTTATTTATTATTACAACAATGTTGGGTATTGTTTTCGTATTGCAGGGAAATATGTCATAAGTTGTTGCACTTATACAACACACCCATGGGTTCGAGAAGGTGGAAATGCTTCTGAGATTCCTCTTGACATTTCTGTTCTATCAAACATGCGACATTTTGTGAGATACATGCAGTCACCTAAAACAGTTTGCTATACGGGTAATAGTCTTATTGTTTTTATAACCCTTATCTTGATCACCCAGTATCTCATATCGGAGAATTTGTACTAAAGCTGAGATGATGTCACAGGCTTTGGCTATTCTTTTGTAATTTTTGATGTATTTTTTATTCATAACATAACAATTGGTGGTTCTTTGAATATGAATGTTGTTAGACATGGATAATGATAGATTCTGTTCTTTTATGGTTTTCATTTATGTTGAATGAATCCGTGCAATAAACAGTTATGGTTGACGTGTAACCTTTTTTTATCTCAAAAGTTTAAAGGCATTGCGTTAACGCGTATCATTTTGAGTTTTGAGTTATTATGCTTAAATTTTGAGTTATTCATTTTTTTGCAGATAGAATTCTTCATATGTTTTTTCAGATGTTATTCATTTTTTGCGGGTGTGCATTGGTAGTACTTGAAACTGGTTGCTAAAGGGAAGTTACGTGGGAGTATGTGGGAACGAAGAACTGCAGCTGTTTTACTATTTTGTTGAGTCGCAAAGGAATCCAGAAGAAGACCTCTCCTGATTTATCTTCCAGGTGGTCCAGGCTGTTCGGCCTTAGTTACATTACTAACGCTTTAAAAGGCAAAAAGAAAAAGAACTATTCAAACACATGGATGGTTCGTTTTCGACCTTTGAAGAAGGTTCAAGTTACTCCATTGATTCTTTTGACATGCAAATAAGCAGCAACCATCAGCAATGGGGTTTCAGAGACCATGGTGAAGACCTTCAGTCAGTTGCTTTAATTTTGGTTATAATCATAACTAGCTTGGCAAGAGATAGTTAAGACGTAAGATAATCTCTGGGACGATCATGCCCGCTAGACAAAAGTCAATTTTATATAAGTATCAATGAGTGAATTCATTAAGATTGTTGTTTGCTCATGAATAATGTAGAAAATTAAATGTCATGGGGTACGTAAGATTTAAACAAGAATGTTTGTTCTCTATCATCAATCTTGCATAACATATTTGCTACTTATCAACCATTAATACTATCTCTTAATAACTAACTTATATATTTATCATCCCATCAGAATAAATATGTCAAATTTGGAACTTGCATGACATTTAGTTTTTTTACAGACATGCAAAAATGATATATAATTTTTTTCTTACATTTATGGGTATATATATGTAAAAACAAGTTCAGAATGTAATTATGTCAGATTATTCAAGCTTATAAAGGTAATTACTTACAGTTTGCTGATTTAAATAAGTCTACAAATGGCGTTTGGAAAGTTGTCATGGAATCGTTATGGTAATGGCCGGCCGGGTTTGATTATAGAATGGGTGTATTCTCCACAGGGACATGGAGTTCATGTCATTAGACTCCTCATCGAAGCATCGAGTTCTTTTAGGCTTATTAAAGAGAGACAAATGCAAGTTTTGAAGTCTTACAGCTTGAAATTTGGTAAAATATATTATGTTATTATAGTATTACCAATTTACCATTTGATAAATAATTGATGTTTTCTTATAAATTGCAATAAATGTTTAAATCAAAAGCATCCCGCCCGAATCTGAACCCTTTTGTAGATTGATCCATATGGTAATAGATGATCCTGGAATATTCATCAAATTCTCTAACAATTCAAAATTTGCCATTGAAGCGTACAAATAGTTATATAATTCCAAATAACAAAAGTCACAAATAAATAAGCAACAAAACACTTATGTAACTTACTCAAATTAAAATACTACATATGAAAAGACTATGTTAATAAAAACTTTTAATGAAAAGAAAATAATATAAATACAAAAGTAATTATAACATTATTAGGCATCTAAATATAGATTCCACTAAAATAATATAAACTAAAGTAATAATAACATTATTAGCCATCTAAATAATAAATACAATGCAACTTCTCTAATAGGTATCTAAATACCATCATATACAACATTACGGATAAAAACATCACCCCTCAACCACTAGACCGTGCATCGCACGAGTTAAGGGTAGCCTCGTATTTTATAAATTTTACACTACAATTTTTTTTGTTAGAAGGGCACATGCCCCCTTTGAACCCCCCCCCCCCCCCCCCCCCCCCCCCCACACACACACACACACACACACACACACACACACTCCCCCCTCCCTTTATCTCCGTCAGTGGTTGCATCTCTATAAATCAATGATAAAAATGTTTAAATCAATTATAACCGAGTTTTTCTAGATTTCGTGGCTCGAAAATGGTTCATGCTTTAATAATTAATAATTAAATATAGCTTAGCATGTTTTTCAAAATATGACGTTGAACGGAAATATTTCATTTGATATGATTTTGTCGTTATAAATTAATACATGACCACACCAGTAACTTGCGGTTTTCTTATTTTACATTAAATATGTCCTTATATTTTTGCTAGAAGAATTTTTGAGTTTCTGTAAGAGAATGATACATGGCTCGAGCACATATTTATCAAACAAAAAAGAGTGTGATATTTAAAAATGCTAAGTTATTTCATATAGGACTAGTCGGGTATCCGCACACAGCGGCGGCGATAAATATAGTTATATGTGTTTACTTACCCGTTTAGTGAATTCGTTTCACAACACTTCGAATGTATATGTGTTAGTTGTAAGTGTTTGTTTGGGTTACCCGTAACTTTCCCGTAGCTTTCCCGCGACATCATTATTCCCGCATATAGAAATACCCTCGCAATTTCTTACGCGTCAAACACTACCCCAAAAGTATATGATTTTGACGAATCAAGATTATATTGATTGAAATAAATGAAATAAAGGTTAAAGTTGTAAAAATTTGAATTAAAATAAAATAAACCCATTAAAAATATAAAAACTAAAAACTTATAAAAATATATCAAAATGGATGTTGAATTAAAGAGCATAAAATTTTAGAAAATATTGTGAAATTAGATTATAAAAAAAATAAGTAGATAAAAAGATATTTTAATTTAAAAATAAAGATAAATTTTCAGTTGAGAAATGACACATGTCATTTTATAATTGAAGCTATTTATCTTAATTTTTAGTGGTTAGGAGTTAGCTTTGGAGCTTGTTAGAAGTTAGGCTTGGAGTTTGTTAAGAAGTGACACATGTCATCTCATGATTGGAGCTCCTTATCTTAATTTTTGGTTAGAAAAACTCTTTCCATAATAAGCAAGTAAAAAAGTCTGAATTTTTAAGCCTTCTAATTTTAGAAGGCCTAAATGCATTATAAAGTAGTATAGATATAGCTATAAATATATACTTGTGTAGTTATAGATTTTTGTGAAGAATATTAAGATGGAACTTTGAAAAAAAGTGGAGGGGCTAAATAAAACTTTGGATAAAACTAAGAAAAATATTAAATATTTTTCTTTGGGTAGTTGTGTAGTGGTGTAGTGTTGGGTAGTAGTTTTTCCTTTGTAATGGAACTCGGTATCTAGCCTTGTACCGGATAAAGTGTAGGCGACGTTGTGATAGGTTCGGTTCTACCTCGTGGAAGAACTCGGTGTCTAGCCTTATACCGGGTAAAGAGTAGACGACGTTGTGAAGGCTTCTCCGCAACATAAGGAGCTTGTGTTGTGTAGTGCTTACAAACTCTCGAGTGGGGTACTCAGGGAGTGGAGCAGGGCAAAGAAGGTGTCCTTGTAGCCGAACCACTATAAATACTCGTGTTGTGGTTTTGTGTTTCTTTACTCTTTATCTTTTATATTATTTACTTATATGTTCATCTATCAATATCCAACACACATACTAAATAGATTGACATAAGTCGATTTATATATTTTAAAACAAGCTTTTAATCGGGAAAACTATTCAAACTTCCTTGTAGCACGATCCTTCTCAACTTCAGGCTGGTGATGTTTCAGATAGTCAAACAATAATCCATTCTTGACATTATGAATTTCCATAACTTGGCGAACAAAGGTCACATAACGATCCCAATATGGGCCCAATGAGTTCAGAAATTTGGTGTTAATAGCAATTACAAGTAGGTGAATCATGTTTCGTTCCAAGTCATTGACAATATTCGTGAAGCGATGATAGTGTGGAAAACTAGAAGGGGGGGTTGAATAGTTTTACCAATTAAAACTTCCTTTTAAACTATTTAGATCGACTTATGTCAATCTATTTGGTTGTGTGTGTTGGATGTTGATAAACAAGCATATTAAGATATGTAATGAAAAGATAAAGAGTAAGAAGCACAAAACCACAACGCGAGTATTTATAGTGGTTCGGCTACAAGGACACCTTCCTTGCCCTACTCCACTCCCCGAGTCACCTACTCGAGAGTTCGTAAACACTACACCAATCTCCTTATGGCGTAGAAGCCTTCACAACGTCGCTTAACCTTTTTCCAGTACAAAGCTAAATACCGAGTTCTTTCACACCAAGGCGAACCACACCTACACAACGTCGCCTACCCTTTATACGGTGATAGGCTAACCACCGAGTTCTTTCACACCTTAGGTGAACTACACCTTCACAACGTCGCCTACCCTTTATTAGGTACTAGGCTAAGCACCTAGTTCCATTGTAATGGAGGAACTACTACCACACTACACCAACGACTAATCCCAAAGGAGATCTACTCCTTTACAACATCATCAAGGACATCAATATCCTTGGATCTAATGCTAGTCTATCTAGTACATCGAAACACACCATATCGAATGTACATCTAAGACACCTTTCACTAATGCCTTTGACTAGATCTACAAGACACCTTTCACTAATGTCTTGTGTCTTTATTTCGAAGCACCTTTCACTAATGCTTCAAGTCTTGACTTCTAAGCACCTTTCACTAATGCTTCTTGTCTTGACTTCTAAGCACCTACCACAAGTGCTTATCCTATAGACGATAGATACCCTTCACTAATATCTTCGTCTTGACATTTGAGACATCTTTCACTAATGTCTTCAACACTACACTTCTTTGAAGAAAGAAAGAGATCATCAACAAGAGGACTTTAGTAGCTTTGATGATGAAGAAGCTTGGCAACTCATGGACTTGAGCTTGCTCGACTACAAAGGTGGTGATCTTGCCTTTAAGAGGAACCTAAAAGATCACACAAAAACAAGACTACAAACATAGATCTCTTGGATCTAAGGTTAGTGAGATTTAACTCAGGGGAGAAAGTGTGTTAGAAAGGGGTGAGGAATAATGAAGAAATGGCTCACTATTTATAGAGGAAATTCTCTTCTGTTTCCCCGGATCCCACGGATCCCTTCCACTTGGGATCCGGCTAGCACAAAGCCAGGGATCCGTGGAACGCTCCTCTTTGCCCATGGGTATTTTTGGTTATGGGTCATGGGTTATGGGTTGATCCATGGTTTTCTTTCTAGATACAATGTATCTTAAGGATACAATGAACTTGGTTAAGTGGTATAAATAAAACCATGGGTTATGGGTCAAAACCATTTGCTAGTTTTTACCTATTTAGTATATACTTGTTTTTACCCATTTTAGTATATACTTGTTTTTACCAATTTTGGTATATACTTAGTTAAGTATATGTTATCCCAATATGTAAACACTAGTTATTGTACATATGTATATCTTAAGCATAAAATCACTTATACTAGTTTTAGTGTTTTATGTGAAAGCGTAAGTGTGTTAGAAAACTATTAGTTCAAACCATTTACGTATTTTATTTGTTTCGTTAAGATGATCTTACTTTTGTTATCGACAAAACATTAGAAGATCGTAAAATATAAATAAACGTTTTTACGGCTTATTTGTATTAACAATCTCCCCCTTTTTGTTGATGACAAAACATAAGATTATTTTAAGGAAAAGCTAAAATTCGTAAAAGTTTAAATTTGTAGTTTTTACTTTCTTCTCTCCCTTTTTGTCGAAACAAAAAGTGCTTGAAAGAAAGCAACACATTGTTTTTAAGAAAAACATGTGAAAGGAAAGAAAAAAATAGAGAGCAAGTAACGGGAAAGGATCTCGTCGTTACTCCCCCTTGACGAGTCCATCCCTAAGTAAGGGCGTCAAGAAACTAATTCTAATCTAGTTCATTTGCAACTAACTTATGCAAAATATTACGTCTATGTGACGGGTGTGCTCCCCCTAGATGATTGCAATATTTGCAACGACAAGTCATGAAATTTAAATCAAAGGTTGCAAGTAATTTTGCAACGTATTGTTTTGACACCAAGCTCCCCCTAGCTTTAGGATGTCAAATTCTTTATGTGTTAATTGAATAACTGCAAAACAAGGGTTAGAAAACAAGTATAATTCACAATTTCCTGCAAATGTGATTTAAGTTAGAAAAAAAACTTTCTGACTTCATGGATCCCACGGTTCCCTCCTAGTAGGGATCCGTCTAGGCAATACTGAGGGATCCGTCTGGCTGATGACTAAAATCAGCAAAGGTGATATAACAAGTAATGTTATCACATAAATGAGATATGAATACATATTCTCAGAAAAATAACAAGTAGCATGTAATTCCATTTAATAAAACAAGAGTTATGATATACATGACTCTAAAATAAGAAAATAGAGAATACATGACTAGGAATTTCTAGACTATCTAACGCTTGATGCTAGGACACCACTAAAATCTTCTAGCTCAAGTTTTGTTTAGGTTTGATCTCGTCGAAATGTTCGAGGAGATGATAGAACATGAAACGTTGGTCTTCTCGTACTTCATGTATCAAACTTTCAACATGTTGACAATGATAGCAATCCTTGTCATGGCTAGGTAGTGGTGGTGGAGGAAATAAAATGGCTTGATGCGAAGGATCAAGTGAAGCGGCTTGCGGAGCTTCAAACGATGGAGGAATTGGTAGAGGTGCATTTGAGAATGCCTCGACCAAGAATGATGGTGGTGGTAAGGAAGTGTCAACTTCCATATGGTCGGGTGGTTGACTTTGATGATTTCTCATAATCCATATAGGATTATATGATGGAGACGGCGAAAAGGAAGCCGGAGTAAGTGTTGACTCAACATCTTGATTTTTAACCATTATTCCTCCTAATGAGGAGAATGTTGTCGGCGGAAGCGGATGAGACGGCCTAGGAGGCAAGTCCTCTAAATTGTAGAGGTGTGGTGATGATAGTGGTGAAGTAAATGAGATATTTCTAGGAACCAATGGTGATGGTTTAGTGGAGATGATATTGTTTGGCCTAGGAGGTATGGCAGTGTTAGGCATAGGTAGTTTTGTGAGTACTATCCTTTTAGGAATTGGTTTTATTGGATGATGAAGGATTCTCTCATTTGTTGGTTTGACGGGAGATGATTCGGTTGAGGAGATTTCGTGTATAACACGAGCCTTTTTCATGGGTGGTTCTTTGGTGGATAAGTTACTACTTGGGGTTTTTCTCATGATGAAATGATTTCAAGAGCTGAAAGTTAGAGTGAGAGTGATGACTGTAGAGGTCCTAACAAGGTGGTTTATAAACTAAGAGATTTGGCAAGTGCATTTAAGATTTAAGCCACTAGGATTCATTGGAATGTGATGATTGACATGCACAAGAGTCAACTTCAGAGGTTGAACTGACCTAGGAACTCATTTAAGATGAGATGGAGTGTTTGAGTTAGGAAGATAAGTTGAAATGATTGTTTTAGCAAGATTTGACCTATACTGTCATCCGGATCCCACGGTTCCTTTCTCAGAGGGATCCGTCTAGGCTAATCCTAGGGATCCGCCTATCAGTAGCTATGAAGGAGTGGAAATGATGTTTCTAAAATCTAAAACCTATAACATCTTGAGTGTTTCAGTCTTCCTAAGTGTCTTAAATGAAGGGGTGCTTAAGTACTTGAAGGTGGTGAGTGATGTAGCTAATGATTGTCTTTTGTGGAAGGATTTGGAACTTTCATGAGTACCAATGAATGAGCAAGGATGACACTAAATAGGAGAGTGTCAATTGAAGCTAAATGATCCTAGAGATGAGGTTGTTACTTAGGATTGTGTTTTGGAAAATATCCTAATGGTTTTGAGATGGGAAAACTAGGATTTGATCAACTTTGATCAATTTTGAGGTGAGATTGATTTATGATCAATTTTGTTATAAAAGATTTTTAACCTAGATGTGAAGGGTAAAAATATGAAGTGTGAGTTTTGAGAGCGGAAGAGTGATGGATTAAAACAAAGTGATAGATATATGAATATCTTATAGTGTGTTCTATGTGAGTTGGAACGAGTAGGAAAGATCAACCTATCTTGATAAAGTCTTAATCTACCTTAAGACACTATGTTTAGCTTAGTGTGAGGTGTTCTAAGGATGTGTTTGACATACAATGCTTGCAATTGCATTTTCTGTTTTGCCGGATCCCACGGTTCCCTAGATGTAGGGATCCGTTTAGTACAACATTTGGGATCCGTCTATCTGCTAGACAGAACCTTTACTAAAGGTATGCAATGATCTTGATAATGCATTATATTCTAAGTTTTGTTTAAAGGAGTTCTAAAACTAGAATATCAAATGTAAGATGTTTTATTTCATGAAAGAAATAGGATTACATTGATAAATAATGAGTAGAGTAGAATTGATCCTATTTGACTATTCTAGGTTCCTTGAGTGTCTTCGCTAGGAGGATCATTATGTGATTGATGGGTATTGGTGGAATCAAGAATGAAGAAAGTCTTCATGAGAGATATGTTTAGCGGTTCCATCATCTTGTTCACAAGTACGTACAACGAACTTTGAAATTGAGGATGGAAGTGCATAACATTGTGATAGAGGCGTGTCAAGAACATTCCATAAGGGATGAGTTTATTCTTGGAGCCTTGAAGATTTGCAATTCGCCTTGCGAAGAAGTAGGCGAGATTGTATGATTGTTGTGTTAGCAAACAGTACAACATGTGAGCACAACTAGCGGGAAGAATATCTTGATTTCCCCTAAGACTCCAAACATTTTCACGTAGAATGAGAGCAAGAGGCTTGTACTCTTCTCGGTTATCCTGTGTATGGATAATGTTTGGATTGGAGTAATATGGTCGAGGTTTGCATATTATGCGATTTAAATCTTCCGGAGAGGGTATGTGTGAACAATATGGACTATTTTCTTCACGAAAGTTGAAGAGAGAATCAAGAGACCAATCTTCGGTGAAGGCACTTTGTCCATGATTTGGAATCCGGAGAATGTGAGCAAAATGCCCAAGGGTTAGGGTGAACTTTTGGTTTTTGATGTAGAACCAAAGAGATAGAGAGCGATCCTCGTTACGAACGAGTTCGACTTGACGGAAGAATTCCATTATGAACCTTGGACATATCTTCTCGTTGATTTCAAGAAGACATTCTAGTCCTATGGCTCGGAAGGAGGTATTGATACCTTCTTCGAATTGTAGAGAGGTGTCTACAATACGTCCTTCATGGAAGTGACGGTTTTCGAGATTATTGAACCCACGGACATGATTGCCAGGTGTGTTGGGCTCAAGGGAGATGTTCGGGGTGTAGACACTAGTGATTGAAAAATCAAACTCGTATTCATGCGTCATAGTTGAACCTATATAAGTGATGGGTTAATAGGAGGTGATGTTTATGGTAAACTTATAATAATCTAATGTTTTTACTAGATTTTATTAACAATGGTATTTAACACTTAACTAACTCATGGTTTTGAAATTCTAGTGGATTATTACTTTTAGAAAGATAGTGGTTTTTAATCTTGCATGAAAACTGTTTTCCAGTAGTACGGATCCCACGGTTCCTTTACAAAAGGGATCCGGCTAGTATATCTTCCGGAATCCGTGGATCTGTAGTAACAGACACAGATTTGATAAAAGGTTTTACAGTTTTTATACCACGAGATATGTTTTATCCTACATTTTCTTTTAGCATGCATACATGACCTATAATGTATCACAAAAATATAAAACATATAAATCAAAAGAAATGATAAACACATAATAGTAACCTAGATAAACTAGATTAATAATATTGCATTTCAATACTAAGGATGATACAAAGGATTGGGTATATGACCCCAATATAGATTAACAACACAAAGTAAATGTCTCCGTATGTGAACTTCATCATAGGGAACACAAGTGCGATGAGTGTTAGGGCGATGAGCACAAGTGCGATGTAAACCATGTTGATGACGGATCTTCTTGATTTCGATTGAGATGGAATGAGGAGGAAGATGAAGTTTTCGAATGAGAGGAAATTTTTGAAATTGGAAGATTTGAAAAAGTGAGGGTTTGATAAAGTGGTCGATGGTGGGAGTTTTTATGGGGAAGGAGGAACTTTTGAGATTCGTGTTTTGTTTTATTGGATTAAAAGAAACAAAACATAAGTTTTATATACCACGACTTTATATGAGAAATAAAACACGTATGTGAGAAAAAGGCTTCCTAATGAAGCTTCAAGTAAAACATGTAATTTGCACAAAAGATAATCATATAAATACCTAACTAGGTATACTTAATTATCAAGCAAAGTAAAAAGAAAATCATACCTTTAGCGCACTTAGGAATGTCTTTATAAATGACACAGCAAATGTCACTTAGACTATTCCCGCTCCTTTGCGTTTAAGATACCTTCTTAAGGAAGGTATTCTTGTTACCAAGCAACTCCTAAAGCTTGGAGGGTATGAGCTTTGACTAATCAACATGACAAGGAAGATTAGTGCAATAAATAATAAAAAAATTAAATAAGAAAAAATGTTATTATCAAATCAACATCCAAACATATAATTTTAAAAGGCATGGTGTTTGTTTTTATGAAAAAGCCTTCTTTGTAGTTTTCAATTAACCATGGATCGTATCAAGTTTTTAAAGTACAATATACTTAAAGAAACTTGGTAACGAAGCTCTGATGCCAATTGTGGAAAACTAGAAGGGGGGTTGAATAGTTTTACCAATTAAAACTTTCTTTTAAACTATTTAGATCGACTTATGTCAATCTATTTGGTTGTGTGTGTTGGATGTTGATAAACAAGCATATTAAGATATGTAATGAAAAGATAAAGAGTAAGAAGCACAAAACCACAACGCGAGTATTTATAGTTGTTCGGCTACAAGGACACCTTCCTTGCCCTACTCCACTCCCCGAGTCACCTACTCGAGAGTTCGTAAACACTACACCAATCTCCTTATGGCGGAGAAGCCTTCACAACGTCGCTTAACCTTTTTCCGGTACAAAGCTAAATACCGAGTTCTTTCACACCAAGGCGAACCACACCTACACAACGTCGCCTACCCTTTATACGGTGCTAGGCTAACCACCGAGTTCTTTCACACCTTAGGTGAACTACACCTTCACAACGTCGCCTACCCTTTATTAGGTACTAGGCTAAGCACCTAGTTCCATTGTAATGGAGGAACTACTACCACACTACACCAACGACTAATCCCAAAGGAGATCTAATCCTTTACAACATCATCAAGGACATCAATATCCTTGGATCTAATGCTAGTCTATCTAGTACATCGAAACACACCATATCGAATGTACATCTAAGGCACCTTTCACTAATGCCTTTGACTAGATCTACAAGACACCTTTCACTAATGTCTTGTGTCTTTACTTTGAAGCACCTTTCACTAATGCTTCAAGTCTTGACTTCTAAGCACCTTTCACTAATGCTTCTTGTCTTGACTTCTAAGCACCTACCACAAGTGCTTATCCTATAGACGATAGATACCCTTCACTAATATCTTCGTCTTGACATTTGAGACATCTTTCACTAATGTCTTCAACACTACACTTCTTTGAAGAAAGAAAGAGATCATCAACAAGAGGACTTTAGTAGCCTTGATGATGAAGAATCTTGGCAACTCATGGACTTGAGCTTGCTCGACTACAAAGGTGGTGATCTTTCCTTTAAGAGGAACCTAAAATATCACACAAAAACAAGACTACAAACATAGATCTCTTGGATCTAAGGTTAGTGAGATTTAACTCAGGGGAGAAAGTGTGTTAGAAAGGGGTGAGGAATAATGAAGAAATGGCTCACTATTTATAGAGGAAATTCTCTTCTGTTTCCCCGGATCCCACGGATCCCTTCCACTTGGGATCCGGCTAGCACAAAGCCAGGGATCCGTGGAACGCTCCTCTTTGCCCATGGGTATTTTTGGTTATGGGTCATGGGTCATGGGTCATGGGTTATGGGTTGATCCATGGTTTTCTTTCTAGATACAATGTATCTTAAGGATACAATGAACTTGGTTAAGTGGTATAAATAAAACCATGGGTTATGGATCAAAACCATTTGCTAGTTTTTACCTATTTAGTATATACTTGTTTTTACCCATTTTAGTATATACTTGTTTTTACCCATTTTGGTATATACTTAGTTAAGTATATGTTATCCCAATATGTAAACACTAGTTGTTGTACATATGTATTGTGACAACTCGTACTTTCAGGTCATTTCTCGACACCGTTCATGTCTCATTATTTCAACATTTTAGTAAACTTGGTTTACTTGTTTCAAATTCGCGTAACCTTGGAGGTTTAGCGGCGAATTCATGATCATGACATCACGTACATTTCATATGGACTATGATTAGTCTACATTTCATTGACATCATGTGCATCTCATTAGTACATTCACGACATCCCATTTTCCCTTGCAACGCGTGATTTTTATATTTAATAATTTTTATCGCGTGAGTTTCTATTTTGATTATTCAATCCGTTACATTCAAAAATGATCCCGAGGTATTTTTAAACTTACAATTAGTTCATAAAAACTATATTTTTAGTTTTCCTAGTGTTTCAAATTTACTTGGTATTTTAATCGTTAACGTTTAATTATTACGTCGTTTTCTTAAAAATTTCACGATAATTATTTTATCACCCGATTTTCACAAGGAAAGTATTTTTACAATTTTTATCAACTCATTACAATCTATTTGAATTACTAAAAACTTACTTGTACATTTTCTACATTCTACTTACCTTTTCTTACAAAATTCTACAAATTATACACAAATTATACAAATAATTATACAAAGTTTTAAAAAGAAAAAAAAAAATAATTTGGGTAGACAACCCTCCCCCAAAAACCGGCCAAAGGGGAGGGTGTCACATAAATGATGTATGGTTTATGTTTCTTCTAATAATTCACAAGTTACAAAAGTCTTACTTGACAAATTATTTCACATACATCTCCTAGTTCCAAGTGTGTAAAAAAATTTTAGTTTCTCCCTTTTCTTTGGCTCTCAAAACCGGCCACTCTTCAACAACCAAGGGATCAAGAAATTTTTGCTAAATCAAGTGTTATTTCAACCTAGATCATATCCTTTTCATGGTTTTGAAATAAAAACCAAGGATATTTAAGTTAATCCTTTGTTACCTACACCTCTTCATTTGCACTAGTAAGCATATTCTTATCATATTTATGTTTCCTCTTCATTTTCATGAGTTTCTTATCATTTTTGGAGCTTATATGCATGTATTGTGATTTATACCATTTATTTCATGATTTTAGAACTTATATATATTTATTGGTCATCCTATAATTATTCCCAAGTTAGTCTTTGGTCTTGATGGTGATTAGGAACCCATGACACCCTAAGAAGGTGTATGGTAGGATTAGATTAGTTGTGGAGTTGATTTGAAGGGATTAGAATAGGTTTTGTCCGAGAAAAACTATTTTCGTAAACTATATTTTGCGTTCTGTCCTTAAAACGAATTTCTGGAAAAACCCACTGATGGTACGACATTTTGGCCTTCATAATTAGAAAATATACTTTAAAACGAATCCGTGGCCTTTTGAACGGATAAAAACGGAGTTATAACGAAGCCGTGGTGAATTTTTAAAGTTTGGCGACGAAAAGTATTATTTTCTGAAAAACTCAGCTTGCTGTTTTTACATATTTCGGGTCAAAAACTAGCCTTAAGCTTCACAAATTATTTCGACTTCTCAAAAATATATTAGTTTACTTCGATACGAAGCTAAGGACATATTTTACGTAGAAAACGGATTTAAAACGACAAATATATGCACGTTTTTATAAAGTTGCCGTAAATATTATTTTCTGAAAAATTATATTATTTCTACGTAACAAGTATTTCACTAGCTGAAACGTCCATGTTTGCGGCTGTTTTTAACCATGATGTGAAACTTTTTATAACGAAATGTCTTCTAGTAAAATCAAGTTCATCGGCCATATTTTTCAAAACAAAAAGCCGTTTGTCAAGCGGAGTTATAGTGATTTAATTACGGATGTTCAAACATTGGCCGAAACTTATTTTCTGCACACAATTAGCAAAAACCACCATCTTTAGCCTTTGATATCTTTATGATCGAGACCTTTTGAACGAAAACTCCTGAACTGAAACTTCTAGATATCGATACAAACTTTCCAAAACCGTCGAGTTCGTTCTCTAACGATCGACGTACACCATTTTACGACTACTTTTCCGGAGTCATTTTTGTTGATTTCATGATTTTTCCGACGACATTGTTTTGCGACGAAAAGTGTAAATTTCACCAAAAATCATTATAAAACCATTGTAGGATGACATTTTGACGTAAAAACTTGTAAAGTCATTTTTGAAGGGTCAAGACGTCAAAAGAGTATTTTTCGACGACGAGTAATATTTTCAAAACCTGTAAATGGTATAAATAACATACGAAGTGCATGCATAACATTACATTGCAACTCATGACGTATCATATCCTTCACAATAGGTCAAGATTAACGTATCACATTACATCTCGGTGTACTCACTTTTGTCTTCGCATCATTCCACCAAGTGAGTTTTCATAGCCCCACTTTTACTTGTTTTCATAACTGTTTTGGGGGAGATACATGCTCATTATCTTTTATGACATTCATATCTATTTGCAAACTACATGCTTAACTGAACTTAATGTTTGGTCATATCCTGTATCATAAATCATTGGGCTGAATGTCTTGGGATTATCATTGTGCTGAATGTCTTGGGATTATCATTGGACTGAATGTCTTGGGATTATCATTGGACTGAATGTCTTGGGATTATCATTGGACTGAATGTCTTGGGATTATCATTGTGCTGAATGTCTTGGGATTATCATTGTGCTGAATGTCTTGGGATTATCATTGACTATACATATCTTGGCAATGGGTTGTGAACACACAGGTTGCAAGTTTTGTATGGGCGGGACTTGGAACTGAGTGGATTCACAATGCCTTTGCTGCATAAACGATTTCTAAAGGCTTTACATTTCAAAACAAACTCTATGAACTCACTCAACCTTTGTGTTGACACTTTTAGCATGTTTTTATCTCAGGTATCTAAGACATTCACTTCATGGCATGCATTTGGACACATCATGGAGTCGTGATGACGACGCGTCTCCCTTGGGTTTTACGTACTTTAAAACATCGTTTGAATTGTAACAAACTTATTTCCGCACAAGTTGATTTTCATTTGGGACCTACTTTGTAAACTCTGATTGTTTTATTAAATCAAACGATGTTCTTTTCAAACGACACTTTAGGTCGTTCAATATAACTGTGATTGTGGTGCTATGACAGTCAATCCCTAGGAATTCCATTCCGCTGCAAAACAGGTAATTTGGGGGTGTGACAGATTGGCATCAGAGCCAGGTTATAGAGAACTAGGTTGCCTCATTGACCCTAGACTATAACTACATTATCATAGCATCTCATCATTTCATCACAAGTGCATGTTCACTTTACATGCGGTTTTTACGTACATTTTTCGAGTTATTCACTTTCATTTCATATCGATTGTCACATGGATGCCCTTAAATGCTCATCCCATTATCTTTTCCCCATATTCTAACGTGGAGAATTCCTTGTCATTCCTTATCACATTTTTTTTTTATTATCAGCTGATTCATCATCGATAACGACGAATGCCGAGATAAACCTTTATATAGGGCGAAGTCGCTCTCACTCCTTTGTTTCACCACTAACATGTCGAGTTACACTTTATTCACACACTAAGTCACTAAACCACCATACATTTGAAGCACTTACAACACATCATAACCCATCTTTTTGGAACCCGTCGATCATTTTGAAAGATAGCCTCAAACTCATCGTTTCTTATCACATTTCTTTGAAGCGCTTATTATTAACATCGGATTTTGCTACGTCTCACATTTCCTCTTGTTTTGAAGAAGATATGGCACCGAAGAAAGCTACAGTTGAAATGACCCAAGCGGCTATTCAGAAGTTAGTGAATGATAGCATTGCTAATGCTCTAAGAGTTGAAAGGGAAACGGTGGCTGCTGCTGCTGCCGAGGCCGCGACTGCTGCTGTAGCCGCTAGGCTAGCTGCTGCTACTGGAAATGCCGGAGGATCCGGAGTTAAGAAATGTTCGTACAAGAATTTCAAAAGTTGTGAGCCCACGAAATTTAGAGGTACCGAGGGAGCTACAGCAATGGTTCGATGGTTTGAAAAATTGGAATCAGTGTTTTTGCTATGTAACTGTCCGGATGATAGTAAAGTTAAATTTGCTACGAGCACATTACTCGATGGAGCATTATCGTGGTGGAATTCTTATGCTCAACCGATTGGGATGGAGAATGCTTTCAAGCTTACTTGGGAGCAATTTAAGGGTTTGGTGACTAAGAAGTTTTGTCCACGTACGGAAATCAAAAAGTTGGAGACGGAGTTCTATGAATTAGTAACCATTGAGTACGATATTGACACTTACATTCGGAGATTCCAAGAATTGGCTGTGTTATGCCCGTCCATGGTTTCTGATAATGAGAAGTTGCTAGAGGGTTTCATCGGGGGACTTCCCGAAATTATTCAAGGCGATGTGACTTCTTCTGACCCGCAAACGATTGAGGAAGCTATTCGATTGACTCAAAAGCTAATGGCCCAAGTAGTGAAGAGAGGCCAGTACCCCAACACCAACCAAAACAACAACAACCCCAACAACTGCACCAATTACTACAATAACCAAAACAATGACAACAACACCGATAACCAAATCAACAACAACAAAATAAAATGGGAAAATGACCGAGGAGGTTACAATAACAACAATCAAGACCGTAACACTAACCATCATCAACAACAGAATAGAGGGCAAGAGACTGCAATGGTTTATGTTGCTGCACCAATAGAAGGCAGAGGTTATGCTGGAACCTACCCATTATGTAATCGATGTAAGTATCATCACACGGGACTTTGTCCTGTTAAGTGCTACAAGTGTCAAAAACTAGGACACCATGCCAGGAATTGTAGAGGCAAGACCATAGTTACGTGCTTCGGATGTGGGGAGCAAGGACACTATCGAAGTCAATGTCCTCAAAACCAAGGTCAACAAGTCGAAGGTGCTCATGGGAATGTATATATGTTAGAAGGAGGAGGAGGAGCTCGTCAAGGTATCAACGACGCGGAAGACTGAAGAAGTTCGGGAACTAACAGTCTTATTTCTTTTTATGTGCTATGTCGTACTAAGTTTATGTTTTCCATCGTATCCGAATCTTTATAACCTAAGATGTACTACTTTTGCTAAACTACCCGTTGTAAAATATTCTCATCTATCGTACTTTATTTTCTTTCCGATTTGTTATCATTTAAGTGGGTCTTTATTCTTGTTACTTTAACTATCATTTTAACGACACATCTCCATGTCTTCTCTCCTCGATGTTCATCACAATTTTAACAACAGTTGACCCAACACCAAACAAACATATGAGTCGATTAGTCCAAGCATTGCATAGTTACTCCTAAATTATACATAGCCTGATCACCTATGTCTAATTCAGGAAGAATCATGCAATGAAGGGAGTAGTAGTCTTATATGAGTAAGCAATTCCGTAATCGAGCCAAATTTTCAAAAGATTTTCTTCAAAACCACTTGTTTCCAGTTTGATCCGCGTGACAGTTCTTGTTTGATGAGTTGCAAAGATCGAGCTAGAAACAAGTTGTTACTTAAACCGATTTAGCCTAATCTCAGGACAGTTCTTGTTTGATGAGTTGTGAGATTAAGTAAAAATCGGTTACCACAAAGTCTTTTGAGGGTTTTGCTCGGGAATGGGAAAGTTTACTACATCAAACCCTAAACCCGTTAGACCTAACAACGATTGAATTCAGGGACTGAATTCCTTTTTGGATGGGCGAATGTGACAACTCGTACTTTCAGGTCATTTCTCGACACCGTTCATGTCTCATTATTTCAACATTTTAGTAAACTTGGTTTACTTGTTTCAAATTCGCGTAACCTTGGAGGTTTAGCGGCGAATTCATGATCATGACATCACGTACATTTCATATGGACTATGATTAGTCTACATTTCATTGACATCATGTGCATCTCATTAGTACATTCACGACATCCCATTTTCCCTTGCAACGCGTGATTTTTATATTTAATAATTTTTATCGCGTGAGTTTCTATTTTGATTATTCAATCCGTTACATTCAAAAATGATCCCGAGGTATTTTTAAACTTACAATTAGTTCATAAAAACTATATTTTTAGTTTTCCTAGTGTTTCAAATTTACTTGGTATTTTAATCGTTAACGTTTAATTATTACGTCGTTTTCTTAAAAATTTCACGATAATTATTTTATCACCCGATTTTCACAAGGAAAGTATTTTTACAATTTTTATCAACTCATTACAATCTATTTGAATTACTAAAAACTTACTTGTACATTTTCTACATTCTACTTACCTTTTCTTACAAAATTCTACAAATTATACACAAATTATACAAATAATTATACAAAGTTTTAAAAAGAAAAAAAAAATAATTTGGGTAGACAACCCTCCCCCAAAAACCGGCCAAAGGGGAGGGTGTCACATAAATGATGTATGGTTTATGTTTCTTCTAATAATTCACAAGTTACAAAAGTCTTACTTGACAAATTATTTCACATACATCTCCTAGTTCCAAGTGTGTAAAAAAATTTTAGTTTCTCCCTTTTCTTTGGCTCTCAAAACCGGCCACTCTTCAACAACCAAGGGATCAAGAAATTTTTGCTAAATCAAGTGTTATTTCAACCTAGATCATATCCTTTTCATGGTTTTGAAATAAAAACCAAGGATATTTAAGTTAATCCTTTGTTACCTACACCTCTTCATTTGCACTAGTAAGCATATTCTTATCATATTTATGTTTCCTCTTCATTTTCATGAGTTTCTTATCATTTTTGGAGCTTATATGCATGTATTGTGATTTATACCATTTATTTCATGATTTTAGAACTTATATATATTTATTGGTCATCCTATAATTATTCCCAAGTTAGTCTTTGGTCTTGATGGTGATTAGGAACCCATGACACCCTAAGAAGGTGTATGGTAGGATTAGATTAGTTGTGGAGTTGATTTGAAGGGATTAGAATAGGTTTTGTCCGAGAAAAACTATTTTCGTAAACTATATTTTGTGTTCTGTCCTTAAAACGAATTTCTGGAAAAACCCACTGATGGTACGACATTTTGGCCTTCATAATTAGAAAATATACTTTAAAACGAATCCGTGGCCTTTTGAACGGATAAAAACGGAGTTATAACGAAGCCGTGGTGAATTTTTAAAGTTTGGCGACGAAAAGTATTATTTTCTGAAAAACTCAGCTTGCTGTTTTTACATATTTCGGGTCAAAAACTAGCCTTAAGCTTCACAAATTATTTCGACTTCTCAAAAATATATTAGTTTACTTCGATACGAAGCTAAGGACATATTTTACGTAGAAAACGGATTTAAAACGACAAATATATGCACGTTTTTATAAAGTTGCCGTAAATATTATTTTCTGAAAAATTATATTATTTCTACGTAACAAGTATTTCACTAGCTGAAACGTCCATGTTTGCGGCTGTTTTTAACCATGATGTGAAACTTTTTATAACGAAATGTCTTCTAGTAAAATCAAGTTCATCGGCCATATTTTTCAAAACAAAAAGCCGTTTGTCAAGCGGAGTTATAGTGATTTAATTACGGATGTTCAAACATTGGCCGAAACTTATTTTCTGCACACAATTAGCAAAAACCACCATCTTTAGCCTTTGATATCTTTATGATCGAGACCTTTTGAACGAAAACTCCTGAACTGAAACTTCTAGATATCGATACAAACTTTCCAAAACCGTCGAGTTCGTTCTCTAACGATCGACGTACACCATTTTACGACTACTTTTCCGGAGTCATTTTTGTTGATTTCATGATTTTTCCGACGACATTGTTTTGCGACGAAAAGTGTAAATTTCACCAAAAATCATTATAAAACCATTGTAGGATGACATTTTGACGTAAAAACTTGTAAAGTCATTTTTGAAGGGTCAAGACGTCAAAAGAGTATTTTTCGACGACGAGTAATATTTTCAAAACCTGTAAATGGTATAAATAACATACGAAGTGCATGCATAACATTACATTGCAACTCATGACGTATCATATCCTTCACAATAGGTCAAGATTAACGTATCACATTACATCTCGGTGTACTCACTTTTGTCTTCGCATCATTCCACCAAGTGAGTTTTCATAGCCCCACTTTTACTTGTTTTCATAACTGTTTTGGGGGAGATACATGCTCATTATCTTTTATGACATTCATATCTATTTGCAAACTACATGCTTAACTGAACTTAATGTTTGGTCATATCCTGTATCATAAATCATTGGGCTGAATGTCTTGGGATTATCATTGTGCTGAATGTCTTGGGATTATCATTGGACTGAATGTCTTGGGATTATCATTGGACTGAATGTCTTGGGATTATCATTGGACTGAATGTCTTGGGATTATCATTGTGCTGAATGTCTTGGGATTATCATTGTGCTGAATGTCTTGGGATTATCATTGACTATACATATCTTGGCAATGGGTTGTGAACACACAGGTTGCAAGTTTTGTATGGGCGGGACTTGGAACTGAGTGGATTCACAATGCCTTTGCTGCATAAACGATTTCTAAAGGCTTTACATTTCAAAACAAACTCTATGAACTCACTCAACCTTTGTGTTGACACTTTTAGCATGTTTTTATCTCAGGTATCTAAGACATTCACTTCATGGCATGCATTTGGACACATCATGGAGTCGTGATGACGACGCGTCTCCCTTGGGTTTTACGTACTTTAAAACATCGTTTGAATTGTAACAAACTTATTTCCGCACAAGTTGATTTTCATTTGGGACCTACTTTGTAAACTCTGATTGTTTTATTAAATCAAACGATGTTCTTTTCAAACGACACTTTAGGTCGTTCAATATAACTGTGATTGTGGTGCTATGACAGTCAATCCCTAGGAATTCCATTCCGCTGCAAAACAGGTAATTTGGGGGTGTGACATGTATATCTTAAGCATAAAATCACTTATACTAGTTTTAGTGTTTTATGTGAAAGCGTAAGTGTGTTAGAAAACTATTAGTTCAAACCATTTACGTATTTTATTTGTTTCGTTAAGATGATCTTACTTTTGTTATCGACAAAACATTAGAAGATCGTAAAATATAAATAAACGTTTTTACGGCTTATTTGTATTAACAGATAGTAAGACTCTGGTCCAGGTTCAGCTTCAAATTTGTCAATGATATGATACATCTTAGATTCCATGTCTACTTTGTCCAGCTTAGTTCCCTCCATTAAAAGATGCACATGTTCCCATATTGCTTTAGCACTATTCTAAGAATGAACACTCTGGTAGATTTTATTAGGTATACCAAGACGAATCTGATGCATAACAATCCTGTCTGCTTCATAATGTTATCTTTCCTCGACTGATAACTGACTCTCCTGCACTAGTGTAACGGTTGCAAGTCTTGATGGAGTAGCAATAGCATCTCTGACAATAGTAATAGTTGTCATGAAAAATGGTCCTTCGATAATCACTTGCTTCACATACTTCCCATGAGGTTTCTTATGTTCCATGTAACTCAAGAATCTACTAGCCCATTGAGTGTAGTTACCATGAGAAAGCATCAAAGGTAGGGTATCTGAACCTGCCTCATAAATGGATTGTTGAACGGAGTTATCTTGTTGATTTGGTTGAGGAAACCATTGTTGTGGATGATATTGTTGTTGAGGGTAATGGTGTTGACGGTATTGTTGATGAAGGTTTTGTTGTTTAGGGTATTGTTGAGGATAATAAGGTGAGAGTTGTTGATGAGACATCTTAAGTAAGTTCTGTGTAACGATGGATTGGATCTTGTAGACGATTAAGATATATGATTATGTTTAAGTAATATTCAGTCCAAGAAAGTCGAAGCCCTAAAAATTCGAAGAGATTCTCGAAGCCTTGGAAAATCGAAGATTGAAGAAACTCGATGAAATGTTGAAGCTGGAAGAGATTAATTTATAAAAAATACTAAACTACTATGGTAAAATCTGAAAATTTTACAAAAAGTGCTTAATGTTAAGAGGTCCTAGGAAAAATAAAATGGGGGCAGCAACTTATGTGGATAAGCAGTAATAAACTAATAAGACCAAATAAGCTAAAAGGACATAAACGTATTTAAGAAATTAACTGGGTAGTCCTATGACAAGACAAGACCCAAGGGCGAGATATTTTTGATTACTAATGAACGAATAGGAAATACATCATTACGCCATCGCATGTCACCCTTTGTCACCTGACGAGATGTTTTAGTTTAATTTCCGGAAAAGCATAGATCCTGATATTTGCTATTCGGGCCATATTTTTGTATCGATCACGTATAAAAATTTGCAATATGATAATGTGGCCCAAGTTACAAATTTTTATCGATCACGTATAAAAATTTGCAACTCGATCACGTATAAAAATGTAGCCCGAGTTGCAATTTATACGTGATCGATAAATTTTTTATTGAAGCAAAAACATGATCGATCACGTATACGGATCCTCGGGGCTTCATAAAACGTATACTTGATCGATCAAAAGATTTGATAAATTGATTGGATAAAAACGTCAAATAAAAATACTCCTCCAAAAAGATTGCATAAAAGGATAAAAGAAAGAGTGTAGTCCAGTGGTAAGTGGTTTTTTTGTAAAGCAGCAGACTCAAGTTCAAGCCTTGCCTATGTGCAAATTTAATTATTTCTTGCCACAAAGACGACTAGTCTAATTTTTTAGGGACACAAGGACGATTTATGTAATTAAATCTTGATTAAATCATGCATATATGCATATTATAGGAAAATTAAAAAAATATTTGAATTGTTTAGGAAAATTAAAGTTGAATATCTATAAAAAGAAAATGTTGCAATGGGGATGACTTTTCAGACAATTAGTCTTATTTAATATCAATTTGATGAGTAAGTTTAATTAAATTCATTAAATTATTATATGTTACAAAATTTCATGACTAAAGTACACAAATAAAAAATATGTAAACTTCTTTTTTAAGACTTTTATGAATAGAAGACTTAAATATTTTATAGTAGTTAAAAATTAAAGATAAATATAAAGATGTTGCTAATAAACACCCAACGACTTCATTACATTGTAGACGTGCAAGATATTCAGTTTGGACAAACAATGTCGGCTCTGAAATGGGAACAGCATGGAAGAAAGGCTCATAAATGGGAACAACGCTTGGTAGAACAACATCGAGAAATCAGCACATACAGTGTGCTCGAAAAATCAACACATACGGTGTGCTCTAGATGTTTAATTCTCACTATATGAGTATATGACTTAACATTGGAGTCACCTTCAGCTTTGTGTGATTGTGTTGGTAGCTTCTGCGAATATACTAGAAGATCTTCAATTGCTCATTCTTATCTCTAAATTGGGTTTTTGTTGCTTATTCTTATTATCTAAATTGGGTTTCTGTTGTAACTATTTTGATTTAACGTTAAAACTATTTGTGAGATATTTTATACTTTAAAAACAATGTTGAAAACAATCTTAGATTTCTAACGTTTATGGCATTAGGAACGGAACTGGGACCAAATATGACCGGGTCTTTCTTTCTTTTCTTTTTTTTGAACCGTAATATAATTGAGTTAAAAACTAACACTGTAAACACATTTCGATCGAACGGGTGGATTTAATATGCATTTGAGAAAAATCAATATTTTTTCTTTCAAATTAACACTATATTGAAAAAATCCATGAGTGTCTCGGGACCCCAAAGTTCCAATCTTGCATGGCACATCATATCAATTTTTTCATCATTTAACATAACCATTATAAAATATAATTTTGATTTCGATTATCATCTCAATTGTTCGCGCAATGTAATCTGTTTCATTTTAATGATAATAAATTGTTAAAAACAATGTTGAAAATTGTTGGAAGTTCAGGGACTAAGTATGACAAGTTGAAGACTTCATTTTACACTGAAGTGCAAGTTAGTAGCTGTTTGAGTATTGCTGATAAGTTGGAGGGCTGATATGTAACTTCAGTCTATATATACCCAACTCAATTCTGGGGTTTCATAACTTGTCTTCTTCATCTGTTTTTAGTCTCTCTCGTTTACACACACAGTCTGGTATTCTTTTGTTATTGATATCACTTTGATATCAGTTAGTTAGTATTGTTCTAAAGATCAATCACATTATTTGATCTTTGTAGTTTGAGTGTTTGAGTGATATTGTAGTGAGGTTGATTGGTGTCTACCTAGTAGAGATCAATCTTGTCTTTGTATTGTTTGGTAAGCATCCGTTTGGAGACTTATCTTCTTGAATCGTTATAATAAAAATATACACCAAGGGGTGGTTGGTTGGGTGTAAAGAAGTTCGTTGTGTGTTTGTTACCATTTTTACATGGTATCAGAGCTCACGGTTCTGATCTGGTGGTTTTGAGATTCTAGGGTTTATAGGGTTTCGAAGGAAATTTTGGGGGTTTTTGCAATTGACGGTGGTATTGGTTAATTGAGGCTGTTTTCTTAACGGCCGTTGTTGATTTAGTCTAATCAGGCTAGATCTGGTGATTCTTGTGGGATTTTTGATTGGGGTTCTTGAAACCCTAATTTCTGGTTTGGGGATTTTGTTCCCTGGTGTTCTTGGGCCCATTCTTGGTTACAATTACACTAGACTAAGTGAATCTAGTGTGGTTGTGTTTAGTTCTTGCTTTCTATTTAGCACTGTAAGTATCATCTCTTCTTTAAGACAACATTAACTTAGTCAAGAAGGTGCAAACGGGACAATTAACTCCTTGATCTGCCAACTTGATTGGTACGAATACCTGCTCTGGCTGTCCCCAGTCTTCTGGCTAGTTCTTGGTTGTTCTTGGGTGTGAGTTGTGTTAACTATATTCAGTTTACTTTGTTATTCAGTTTCTTGTTGTATCTAAGTCGAAGGAGGATAAGTTTTGGGCAGTCTTGGAAGTTGGTTGAGTTGTTTAGTTCTGGTTATTTGTTGGTCTTGCTGTTATTGTTTCTTGTGGTTATTTCTGTTAGTTCTTGCTGTTTGATCTTGTTGATTGTTCTTGCTGTTATTGTTTCTTGTGATTATTTCTGTTAGTTCTTCTGTATTCTTGTTGATTGGTTATTATGGCTATTGAAGATGAACCTAGTGGTAGTAATACTCGTGTGTTAATAAGTAATCTTGATGCTGGTAATCCTCTTCATATTCAAACTAATGACAATAGTGGTACTGCTCTTATTCCATTTAAACTTCTTGGAACTGAAAATTATAGAATCTGGTTTGGTGCTATGAATTGGCTTTGCAAGCTAGGAATAAGTATAGTTTTTTTTATGGTACTTGTCTTAAGGAGTTATTTGCTACTAGTGATGTTTTATCTGCTCAATGGGATAGATGTAATGCTATAGTCTTGACTTGGATTATGAATTATGTTTCTCATGATGTTTATATGGGATTGGTTTATTCTGAGAATGTTGCATCTGTTTGGCAAGAATTAAAAGAAACATATGATAAAGTTGATGGTTCTGTGATATATAATCTGTTACAAAAGATTAATTATGTTAAACAAGGTGGTAGTTCTGTTGCTGATTATTATCATAGGCTTAATTACTTATGGAGAGAATTTGATTCTCTTACTAAATTGCCTAAATGTACTTGTGAACATAAGTGTACTTGTGATGCTAGTACTGAGTTAGTTTTGCATCAACAGTTAATGAAACTGATGCAATTTCTTATGGGTCTTGATGACTGTTATCAACGTGTGAGAACTGCTTTATTAACTAGAGATCCTATTCCTGAGGTCAAGGATGCTTATGCTGTTGTATCTAGGGAGGAGTCCCACAGAGGGATTCCTGAGACCTCTAGTGTTTCTGATTCTAAACTTAATGCTTCTTCTTTTGCTGCTAAGTCTTTTAATAACAATAGAAGAGTGTTTAACAATAATAATAACACTAGGGGTACCAATTCTAATCCTAATGCTGCTAATAGAGGTCCTAATCCTAATATGAATTGTAAAAACTGTGGTAAAATTGGACACACTATTGACAGATGCTATGAGTTAATTGGGTTTCCTCCTGGTTTTGTTAAAAACAATAATCCTGCTAATAAGCAAAATGTCTTTAAACAAAACTATACTGCTAATACTGATGTTAAACAAAATGAGAATAAGTGTTCTTCATCTGCTAGCAATTCTTCTGGTTTTACCTCTGAACAGATGAAGAAGTTGTTATCCTTGATTAGTGAAACTCCTTCTGGAAGCATACATGCTAATATGGCAGGTAGAGCTTCTTTCTTTAATGGAATGTTTGGTTTAATATTAACTTCTCTAGAGATTTTTATGCTAATTCTAGTATGGCTGTTAGTACTATCTCTTTGGGTTGGATTATTGAATCAGGTGCCAATCAGCACCTGACTGTTTCCACCATTGGTATGACCAATGTTGTGGATATCACTAGTCTTAAAATTACTGTTGGCCATCCCAATGGGACTCTTGCCACTATTAGTCATGTTGGAAATTTGAAGTTGACCAATAATGTTACTCTTTATGATGTATTGGTTGTTCCTGGATATTGTGTGAGCCTTTTATCTGTTAATAAGCTTATCAAAGATAGCAAGTTGTTTGTTGGTTTTGATGAGGATAAATGTTACATTCAGGATTTGAAAAGGGAGAATGTTTTGGGGACTGGTAGTCAGTCTGATGATCTTTACTTGCTTGACATGCAGCCTAATTTGTCTTTAGGTCAGTGCAATATGGTTATATCTTATAATGTGTCTAAGCTTACTTGGCATAATAGGTTGGGTCACCCTGCTGATCCTGTCCTATCTATTCTTCAAAAGGATCTTGGTATTTCCAAGAATTCTACTATCTCTGTTTGTGAAATCTGTCATAGGGCCAAACAAACAAGGGAACCTTTTCCCTTGTCTGATCATAAGTCACAGAATATTGGTGATGTTGTTCATCTTGACTTATGGGGTCCTTACAGAGTTACAAGCAGAGAAGGATACAAATATTTTCTGACCATTGTTGATGATTTTTCTAGAGTTGTATGGGTATACTTAGTCAAAACTAAGGATGAAGTATTTGGTGTTTTTTGTAATTTCATTCACTTGATTCTAAATCAGTTTGATCTAAAAATTAAAACTATAAGATCAGATAATGAGACTGAATTTGTTAATAAGAAAATGAATGATATGTTTTCTGATCTTGGTATCATTCACCAAACTTCATGTGCTCATACACCTCAGCAAAATGGGATTGCTGAAAGGAAACATAGACACTTGCTCAATGTTGCAAGGAGTCTTATGTTTCAAGGGGGGATTCCTTTAAAGTTTTGGTCTGATTGTGTTCTAACTGCTGTATATCTTATAAACAGGCTGCCATCATCTGTCTTATATGGTAAATGTCCCTATGAGTTTGTTGTATAAAAAGAAACCAAATCTTTCCCATTTGAGGTCTTTTGGCTGTCTTTGTTTTGCTACTATTTTGAACAATCATGATAAAATGTCTTATAGGTCTGAAAAATGTGTTCTTTTGGGTTTTTCTACTACTAAAAAGGCATACAAACTTTTAAGTTTGGATACCAGAAATGTATTTTTTGCTAGAGATGTGAAGTTTTATGAAAATATTTTTCCACTTAAAATGAAAACCTGTGATTTCACTGATGCAGAGAATGAAAATGAAGTAGATCACTTGAAGTTTTTTTGATAGTCTTAAGTCTCAAAGTCCCAATAATGAAGGGGAAGATACATCAGTTGTGGAAGGTAGTTTGCCATCTTCATTTGATGCAGTAGACACAGATACTACTCATTTGCATCATGAAGATGTGCATTCTGCAACCCAAGTTGATGACCAATACTGGTCTGAGGGCAGTCCCATTCCTGAACATAATTCTGGAAACATAACAACTCAATCTATCTTTGAAAATGATGATGTGCAGACACCTGTTGTAAGAAGATCTGGTAGAGAGACTAAAACTCCTATTAGGTTCAATGATTATGTGATGAATTCTAAAGTTAGATATGGAATTGAAAAATATGTGTGTTATAGAGGTCTTAACAAAAATAATATGTGCTTTGCTTCTACTCTTAATAAATCTGTTGAACCCAAAACTTATGAGGAAGCTGTCAAAGACAATAACTGGTATGAAGCTATGAACAATGAAATTGAGGCTTTAAATAGAAATAATACATGGACTGAATGTACTTTACCTATTGGTAGACATGCCATTGGGTATAAGTGGATTTGGAAAATAAAATATAAGTCTACTGGAAAGATTGATAGATATAAGGCTAGATTAGTTGCAAAAGGTTTCAATCAAAGAGAAGGCTTTGATTATGATGAAACTTTTAGCCAGTTGTTAAAATGGTTACTATGAGATGCTTGATTAGTATTGCTGTTAATATGAATTGGCCATTATATCAACTGGATGTTAACAATGCCTTTCTATATGGAGATTTAGATGAAGATGTTTATATGGTCTTACCAAAGGGTTTTAATGGTGGTGATGACAATAAAGTTTGCAAACTTAATAAGTCTTTGTATGGTCTTAAGCAAGCTCCAAGACAGTGGAATGCTAAGCTTACCACTGCCTTGATTGAGCATGGGTTTGTTCAAAGCAAATTTGACTATTCTCTCTATGTTAAGCAGAAAGATAATATGTTTGTTGCTTTGCTTGTGTATGTTGATGATATTGTCATAACCGGTAACAATGAAGCTGAAATTAAAAAGTTTAAACTATTTTTGAGTACCAAGTTCATGATTAAGGATCTGGGTGAGTTGAAGTATTTTCTTGGCATTGAAGTTTTGAAAAATGAAAGAGGTGTGTGTATGACACAAAGAAAATATGGTATGGAATTGTTATATGAGTATGGGTTGTTAGCTGCTAAACCTGTTGATACTCCTTTGCCTGAGAATTCTGTGTTAAATTGTATTGAGAGTGATACTGATAAGGTTTTGCACAATGTTACTAACTATCAAAAGCTGGTTGGAAAGTTGATTTATCTGACTAATACTAGACCAGATATTAGTTATGCTGTTCATTGTCTTAGTCAACATATGCATAAGCCTTTTCAGTCACATCTTAAGGCTGCTTTAAGAGTTTTGAAATATCTTAAGGGTTCTCCTGGTTCTGATCTGCAATTCAATAAAGTTTCTGATCTTAAACTTAGAGCTTATGCTGATGCAGACTGGGCAAAGTGTCCTGTAACTATAAGGTCTGTTACTGGCTTTTGTGTTTTTCTGGGAGATTCTCTTATTTCCTGGAAAAGCAAGAAGCAGTCCGCTTTGTCTAGAAGCTCAGCTGAAGCTGAATATAGAAGCTTAGCTTCTACCACTTGTGAAGTTATTTGGTTGAGCAATTTGTTAAGTAGCCTTGGTATTAAAGGCTTGTTGCCTGTGGATGTTTTTTTGTGATAATAGTGTTGCTATTCAGATTGCTGCTAACATTTTGAGTTGGATGTACATTTGGTAAGAGAAAAGGTATCTGCAGGTGTGATTAAGACTGTTAAAATTCATACTAGCATGCAGATTGCAGATGTTTTTACCAAGTGCCTTGGTCAAAAGCAACATTGTGTATTGTGCAAAAAACTTGGTTTGGTTGACATGTTTTCAGGGTCTCTCAATGGAGGCAAGCAGGCTAAGGATAATGAAGTTGATCAAGGTTGAAGTCTATCAACTTGAGAGGGGATGTTGGAAGTTCAGGGACTAAGTATGACAAGTTGAAGACTTCATTTTACACTGAAGTGCAAGTTAGTAGCTGTTTGAGTATTATTGATAAGTTGGAGGGCTGATATGTAACTTCAGTCTATATATACCCAACTCAATTCTAGGGTTTCATAACTTGTCTTCTTCATCTGTTTTTAGTCTCTCTCGTTTACACACACAGTCTGGTATTCTTTTGTTATTGATATCACTTTGATATCAGTTAGTTAGTATTGTTCTAAAGATCAATCACATTATTTGATCTTTGTAGTTTGAGTGTTTGAGTGATATTGTAAAATAAATGTTAATGGTAAAAACAAGCATGGTAATAAATATTTAATCTTAAAAACTTGTAATGTCTCTTTGCTATCGTTTCAAATAAATTGTTTTAAATGAGGCGTTAAATATAGAAGAAGAGTTAAAAACATTCTTTTATAACTCTTGTTTAGACGTTTCACCATGATTCATGTTTCATTCCCAAAATTGACCAAATATAACTATTTTATACTGTACCAATTGGAAATTTGTTGATCATACGTAAATATATTTACCTTTATCAATTCAATAACTAAAATATGATGGGGCAGTAATGTGGCTTCACCCTTTTAGATCAAGACATCTTTGTAGCTTTAAACTAAGGTAGATTTTTCGGCAACGCATAACACGACCCACTATTAGGGTAAATTATTGAAAAATGTATCATACTTGACATCATTTTCTTTTGTGGGTAGTGAACAAATTTTTTTGCTTTTGTGAGTACATTTCTTTCAAATTTATTCTTTTTAGAGTATTTTGCTAAAATTTTGGACATTTTTTCTCCTCGTAGCTGATAGAATTTTTTTTTCCGAAGGGCAAAAATGTCACATAGTACCCTAAAAAGAATGAATTTGAAAGAAAAGTACCCACAAAAGCAAAAAAAATTGTTCGCTACCCACAAAAGGAAATTGTGGCAAGTATGATACTTTTTTGAATCATTTGCCCCCACTATTACGCTGTGTTCTTCAGTTTGAGCGAAGGGAAACAGAAAAAGAACAGGAAAGGGAAGAGAACCAGAAAAGAAAAGGAAAGTTGAGTTCGATCACTGTGAAGTGTTCTTGAGTTATGCTCTCAAACCAGATGAAAAGGAAAATAGCTAGGCCAAATTACAATCTTGCCCATTGTTTCCTGCACCATCTTTCAAAAGAAGGGAGTATTTTGGTCTTTTCACCGACTACAATAATGCTTACTTCCCTTTCCGCCCAAATTTGGCCGGAAGATTATACCACAAAAAGAACCCGCCCTTTCCTGTCTAATTCCATTTCCTTTCATGAATTTCTTCTCATAAAAAACTAGAGAACACAAAATATAGTGAGAATCCTTTCCTTTCTCCCCAAATTATAACTCAAGAACACAGCGTTATTGTGGATTTAAGTAATAATATGAAATTGAAAATAAAGTAAATGATTGGTGCTAAACAGTCAAGTCTAATAGACTAAAAACTGCTCAAACACTAATGCAATTAAGATCAGAGGAATATAGGGAATTCCTGGGTCGTTAAGTCCTACGGAGGATGAATTGGTGTTAAAACACTTAATCAGATGGTAGAATGATCACTAAGGATAGTGATCGATAAGGTTTTCGATGGAAAATTATACCTAAAGAGAAAATCTACAAATTAAAGCGACTTAAATGCAAATTAAAAAGATTAAAAAGTTAAAATCTATTAAATAAACGCTATCACTATTTTTAAAGTCGATGAACGTTTATAACCTACAACTTAAAACTTACGTTTGAAATAAAATTACGTCTACGTATAAAATAAAATGTGAGTTTTAAGAAATAAAAGGCTTACAAATATGAAAATGATATTTTTACAATCCTAATAATAAAAGAAAATTATTAGAAAAAGAAAATTATTTTTACAACTATTTATTTATTTATTATTAATTAAAAACTATTTATTAAGTATTTAAATTGCACTAAAATACAAGAAAATACAAAATTAACCTAGAAAAATGAAATTATAACTTGGAAAAATCTAAAATATGATAAAACTTATTTTAAAACTAAAAATATATTTTTTAGACTTACTATGTATTTATTATTAATTTAAAACTATTTAAAACTAATTAAAATGCTAAAAAAATACTTTTTAAACTAAGAAAATTATGGAAAAATACTTTTTATTACTTTTATATTTATCAAAATTGAAAAATCATTTTTTTGGACTTTTTATAATTTATTTGTATTAAAAGCTATTTAAAAATACCTAAAAACTGTTTTTAATTAAGAAAAATAGCAAACAGTTATGAAAAATAATGAAAATTTCAGGAAAAGTCTATTTTAATATCCTGAATCTAGGAAAAATAGAAAAACATAGGCTTGTGTGGAGAAATAAGCAACTGCAGTTGTAACTGCTTATTATTAAGCACTTGAAAAAGCCAAATGATAACCAAAGACTACCAAACCTTCACAGAAGCTATATTAAGCTAAAACAACTATATTGTAACTAAAAACAACTAACCATGATCTTTGGATTGCAAGTTTAATACAGATTTGATGTTTGAGTTAAATAAGCAAAACAGATTTTGGTAGGTTACTTTAAGCTATTGCACAGATCACAAAATAAGCTAAAAGTGAAAAGTAGAAATTGGAACTAGGAAAAGACCTGGTTGAGAGTGTATAAACCAAAACTCAGACCATGATAAGCTCTTATGAGCTTGTGAGAGGCTATATTAAAACCTGACAAACCACTGATTAAAACTCAGTGAATGCTGAGTAATATGGGACAAAATGATAAGCACTTGCAGCCCTATAGAATAAGCTGCAAAAGGGAATTTGACACTTGGAACTTGAAAAGGACCAGGTTAACTATCCAAAGAGCTAAAAATCACAGATAATGGTCAACTAATAAGCTCTTTAGAAGCTGATGAAAATGGTTAGAAATTCTGTGCACAGGGCACATTTGACTTTTCTAAAAACTGAAGGTTTGACTTTAATGAACTTGTGATTGATCTAAAACACTGATATTGATGTATTAAGATGTAATAAAGTTATATTAAGCTATGTTAACTACTTTTGAGCTAATATGATGATTCTTGCAAATCAAAATCCCAACAGTGAACAAAATAAATGAGATTAAGTGAGAGTTTGACTTTTCACAAAATAAGGACTGACTTTCTTTGTTCTTTGAGTTCTTTAGACCATATGAGACATGAAACAAGCACAAACACAGGTCTGCACAACCTGTTACACATTAAACTGCACAAATCCAAACACCCTTTTTCATTACTGTCTTGGAACTTTTCAAAGTAAATCACAGAGATAGACCAAGATACTGATTACTGACCTTGTTATATCTTTAAATGAGACTAAAGAAGCATTAACTAACAATAATAACAACAGACAACTAACAATTTAAGCCTAAGCTAATTATACTGTCCAAAATGAGATTTTTAATAACTTCTGATTTAAAATAACAAACTACTAGTTTTATGGTTTGAGAACACTTAATTATAACTAATGAACATGATCAAACAGGAAATTGAGCTAAAAACTGTCTTACACAGTAAATACCAAAATGAGATTAAGATGCTTACAAATGGCTTGAGGTCACAAACTGAGAACTAGGACCAAATAACAAATCCTATAGCTTACCAATAAGCACTATACCCAAGACCATCCATTATATATCCTGCTCCAGCCTTTTTGAACATTGCACCATGGTTTTTTATTTTTAAGTTATTTATTTGATATTTTTGTGAATTTCTGATTTTCACTAACAAACTGCTTTTTAGAGTATCTAAAAGCTTTGATAAGCTTTATTAGGAGCTTATATGAGCTTCTAAGTCCACACTAACAATTTCTAACAACATTTCAACATTTTGAGATTTCTTTGAAATTTGAAAATTAACAAACTGAGATTAGAACTTTAATACTGAAATTGATTATTGAAAAAGTTTCCACATACACTGAGAATACTTAATTAAGTGCTTGAGAGCTTAAAAATACACTGGATAAAGAAATTTAACTAAAACGACATAAAAATTGAAAATTACACTAGATACTTTCTTCATAGCTTTCCCTTGATATTTATTGACTTGAAATATCTTCTTGTCGACACTCTTGAGTATTTCCCACCAAATCCTGACCATTGAAATCATCCAGATAATCAGATATGCCACTTGGTGATTTTGGCGCCAATTTTCAATAGAGTTGGTTTTCTGCATTAATTAGGTTTGTATTGGTGTGGAGGTGGAAGGGGAAGGTACTCAAGTGGTGTTAGTGAGGTGTAAAGGTAAAAACCAGTGGTTAAAAACCACTGGTATTGGTGAAACAGGGGTGAGGGAGACGGGTCTACAGTGGCGCGGTTTCTTTTGATTTAAAATTTGGGCCGGGTCACTGTATTGGGTTTGGATTGGGCTTAGTGATAAAAAGGGTCCGGTTTGGTTTGTTTTAACAATAAGGACCATATATGCAATTTGGCTAAAGTTGAAGGGCTGAACTTGAACATTTTCCCAAGCTCTCATAAGGACTAAAACTGCCAAGTATTAATAGTACAAGGACCTTTGTTGTTAATTTCCATTTTTACAAATCCAGGGACTAAAACTGTCAAGTTTAAAACTTGAGGGACCAATATTGTAATTTCTCAAAAAGTTTTATCATAAGGACCATTTTTGTCATTTATAAATAGAACAAGGTTAAAACTTGATAATTTTCACTTTTTAAATTAACCAAGGACTATTTTTGACAATTTTCAAAGTTAAAGGACTAAAGTTGTCATTTTGTGATTTTTAAACCTTAAAGGGTTTGTTTTGACAACTTTTGAATCTCATGGACCTAAAATGATATTTTGCAAGTTTTTGAATTACCAGGGACTATTTTTGACAACTTTTGTAACTTGGGGGACTAAAACTGCCAATTATGCAAACTTGATACGTTTTTCACCAGATTTTGATGTTTTTGCATTTAAAACATATAAAACACTTGTTTGTGATATTTTTATCATTTTGAAGCATTTAAGAGTGTTTTCAGATGTTTTTGGCATTCTAACAGTATAAAAATGATGAGTATTTAGACACTCATCAGTAAACCGCAAAGCACATCATTTTGGTTTGCAACTTTTAACCGTTTAAATCCTTGTTAGAAATATTGAGCTATCATTCCCCGCTATTAACAAAAATAAGCAGTTTACATTTCTAAAAACTAATATGTATTGATTCATACTAGCAGGGTACAGGTACCCGCGCGTTGCAGCGGCAGGCACCATACAATTAAAATATTCAGCGAATTTTTTTTTTTAGTTCTATATTTTACAAAACAATAGATATACGGACGACGACAATTTTAGTTTTGAATACAGTTATGCAATAACAAAAATTTTCATATAAAAATTGTAAATTATCCACACGATGTGGTGACACTAATGAGTTGGTAGTAGGTATATTATAAAGGTATGAGATAAAAGTAGTTGACAATAGCCCGTACTCATAAGTTATCATTAAATAATAACACCATAGCGAATTTTAAAAATCACTTACATTATACTAAGAAAATTTAGTTCTCCAAAACAATGTTTGTTAAATTTGTCCTACATAGATAGATGATACAAGTAAAATATTACTTATAAAGATATAGCAAAAATTAATATTCAATAAATCATGTGGGTTACTTTAAAGAGTATAATTATTAATATTCAAATATATATAATTAGCACTTAGCACTTAGCACTTAGCACCTTTGCATCATTTGCTTTGAAAAAATCGTCCGATTTTTATACAACAAAGTTTTTAGTTTTTACGGTAAGTTTTATTAAAAAAATACCAAAATACGCATATGTTGATTATCGAGGCACACTTGCGAATTAATAATATTTTGTGAACATTGTATTTTAGTATGCATTTTTAAACTCTATTGATTTAACAATATTGTTTTCGGACGACCTTTTATGGGCTAGCCGAATCGGTGGTGATTCCGGTTCCCCGTTGAACCCGTTGGCCCGGTCCGTTTTATAAAACCATATATACCATGAACTTGTTTACATATAAATTGCATGAAGATTTGTGTGTTTTATTAGTTTGTACAATATGTATAATAACAAGTATTTTTCATATTAGAGGTGTTTTAAAAATAACATTTATTAGGTATTTATTGTTATGGACGTTTTTTTTCTTATATTAAATTACTTTGTATTTTTTATTATTAGTTTGAAAAACATGTATAAAAAAAGTGCTTTAAAGTATTGCAACAAATGCTATTATAGTTGTACTTATTAAAATTTGCCATTATTAGCAAGTGTTGAATCTTAATTTTTTAAGCCTTCCTTTTTAGGAATGTCCCAAATGCTTTATAATGTAGTATAGATTTTTCCCGTTACCCATTAACAACGAACACATGAAACAATGTCCTCGTTATTGAACCCAATTGCCCTTACACAATGCAAAAATCAATATTATTCTTAACGACTTCATTTAGAACTGATAAAAGATGACTCAAGTAAGTAATTGCATCATTTTCACTAGAATATTTCTTTTGTTTTTTTACGCATGATGTAAAAAAAAAAAAAAAAAAATTGTATGCCACATTCCGCTCACATTTAATTATAGGAATTGTAGTTTTTCTTTTTCAAAATATAAATATATACCTCTCTTCCCAGCTTCATGGCCCATTTGAATGTACGGGCTAGCTTTATAAGTTTATTTGTTAAGAAGATAGACAATGTAAAGAATCGTAAATAAACAAGTAAATGAACAACGTGTGCATTGTTTGCGTTACATAACTAGAGGAATTTTCAAATGCTTACTCTTATTTTGGTGCTTACCAAGGGACAAATCATCACCATCCATCTAGTTTGATCTAATGGTGGGGATAAACCTAAGATTTAATATAAAAACCTAAGACCATGTTTTTTTTATTATTTTTCTTTGTCTTTTCGTCTCTCTTATTTATTAACATTTTTTTTTTTTTTTTGGAATTCATGTTATTATTTTAAATTCATTTTTTTTTTTTTTTTTTTTTGGAATTCACGTTTTTATTTTAAGTTTTTTTCTTTTTTTTTTTTTTTTTTTTTTAGTTCACGCTTTTTTCATTAATTTTTTTTAATTTTAAATTCACGTTTTTTTTTATTCAAGTTTTTTTTTTCTTTTTTTCCGCTTTCATACGTTGGTTTTCGTTTGTTTTTATACGTTTTTCGTTCGTGTTCATATGTTTTCGTCATTTTTTTTACGTTTTCGTCTTATTTCATACGTTTTCTTCTGTTTTCTTCTGTTTTCATCCGTTTTCGTACGTTTACATACGTTTTCTGACGTTTCCGTCCGTTTTCTGACGTTTTCGTATGTTTTCATACGTTTTTGTACGTTTTCATACGTTTTCGTATGTTTTTAGACGTTTTTGTCCGTTTTCATCGGTTTTCATACGTGTTCGTTTGTTTTCTTAGGTTTTCGTCCATTTTCTTACGTTTTCGTTCGTTTTCATACGTTTTCGTCCGTTTTCTTTCGTTTTCGTCCATTTTTCATACGTTTTCAGACGTATTTTTACGCTTTCATACGTTTTCGTTCGTTTTCTTACGTTTTCGGCCATTTTCATACGTTTTTTTAGGTTTTCATGTATTTTCGTCCGTTTTTAGACGTTTTCGTCTGTATTTTTACGTTTTCATGTATTTTCGTCTGTTTTTATACGGTTTCGTCCGTTTTCAGACGTTTTCATACGTTGTCATCCGTTTTTTACGTTTTCATCTATTTTTAGACGTTTTCAGACGTTTTCATCCGTTTTTATACGTTTTCGTCCGTTTTCATACGTTTTCATCCGTTTTTATACGTTTTTGTCTGTTTTTATACGCTTTGTTCGTTTTCAGACGTTTTTGTCCGTTTTCAGACGTTTTTATACGTTTTTCATTCAATTTTATACGTTTTTGTCCATTTTCAGACGTTTTCATTTTGATATTTGTAAGTGACACTTATTTATCTCTTGTGATATAACACTGTAAGGAAGATGAAAAGTATTACATGCTTCATCATGTATGTGTTATCAGTTGTGATACTCAACTAAGAATGTGATGGTTGTGTTTTTGAAAATATTTAGGAAGATTTTTGTGTTTTATGATATTATGAAATATTAGAAAAGTTGTTTAACTGAAAACAAGAGATGTTATGATACTTTTGTTAGACTTGTGGTGGATTTTCTATTTAATGGATACATTTTGCATGTTTCGATAGGTTTTATAGCGGAATTTAAAAATATCTATGGTTGAATCAGCAAACTAAATAAGCTATGGTTGAAGATAGCACACATCTTTATAAACAAACTGATGAAGCTCAAACACTTGTGATATCATGTGTGATAACACCGTTGATATCACCAGTGATATCATGTGTGATATTACCGGTGATAGCATGTGTGATATCATAGTTTATATCACTTGTGATATCACCTGTGATATCATGTGTGATATCACAGGTGTTTGAGCTTACTCAATTTGTTTATAAAGATGTGTGCTTTCTTCAACCATAACTTCTTTAGTTTGCTGATTCAACCATAGATATTTTTAAATTCCGCTATAAAACCTATCGAAACATGCACAATGTATCCATTAAATAGAAAAATCCACCACAAGTCTAACAAAAGTTTCATAACATCTTTTGTTTTTAGTTAAACACCTTTTATAATATGTCATATTATCATAAAACACAAAAATCTTCTTAAATATTTTCAAAAACACAAATTAAAAAAATGAACAGAATCATCACAGTAATATAATAAGTGATGTTTATTATCATTCCTTTCATATATACTTTGTAAAATACTAAATTCTTATCACATTTGGTATGAATTTAATATTTCACATTCTTAGTTGAGTATTACAACTGATAACACATATATGATGAAGAGTGTAATACTCTTCATCTTTCTTACAGTGTTATATCACAAGAGATAAATAAGTGTAACTTAAAAATATCAAAATGAATAAAAAGGAAGCAAACTATGAAAATAGAAACTTCACATATTCTCAAAATCAAACAAGTGTTGCATTAAATTAGCATTTTTTTGAACAAAATAAGAATTCACCTAAAGAGACTTTAACAATTTTATTTCTACTAAGAGTATAAAACATTGATTGCATTAACAAAATATGCGCTTGTCAATTGCGATGAAAGACACAAAAACTATCTTGTAACTGAAAATTATAAGAATATTAGAAAACACATAGGTGATAATATATAAAAATATACAGAGAAATGAAATATCTCAGGTGATATTAAAGGTTAAAAAAACATACTTGTTTGTTTATGAAATATGACAAGTGATATTAGACATTAACTTTTTTATAATAAAATATCACTATTGATATTAGACATGTAATATAATAAAGTTTAATAATAAGCATGAAAACATATGAAAATGTATAAAAACTACAAAAAAACGAACGAAAACGTATGAAAACGAACAAAAACGTATAAAAACGAATGAAAAGCATATAAAAACGTATGAAAACGGAAAAAAGCGTATGAAAACGGACGAAAACGTATAAAAACGGATGAAAATGGACGAAAACGTATGAAAACGAACGAAAATGTCTAAAAACAGACGAAATCATCTAAAAATAGACGAAAACGTAAAAAAAAGGGACAAAAGCGTATATAAACCTATGAAAAATGATGAAAATGCAAGAAAACGAACATAAGCGTAAGAAAACAGACGAAAACGTATTAAAACTGATGAAAACGTAAGAAAACAGACGAAAATGTATGAAAACGGACAAAAACGTAAGAAAACGGACGAAAACGTAAGAAAACGAACGAAAAGATAGGAAAACGGACGAAAATGTACGAAAACAGGCGAAAACGTAAGAAAACAGACGAAAACGTATGAAAACGGACAAAAACGTAAGAAAACGGACGAAAACGTATGAAAACGGACGGAAACGTATGAAAACGGACGAAAACGTAAGAAAACAGAAGAAAAGGTAAGAAAACATACGAAAATGTAAGAAAACGAACGAAAACGTAAGAAAACAGACAAAAACGTATGAAAATGGATGAACATGTAAGAAAACAGACGAAAACGTATGAAAACAGACGAAAACGTAAGAAAATGGATGAAAACGGACTAAAACGTAAGAAAACGGACGAAAACGTATGAAAACGGAAAAAATGTACGGAAACGGACGAAAACGTAATAAAACAGACGAAAACGTAACAAGACTGACGAAAACGTAACAAAATGGACGAAAACGAATGAAAACGGACGAAAAAGTAAGAATACAGACGAAAACGTAAGAAAACGGACGAAAACGTAAGAAAACAGACGAAAACGGACGAAAACGTATGAAAACAGATGAAAACGTATGAAAACAGACGAAAACGTATAAAAAGTGGAAAAAACGGACAAAAAAGTATGAAAAATGACCAAAAAAAAAAAAAAAAAATCAAAAAAACGTGAAATCAAAAAAGTGATTAAAAAAATTACAAATAATGAGAAAATAAATAAGAAATATAAAAAGACAAGAAAAAGACATGAAAAAAACATGGACTTAGGTTTAGACATATTAAATTTTAGGTTAATCCTTACCATTAGATCAAACTAGATGGAATGTGAAGATTTATCCCTTAGTATGCAAAGATTTTTAAGTATGCAAAATAAAGTGTCTCGACGTAACTACTATACAACTTGTTTTCGCGTATATGACATTTCGTTGTCTTAAAATTAATAAAATATGTTTGTATTGGGATATGATTAAAAAGAATCATAATAAGAAGATCTCAAGTATAGAAATTAAATGTGTTCCCATATCAGTTATTTTCACGCATGTTATGACCCTGAATGCAAACAATTCTTATCAAAAATCAAAATAATAATCTTTCTTGTATAGAATTGGTGTAATCAGTATAATGCAACGCTACCTAAGAAATTTAAAAATAAAAAAAAATTAAAAAAAAAATACACACTTAATGTTATTAGTCTTACGAACAAAAAGTTACGAGTCCGAAAATGGTAACTGATGACGTATAGTCTGGTGTCGGGTCATAAACCCGACCACAACCCAATACTAACAAGCCCGACACGAACTGGGCCACTTTCAATAACGGTTTGGGCTCACGAAAGCCCAAGCCCAAATCTATTTACGGAATAGATATATGATATCTTCTAAAATAAGAAGATAATCATTCCCAACCAACTTAGGCGGGATACGCCGAAGGTTGGGGAACACGGAACCAACAAGGATTCCGTGCGTATATAAAGGGAATCATATCCCTCGTTTAAGGTACGATCTCAGAACCCTAAAATTCCTTAAACCCTAAACCGATTACTTACTCTCACGCCGGAGGATAATCGTGGGAGACAATCCCACGGTAAGCCTAACGGTGTTTCTTGTCTCTTAGTGCGCAGGTCTCAAGCAGCAATTCTCAATTGGTACGAGGACCGGAGCTCCAAATCAGGAACGTCCAACTTTTGTATCAACAAGTGGCGCCATCCGTGGGACCCTACACTAAGAATCGACACTAGAATGACAAAACACGGCAATCAGCGATCGCAGTCAGATCTTATGGGGAAGAAGTCGCAGAGTGGACTAACCCCTAAGCAGACCTCTGGGACAACCAGCGCTGCTAAAAATAAAGGGTCAGGTCAAGACTTGATCTTCCCTCTGGTAGAACCGCACTCGGGAACAACCCAAGTCACTACAACCACCACGAGTGGAGTAGACCCACTGCGCACCGTCTTTACTACTCCCTTCCAATCAGTGCTAGAAACTGACCTGACAAAGGTACCAGGGGCACCAGGTCGGGATAAGAATGCAGCGGTAGAAACAAACGCACTCACTCTCGAGGGAGTCGCGCCAGAATTAGCACCAGAAGCTTTCGTATCCCAAAACTACGAAGCATTGGCTGCCCTCATGCAAGAGGAAGAGAAGAATAGATCAGGGCGGAACCTGAAAGCCCGACTCAATTTCGATTCGGAATACGATACTTCTCCACTACGCCACCAGAAGGAAAAGCACAGAGGAAGCGGTCATAAACCCCAGTATTCAACAGAATCGGGAGGAGGATCGAGGGTGATGAGACATCTCACTCGCAACACTTGAGTGATAGTGATAGAGAAGAACGGCGTACCAGTGTCTACGCCAGACTGGGTAGCCGTAGAGTACATGATAGACTGGGGCGAAAGTATTCCCCAAGTGAAAGCCCTTCAGATCCAGACTATGAGTCAGATTCTGAGGATGGCCGGCGCAAGCGCCGTAAGAAGGTAAATTCATCTTCTGACAACTCCTCGGACAACGAGGATAGTGATACAGGGCATTGGAAATCCAGAAGCAGACGCGATAGCCAAGAGGAAGACATGTCTCTCCCATGGCGCCGTCAGAAAGTGGATGCGTTCACCAGACGCATTAGTGATTTCTCTGAGAACAAGAAAAGGCGCATGCCTGCAAATGTTAAAACCTATGATGGGACAAGGGATCCTGACGATCACCTAAAAATTTTTGAATCAGCCGCGACCATCGAAAACTGGCCACAGCCAGTTTGGTGCCACATGTTTAATTCCACACTGGTGGGAAGCGCGCGGAACTGGTTCAACAAACTCCCACGAAGGAGCGTGAATGGTTTTGAAGAGTTAAGAAAGGCGTTCCGCCTAAATTTTACTCAACGCAAAAAGTGTGCTAAAAATCCTGTCGAACTCGCCAGGGTAAAACAGAACCAGGGAGAATCCACGAGCGCATTCATGGAACGTTTCAAAGATGAATGCATGCAGGTTAAAGCATGCCCTGAAGTCTTAAAGATCTCGGGCTTCATGAATGGGATTAATAACCCAGAACTCATCAAGAGGTTAAACGACAAGATCCCTGAGACCTTTGATGAACTCATGAAGCGCTCTCGGTCTTTTGTCCAGGGAGAAGCCGCCGCGGCGGATAGCAAAAAGAACCATTCTAGTTACCGGTCACAGGAACAACCTGGGAGACAATCCAACGACCGAGGTAATAACCGTAATAGGAGCTATCGCAGCCAGAGGAGCGGCAGAGACAGAGATAATGACAGGTATACTCCCCTGATCAAAACCCCAAAGGAAATACTCGCAGCAGAAGGAGCGAATTTCCCAAGACCGCCGCAGATGCGCACACCAGAAGATCGGCGCACTGGAAATGGATACTGTGACTACCACGCGCAAAAGGGTAACACCACTAACGAGTGTGTCCAGCTGCGCCAACTCATCGACAAGATGGTCAAGGAGGGCAGACTGGACCACCTAGTTAAAAACATTAAGGAGGGAAGAGATAAGCAAAAGAATGGAAGCAAGAAGGAGACACCCAAAGATAAGGCCGACACAATCTACATGATACAGACGTGGCAACGAACCACTAGACAAAAGGTCAGCCAGGAGTTTTCCCGAAGAAGTGAAATCTCTTTCCCTACTTTAACTGCGGACAACGCAGCAGCAGAGCCCCTCACCATTGAAATCAGTGCGGGTGGTCACGACATACACCGCATGTACATCGATGGTGGAGCATCGGCAAATATCATGTATGAGCATTGCTTTAGAAGACTACGACCTGAAATACGTAGTCAGTTAAATCCGGTCAACACAGCACTCACCGGTTTCATAGGTGAAAAAATATGGCCCATGGGACAGCTGCGATTACTAGTCAGCGTTGGCAACGCAGACCACTCTACGACGACCTGGATGGATTTCATGGTGATCAAATCCCCCTCGTCATACAATGGCATTATTAGGAGACCAGGGATATCAGCCATGCGCGCGGTGCCATCAACAGCGCACGGGATGCTTAAATTCCCAGTAGAAGGGGGCATTGTCACTCTCTACAATGCCACGGTACCAAACAGAGAATGTAACACGGTTACATGCGAAATGGAACCAATCCCGAAACAGTGCGCGGCCGAAGTCCCCAACTTGAAGGTCGCAATTCACCCAGAATACCCAGACCAGGAAATAACCATTGGAGGATCATTGTCGGACAACGGCAAAGCAGCTGTGTGCGCGCTTCTACAAAAGAACGTGGATATTTTCGCGTGGGAGCCAAAACACATGACTGGAGTACCACGCTCGATCACAGAGCATAAACTTAGAATCCGACAAGGATACTCACCGATACGCCAGAAGAAGCGTGGCCAAGCTCCAGAGAGGGCGCAGGCAATCCTGGCAGAGGTACAGAAACTGGTAAAGGCGGGAATTATGCGTGAAGTCTATTACCACGACTGGCTTTCTAATCCAGTAATGGTCAAAAAAAGCGATGGTAGCTGGCGAATGTGTGTAGACTTCACTGACCTTAATAAAGCATGCCCGCAGGACTGCTATCCATTACCAGAGATAGATTGGAAAATAGAGTCCTTGTGTGGATACCCGTTGAAGTGTTTTCTTGACGCGTACAAGGGGTATCACCAGATACAAATGGCCCAGGAAGACCGAGGAAAAGACAGCTTTCCACACAAGCCAAGGCGTGTACTGTTACACAAAAATGCCGTTTGGCTTGAAGAATGCGGGTGCCACCTATCAGCGGTTGGTAGACAATGCCTTTGAAAAACAGGTAGGCCGCAACCTGGAAGTCTATGTGGATGACCTGGTCATAAAAAGTCATACTGAAAATGAACTTGTGCGCGACATAGAAGAAACATTCAAAACTCTACGAGAGATCAACATGAAGCTAAATCCTAAGAAATGCACCTTCGGCGCTACTGAAGGCATGTTCTTAGGATACTTGATAGAACCTGATGGTATAAAACCTTGCCCGGAAAAGACAAAGGCAGTAATAGAGCTTCCCTCACCACGCACGCTGAAGGAAGTCCAATCCCTCAATGGAAAACTGGCTGGCCTCAACAGGTTCCTGTCTAAATCAGCAGAAAAGTCATTGCCTCTTTTCAAAACACTCAAGAAGTGTATAAAAAGGGTGACTTTCGGTGGACGACGGAGGCAGAAGAAGCCTTCACCACACTCAAACAGCATCTAGCAACGCTCCCAACACTCGTGGCACCCCGACCAGGGGAAGAGCTGATCATGTATTTATCAGCAACTCATGGGGCAGTCAGCGCAGTGCTACTAACAGATAGGGACTCGGTGCAAACCCCTATCTATTTTGTAAGCAAAGCGCTTAAGAAGACGGAGGTGAACTATAGTGCCATGGAAAAGCTGGTCTTGGCATTAGTGTTTGCCGCCAAGCGACTGCGCCGGTACTTTCAAGCGCACCCGATAGCGGTAATCACAGACCAGGCCATCAAGCAGATCATCTCCAAACCCGATGCGTCAGGACGACTTCAGAAGTGGAGTGTATTGCTAGGCGAACATAATATCTCTTACAGACCACGTACCGCAATAAAAGGACAAGTTCTGGCAGACTTCATCATCGAGAAGCCAGATACTGACGAGGTACCTACACCAAGCGAGAAAGAACTACAAGATCCATGGATTTTGTTTACAGACGGGTCCTCATGCGTGGATGGCTCAGGAGCTGGCCTTATTCTCACAAACCCAGAGGGAATGGAATTCACTTACGCACTACGTTTTGAATTCACCTCGACAAACAATGAGGCAGAATATGAAGCCCTGATCGCTGGACTACGCATTGCAGCTCGAATGGGTGTACGTAACTTGGAAGCAAATGTGGACTCCCGGCTAGTGGCCAACCATGTGTTGGGTGAATACGTGGCCAAAGAAGAAAATATGATTCAGTATCTTGAGAAGACTAAGACACTGATCAAAGGCTTTGACAGATTTACTATCAAGCAAGTCCCTAGAGGAGAAAACCGCAAAGCAGATGCACTGAGCAAGATCGCCTCGACAAGCTTCGCACACTTATCAAAGCAAGTGCTGGTGGAAACACTGAAAAGTAAGTCAATATCGGAGATGGAAGTCTCCGCAGTCATAGAGGAGGATGGTCCTACATGGATGACACCGATTGCAGAATTCTTAAGCAAAGGTACATTACCCCAAGAACAGACAGAAGCTCGCAGAATACGGCGCACAGCGCAGAGATTCGAATTGCGCGACAATATACTGTATCGACATTCTTTCCTCCAACCATGGCTTCGATGCGTCGGCCCCTTACAAGCAAACTATGTGCTGCGAGAAATCCATGAAGGTTCATGTAGCATGCACGCAGGACCACGGTCCGTTGTAGCACGCGCCATGCGATCGGGATACTACTGGCCAACCATGCATAAAGATGCGCGGGATTTGATAAGGAAGTGCAATGATTGCCAAGTCCACAGACCCGTACCGCGCCAACCACAGCATGAGTTAACGCCAATCACGGCGCCGTGGCCATTCTACAAATGGGGCATTGATATCGCAGGTCCTTTTCCAATAGCAGCAGGCGGTCTCAAGTTCCTCATAGTAGCTATAGACTACTTCACCAAGTGGATCGAGGCAAAAGCAGTAGCGACAATTACTGGCAACCAGGTGAAACGCTTTGTCTGGGACAACATAGTATGCCGCTTCGGATTACCTGGAGAAATCATCTCGGATAATGGGAAACAATTCTGTGACAACCCCTTCAAAGATTGGTGCGAAAAGTTAAACATCACCCAACACTTTGCGTCGGTTACGCACCCACAAACCAATGGTTTAGTCGAGCGCGCAAATCGAAGCCTGGGTGAAGGAATCAAAGCACGCTTGGACAAGCACAAAGGAAGGTGGGTCGAAGAACTTTCACATGTACTATGGGCGCACCGCACCTCAGTTAAAACCAGCACAGGGGATACCCCCTTCTTTCTAGTATACGGGACAGAAGCCGTTATACCAACTGAGATCGGCATGCCAACTATCCGCACTGCGGAGATCAATGTGACTACAAACGACGACGAAAGACGTGTCGACTTGGACCTACTGGAAGAAAGACGCGAACGCGCGGCCATACGGGAGGCAATGTCAAAGTCAAAAATGAAAGGATACTATGATGCCAAGGTACGCAGTGTTTCATTCAGACCAGGCGACTTTGTCTACCGCGCCAATGAGGCAAGCCACGCTGAAGATACAGGTAAGCTCGGACCAAAGTGGGAAGGAACTTATGAGGTTACTGAAGCAACGGGCACAGGCGCGTACCGGCTACGAGGTTTGGATGGTCGTGACCTACCGCGCACATGGAATATCAGCAACCTCAAGAGGTGCTACCTATAAGAATAGCTACGGCACAGCGCGCAGACGCTCCGCACTTTCAGTGCTCAATAAACATTCATGTACTCAGTTTTTATTTTCCATATTTACGGTTTTCTTTGTTATTTCTTGATAAACTTGCAAGTAGTAATAAAAACGTCGCGGTTTCTAGCTAACTCCGCGACACATTTTAAGTTGTTATCTCCATATACTGTATGACTTAACAATTTTTTATTTTGCCCACGATGGCGTGCATGCACTACGAATAAACCCACGATGGTAAAAGGATAAGTTAACCTACTAACTAACTTGTTGAGTAAGAGGGTTGCAAACCCATCAACACCGGATCACGCATCCTTGTTAAACACCTTGTTCTCAAGACGTTGGAATAAGATATGTGCGCACCACACGACGGGTGCGCAGCAATGCCCACGTGCATGTTTAACAACTTTGGAGCCAAGATACTTGCTTCCTTAATACGATATTTACAGTACGCTGTGAATCATAACATACACGATTATGATTAAATACTTTTCCAAGTATACTATAATTTTCATACACGACTATGAATTTCCTACATTTGCAGTGGCTTACACGTTTGTTTCTTCGGCAACACATACATCTTCCATACAAAGACAAACAGATAGGCTTACATTACACTTTTTTAGATCCACAGTGACAAAAAGACCTTTATTTATAACTAAGTTATTACAAAAGATAGCAAACATATCCGCTACAAGCTATTACAACGCCTAAGTGACGAAGTGCCAACATGACTTGTCGCATCTTTAACTTCGCTGATACTCTTCAACACATCCGCATCCTGATGCGACACAGTGGCCACACTGACTGGCACTCCATCAGACCTTGGCAAGTGGGCTGCACCAACCCCACACAATATAGCTTTGCCCGCAATACCCTTTTTCTTAGCAAGGCGGGTCGCATGCGCTTCCAAGACCTCCTGCAAAGGTACCTCTTTTTCTAAAGCAAAGGGATTCTGACTATCCCTAGGTCGCGCAAACACAGGTACCTGAAGCTGCGACTCATGGGGTTTCAAAAAATAGTCCGGCTGTGTGTCGGCATCTTCAGCACGATGACGCGCCAATGTCAACCCTGCCATGATAACACTTATCGGATAATCTTGGTCGCGCTCAAGCTCCGAAATCATTGGGAGCTCTAAGTCTTTCATTCTTTGCATGGCAGCGACCAAATGATCATATGATTCAGCATCATAACCCGGTACCTTATCCACAGGTTCCTTCAACAGTTCTGCTTCATGGAGTTGTTCCACTGCCTCTGATTTACCACGCTCTAGAGCGCATTGCACAACCTCTCCGAAGGCATTCACTACCTCTGGCGATTCCAGGGTGCTAAGGGCAGCTAGGCGAATACCGTGGCCTATGAGCCACCTGCGCTCCGCTATGGTGGACATGAGCTGAGGATACAACTCCTCGTCATACTCGATGCTCATCTTGCGCAGTTTAGCCTCCTGCACCTCCAATGACCAGCTCACAGTGCCCCCAAGCTCCCCCAACTGTGCAAACAAACTTTCCTTGCCCTGCTCTAGATGTTTAAGGGCCCAGCGGCACACAGACTTGTACCTGGCAGCCTCAGCACGATCCTGACTTATTTGACACATTAGTGCCATCTTGTCCTCGGCCTGTTTTTGCGCATATGCGCTGAGATCACTAGCCTCTGCAAGGGCGCTACCCAGTTGCGCTTGGGTGCTTGCCAGCTGCGCCTCCAACATAGCTATTGTCTGGTCCTTCTTTGAACTTTGGTCCTCCCCACCAGATACTCGATCTTTCAGCTTCACAATTAACGAAGCTTGATGAGCGGAGACTTGAACCAATTCTTCAACTAATTGATCCAGGGGCATATCTGCATCAGCTTGGTTTTCATTATCCTGGCTCGGCGGCTCAGAATGCGCTGACTGTATTGGACTCGCCTTGGGAGGCGACTCTATGACCTGCTCCATCCTGCGAATGATCACCAGCGCAATGTTAGAATCACAACTAGCACATTCACCAACTAACAGAAGGTTATACATGTATGGTTTTACTTACTTTGGATCCGCATCATCAGCAGATGGGTGCGACGACGCTTCATCAGTGGAGGACAACTCCACAGTTTGAATCACGGGACGTTTCTTCCTTGAAGGGCCCGCACCATGATCTCTTCGGGTCCTTTTGCGACTAAGCGCAGCTTCTTCTTCTTCTTCCTCTTCAGGATGGGCTACAGCTACGGGCGATGATTGCGCCACCAGCGAAGTCACCTCAGGATTGGGACGGCTCTGCAGAGGCGTTGCCTCCACTGCAACGGAGGAACTGGTCCTTGTATCCCCTGCAGTCAGTTCTATGACACGCCCTGCAGTCGCAGCTAATATAGGCTCCTCGTCATCCCTCAAAGGTCGTACTCCTGTCTTTGCGGCTACGGGCTTCGCTAGCTGTACGACGGTGAATAGATCCATCTCTGCGCAAGACAACACACATATACAAACAGGTTATATAATGCGCGACAAAGATGGGAAATTGTGCTTACATTATTTAGACACAGAAGTACGGAGGAATAAGTACCCACCCTGGCCATTGGCGTCTAAAAAGATAGGGATCTCATCTTCGGGGCCAAAATAATTACGGCTGATTCCCATGTGCACCAAAAATCCCTCAGGATATGCACTAATGGGGATGCGGTTCGCATTTATCAGTTCCGCATCCTCGACGTTATAAGACCCCGGCAATGGGTACTCATCCCTCTGTAATGCTCCCCGGGTATAAAACTCATAATTCCAAGGAAAACATGTATCATCTACCCAGAAGAAGTATTCCCTCCAATTCCTAAGGGCGTCTAATTTATCCGTATAGCACTGCAGTCTACCGGCGCGTTTTGAAAAAGAAACCCACCCATGCGCCCACGTCGTGTGATAAAAGGCGCGGAATAGGTGGATGGTAGGGTTAATCCCCAACAAACGGCAATTTACCTCAAAATTGGTAATTTTAGCCGCGCCGATACAATGTAGCTGCGATATGTGTAGCGTATAATAGTTTAACACATCGCACAGAAAGCGTGATAGGGGCACACGTTGATTCGCAAATTCGAATAACCGTGTGTATACACCCACTTTCCCTTCGGGGAAATCAGCAATCGTGGCTCGCGCATCCGGAACTACTGGATGCACATCCCGGGGTATAAAGTAATCTGAGGTAAATTCCATCAGATCGATCAAATTAAGGTTGGAGGTGAAGTCTGACAACTGTTTAACCATGGTGATATAATTTTTTGCTATATCGCACACGCGGTTACCTTTGTGGTTGGTTACTTTTGGATTTACAACTCTTAAAATGCTTTAGAAATGGTGGATGGCGTTTTTACTGTGAGGAATCCGGTGAAAATGAATCGCCAAGTTATATACTTCTCCTCTTCCACACGATTGGCGACACGTGGATTCCACTAGTCTTCATTGTGTGGTTGGGATGGCTTGATGTGACAACGGGGCAGTAACTTTCCCCCGATTAACGAGGCATTGACTATTCACATGGATGTCTTGATACATTGCACCTACGGGTAGGTGTATAGTTTCTTTCGTACGTTTCGTACGTTTTTTATTACGGTCATTAGTCTAGCACCCGCAGTTACGCACTGCGCATACTAGACTGGGGGGACATGATGACGTATAGTCTGGTGTCGGGTCATAAACCCGACCACAACCCAATACTAACAAGCCCGGCACGAACTGGGCCACTTTCAATAACGGTTTGGGCTCACGAAAGCCCAAGCCCAAATCTATTTACGGAATAGATATATGATATCTTCTAAAATAAGAAGATAATCATTCCCAACCAACTTAGGCGGGATACGCCGAAGGTTGGGGAACACGGAACCAACAAGGATTCCGTGCGTATATAAAGGGAATCATATCCCTCGTTTAAAGTACGATCTCAGAACCCTAAAATTCCTTAAACCCTAAACCGATTACTTACTCTCACGCCGGAGGATAATCGTGGGAGACAATCCCACGGTAAGCCTAACGGTGTTTCTTGTCTCTTAGTGCGCAGGTCTCAAGCAGCAATTCTCAATTGGTACGAGGACCGGAGCTCCAAATCAGGAACGTCCAACTTTTGTATCAACAGTAACAAACAGAAATGCATCTTTACTTGATTTTAGAAAGCCCCTACTAACATAATTTTTATACATAGAGGTGAAAATCATGTAAATTAGATTGTGTATTGAAGCAAGGTGTCAAAACCGGTCTTATAACGGGTTAATGGATTTGATAGTATTTTAACAAAAATTCTTGAAAAAGCTATTTAACTAAATCAAATGAGTATATATTATGAGAATTACATATCAAAGGTTAAATATTTATAAATATAAAATACTTTACTATTTCGACACATTATGAACATTAATATGTTGGAAACGCGAAAGTGCCGGTCATAACTATGTAATAGGTCGTTAGGTTTATTAGGCTTGTAATACTTAGTTTAAGGTCCGGCTTATGTAGCAAACTCATGGGCGGCCCAAGTTTATGATTCATGTACTATAAATACTAACCGGTTTTTTAATCGACTCGGTCGAGTCGCCGGTTCACGGGTCAACCGGTTCAACCGGTTGAACCGCCGGATCAAACCGGTTGTAGTAAAAAAACTTTAAAAATAAATCTATCTTACGAAGCATTTATAAGCCCTATTAAATTTTATCAAACATATATTTAACATGAAAATTCCAATACTGAATGCACAATAAATATATTTATTTCTAACTAGTGTGAGTTTTAAACTTTACGAAGGCATTACAATTTCAAATATAAAGATTTGACACTACTGGATGAAATAAAACCAAAACATGAAGTTTAGATACATGGTAAGAATGTTTCAGGTTTGTTGGTATATTAATAGAAAGGAGGTTTTTGTCTTTTCTATCAAATAAGTATATTTTGATTTTGAGACCACTATTCGTTTTTCACCCTACTCACATCCTAGTTAAAATAACTCATTATCAAATAAACTTTGACCTTAAGCCCACAACAGTCTCCACTCAGTATTTTTGACTTTAGTGCATCTTCCTCATTGTATCCATGCTTGCCATTAATTCCGGTACCGTCATCCCAGCAACAAAAATTAAAACCGGTTGGTTCTTGTGAACCGGTTCAACCCGGGTAGGCTAAAACCCGGAGGTTCAATCCGGGTTTTGAATCTTCAAAAACCCGGTTAACAACCGCCCGGTAACATCACCGGTCACCGGTTCGACCGGTTCAACCGGTCGGGTCGAACCGGGTTTTAAAACATTGGATTTTACATTGTTCTTATTACTTTCTCTCACTAGTTTCATACAATTCTCTCTTCTTCTCTCTAATACTTTCTCTCTCTAAGTTATACGTGCGTAATGATGATAGAAAACGTGTCCTAACAACGCCGGAAGATGGTTTAGAGTGTGTTTGTGTTTTGAAAGTTTCAAAATTTTAAAGTGTTTTACATTTTTTACAAGCTTCGAGTTTCGTGGCTTATCTTTCTTAACTCTTACCTTTAGCAGTTTTTCTTCAAGTTTGGATAAACATTGGAGTACTTGTTGTGTTTAGAGGATAGATAACACAAGAAAGTTGCAAACTTTAAGTATTTTAAATCGTTTTACAAAAGGAAATTCATTGTGGTTTTGTTCAAGTTTCTTTATTTCACTTATTTAGAGTAAAAGTTTTACTACTTTATCAAAGTTTAAGTATTTTTTAAAGTGATTTTTGGTAAAAGAAATGGATTGGAAAGGTTAAGTTTTGTGAACAAATCGTTTTTTGAACAACTTTGAAAATCTTCGACTTTGGACTAAGTTTGAAGATCTTCGAATTTCTCACAAAACCCTCATCCTTCAACTTTGGATTACGTTTAGGAAGTTTCGAGTTTCTTCATAAAACCCTAAATCCTCAATTTTAGACAAAATTAAAGAGGCTTCGACTTTATCATCAAGACCCTAATTCTTCGACATTGGATTACGTTGAAGATAGCTTCGAATATCAAGAAAAAAATCAAACCTTTGAGTTTCTCCAAGCTTCGAGTCTCTTCCAGCTTCAACATTTTCATCGAGTTTCTTCAAGCTTCAATTTTTCAAGGCTTCGAGATTCTCTTTGAATTTACAGGGCTTCGACTTCTTGGACTGAATATTACTTAAACACAATCACGTATCTTAATCGTCTACAAGATCCAATCCATCGTTACACAAAACTTACTTAAGATGTCTCATCAACAACTCTCACCTTATTATCCTCAACAACAAAACCTTCATCAACAATACCGTCAACCTCATTACCCTCAACAACAATATCATCCACAACAATGGTTTCCTCAACCAAATCAACAAGATGACTCCGTTCAACTATCCATTTATGAGGCAGGTTCAGATACCCGACCTTTGATGCTTTCTCCTGGTAACTACACTCAATGGGCTAGCAAATTCTTGAGTTACATGGAACATAAGAAACTTCATGGGAAGTATCTGAAGCAAGTGATTATCGAAGGACCATTTGTCATGACAATTGTTACTATTGTCGAAGATGCTATTGCTACTCCATTGAGACTTGCAACCGTTACACCAGTGCAGGAGAGTCAGTTATCAGCCGTAGAAAGATTACATTATGAAGCAGACAGGATTGTTATGCATCAGATTCGTCTTGGTATACCTAATAAAATCTACCAGAGTGTTCATTCTCAGAATAGTGTTAAAGCAATGTGGGAACATGTGCATCTTTTAATGAATGAAACTAAGCTGAACAAAGTAGACATGGAATCTAAGATGTATCATATCTTTGACAAATTTGAAGCTGAACCTGGACTAGAGTCTTACTATCATCGCTTCACGAATATTGTCAATGACTTGGAACGAATCATGATTCACCTACCTGTAATTGCTATTAACACCAAATTTCTGAACTCATTAGGCCCATATTGGGATCGTTATGTGACCTTTGTTTGCCAAGTTATGAAGATTCATAATGTCAAGTATGGATTATTGTTTGACTATCTGAAACATCACAAGCCTGAAGTTGAGAAGGATCGTGCTACAAGGAAGTTGATTCAGCCTCCGCCTCTTCGAGACCCACTAGCACGGTTGGATCAAAGTTATCCTGCACAACTACCTTACCCACAATCTAATCATGCATATGTTCAACAACATCAAAACTTTTCTTATCCTTCACAACTAAACAAAGCTTATGGTTATTGTTAATAGAAATAAGCCATAAAAACGTTTATTTGTATTTTACGATCATCTAATGTTTTCTCGATAACAAACGTAAAATCATTTTTAACGAAACAAATAAAATACGTAAAAGGTTTGAGCCAATAGTGTACTAACACACTTTTACTAAACATATTAAAACTATATCAAAACATGCTTAGTAAATAAGTTATATAAAACCAAAGACATTTTTATAAAACACTAACAATTAATATTGTTTACATCTTATAGAAATGCATATGTATAACAACTAGTATTTACATTTTATAGAAATGTATATGTACTTTGTATATGTTGTAATGGGTAAGTAATGGGTAAAAACCAAAGTCCATAACCCATGACCCATGATCCATTGACTAGGTACAATGAATGTTGTTGGGTAAAAACCAAAGTCCATAACCCATACCCATGGAGCATGATCCATAACCCATGACCCATTGCATGACATCATGCATGAAGTCATGTTGGGTATTATCCATGATCCATGACCCAAAGTCCATGACCCATGACCTAAGATCCATAACTCAATGACTAGGTACATTGCATTTTGTTGGGTATCCATAATTCATTACCCATAACCCATGGTTATAACCCATAACCCATAACCCGGTTTGCAATCCGAAATCCAAACTAAACTGACCCAGTAGCCGGATCCCAGGTTTTACACTAGCCGGATCCCTCTATGGAGGGATCCGTGGGAACCGTGGGAGAGTAGACATAATTTGTCTATCAATAGTGAGCTATTTCTCTCTTGATCATAACCACTCTTAGATATACTTTCTCCCAGTATTCTAACATCTCTAACCACTTATCCAAAGGATCATTCTATGTAGTTTTATATTTGTGTGATTCTCTAGGTTCCTCTTAAAGGCGATATCACCACCTCTTGAAGACGTGCAAGCTCAAGTCATGAGTTGCTAAACTTCGTCATCATCAAGACCACTGAAGTGCATCTTGTTGATAGTTCTTTCCTCCCTCCATAGAAGTGTTGTGTTGAAGGCATTAGTGAAAGGTGACGAAGGGTCGTGTTGAAGGCATTAGTGAGAGGTGCCAAAGGTGTAAATGAAGTTGTGTAAATGAAGTCCATGGCTGAAAATGTAATGATTTGCCCCGCCATGGCTGAAAACGGATAAAAAGGCATCTGGCCCGTCATGGGCATGGTTGCATACACAATGTCGTGATGCCCCGCCAAGACACGGGTAGATTCCACCCATCATGATCTGCGAACTTACCAGCTACCAACAACAAAACGGTATCTGATCCACGTTAGCAAATACAAACCCTAATTATATATCTATACTAAAGCACCAGGTCGGTGACAATTAAAAAAATACGCCGATTATTATTAAAATGCTACGTCGTTTGACATATAATATTATTGTAGGATTAAAGTATCGCAAATCTGAAATGTTTTATAACTTCGCTCATGAACGTAGCCCACGTTTGCGTGACCCGGCTCAAAGTATCAGTGGCATAATTTGATACCACTTTATCACAATGAGTGTATAATTTGCACCGCTTTATCACACGCGCGTCCAGTGAGTCACAAATCCCAGCCACTATTCTAACCAAAACCACAAATTATAACCAACAACTAATATTAAAAAAAATACAAATTTAACAATTCATGAACAAAAAAACGTCTAAAGTTTATAAAGACAACCAAATCTACAAACAAAAATAAAATCAACAAAAATCCCAAAATTGAAACCAAACCCTAATATAAAAACAATTTCTCCTAAAGTTTGTACAAATAATTTGTACCTTCTTTTATGTTTGTAGACGGTTTTTATTATCAAAGCTGTCAAAAGCCATGTCTTTAGAAGTCGTGCCTTGAAGATGATAGATCACTTTTAATCATCCATTGCACTGCGACGGTGGCTCGGATTTGTAAGTCAAAAACTCGGTGCAGATTAAACTGGCATGATAAGAATGAGAGAGGTTGTGGTTTCTTCTGATGAATTCTAGATACTACATCAAAACCATATAACGATTCCACAACTAACATCGCTAGAACAACGCACTGCCAAGATGAGCAAAAGATATGTACATATTGGGCAGAAACCATTGGCCCTTTAAATAATAGTATGATAATAAGTTGTCGGGAATTGATATATAGATAGAACTATTATATACATTGGCTTAATATTAAAAGGAACCGACACCTTTTTTTAAATGTCATCGGCCTGGTGCTTTAGTATAGATAGATAATAGGTGCGTATGTGTTTTTTGGGAAAAATGTAAATTTAAATATGTTTATAGTCTATAATTGTTTAAACTTATAATGTGTTTTACTACCTCATTCATTTTTTACCATTGATAAACTCATCCAACGGTTTAAAAGAGTTCTGTAAGTTCTGCACATAAAACAAGTTCTGCATAGAACCCTTCACATTATATATATTTTCATAATAATAATCATACTCTTCAAAGTTACTCCATATGATTTTTTGAACATTTTTTAGGTTTTTTTTTATCTTTATAGGTACTCTTTTACCTGTATCTTCTACGTATGCGAGATAAATATAATAAATATTGTTAATAAGTAATACAAGTGCAAAAAAAACTTATAAGGTGTATTTTTATAGAAATAAATTCTCTTAACATTATGAAATGGTTTTTAAAATTCGATATATTGTTCTTATTTAAAAATGACTTGCGACTACGGGTCGTTGTAAGCTACTTTAACCTCATACCTCTATGGCTCTATAATCTACCGGCTACCGTCTCTGTATTGCCACAACATCACGTGGATAATCTACAGTTTATATGAGTTAACTTATTGTTGCTTAAAATTATTCAAAACTAAAATTCTCGTCATCCGTAAAGTTATTGTATCGAAAATATAGAAATAAAAAAACATTTCTCGCTAAAAAATTTAATTGCATGATACCCACCGCCGCAATGCGTGAAAGCCCTACTAGTACCAAAATAGGTCAATAACATCGCCTTGGTATGACTAAGACACTTGGTTCATGCACGAGGCCATCTGTCCATCAAAGTCGATTCATGGCCCCGAGGTCCAAATCACACACCAAAATAACCATATATTTTTGGGTAAAAGAGATACCACATCAAAATTAACAACACCGCTAACCAAACAAACAAACCACATACCACATTAAGCATGTTCAACATAACACATACAAAATGTATGTAAATTTAGCACAAAACTGAATATGAGTAGCAGTATAGCAAAACACTGAAGTCGCAAGTAGTATAAAAATGATGGGTTTATCAAATGTTAATAATGGGCTTTGCTAATTGTTTGTGATGGGTTTGACTTTGGCGTATAGTTAATGGATTTGGGCCATCAATATTAATACGCTATCCTTTATAGGTCTTAATAACAATGTCTCAGGTATGCTTTGGTTGTTTTATGCTCAAGATTGATGGGTTTTTGTTAGAGTGTGTTTGTTTTTTTAAAAAAAATCTTACTAGCCCTCTTACTCTTACCAGTAAGAGGAGGGCTGACGTTTTGCTTGTTTGTTTTTTTATTTTGAGTCAGACCCAGTTAGACATATAACATCTTACTCAGTAAGAGGTGGGGGACTTGTCTTACTGCCTCTTACTGTTGGGTTCAGTAAATACCCAAACCCCTTAATCTAGGATTTGAATAGAAAATAACCTAAGTGTTCAATCCGTTAAACACTATCAGGTCACTGAGTGCACAGACTCTCAGTGAGCCATCTTCAGGATACTCAGTACGAGGCGAAGAAGAAGCCTCTCCAATCAGCAAGGCGGAACTTAATGGGTGAAGACTAAGTCAAGAAGAAGATGGTGGATTCAGTGAGTGATGACAATAACTCACTGAATCCCTAAGACTCCTCTCCAACTGTTAGCACTGAAGACAAACTGAAGGAAGAGACTGAAGGCTTTGAAGACTGAAGAATGAGCGGGACTAGGCGGGAAAAGTTTACCCAGATAAAACTAAGTCCCCAAGTGCTTTACCCAGATAAAACTAAGTCCCTATCTACTAAAGCCATATCTTCCCATTTATAGTAAGCGACGATAATAAAGGATTCTCTGTTAAGGAAAGAAGCTTCGCCGCCTGACTACTAATAGCAAAGTAAACAGTAATCGAATATATCTATATTCGTGATTACTGTGATCAATGTATTTGTCTTCTAGGTTAAAGTTAAAATCATACTTGTATAAATAGCATAAGAGAATGAGTGAAAAGTTTAAGCTTGTGAATTGTAAAAACACACATACACACAAGCCAACTTTTCACTCCTCCAAATACAACTTTATCCTTGAGCTAGCTCAGTGGGTTCTAAGAGTTGTGCTCAGACTTAGCCTGATCTTAGAGAGGAGTCACCCAAACTTTGTCATTTCAATCCCAAGTACTATTCCGCAAGTACTTGGGTAACGTATTCTTTTGATTTATTTCTAAGAAGAATATGATGTTGAAAATTACTTTGTATGTGTTACTTACATTACTTTCAGTTATTATTCTCTGTTAAATTGTTTTAAGTACTTAATTGTTTTTTAAACGATAGTGAATAGGGAACAACAAGTGGTATCAGAGCAAGGCTGATTATAAAACCTTTTAAGCCGCTCTAAAACGTTTTTAAATCAGGATTCCTATGGCTGAAATTGATGTACCCCAACTAGTCGATAAAAAGGGTGGAGCTTATTCAGCTGTTGCCCCTAGACTTGAAGTTAGCAAATTCACCAAATGGAAAAAGCGTATGCTTTGCTATTTGATTGGGATGGAACCTTATTATATCAAGTGTATTAATGAGGGACCATTTGTCCTAAAGACTGCTGAAGGTTTGCCCAAACCTGAAGCTCAGTGGACTCAGGATGAAAGGAGAGTGGTCAACCAGGACCAAAGACTCAAAAGTATCATCATATCATGTCTTCCTGATGATATAATGGAGTCAGTTATAAGCTGTAACACGACTAAACAAACCTGGGATGACCTGGTCCATAGCCATGAAGGTCCATCTGATACCAAGGAAAACAGGATAATGGACCTGAAACTTGAGTATAATACCTTCAGGGCTAGGGATTCTGAAACACTCTCTCAAACTTACACCCGTTACAAAACTCTTTTAAATGAACTGGCTAATGATGGTGTTAAGTTATCCAAACATGAGATAAATGTTGGTTTTGTTAATTGTCTCCCTGAGAAATGGTTGAACTTCTCTCAGGGACTTAGAAATGCAAATCACATCCAAACTCTTGAACTTCCTGAAATTTATGGGAAATTTGTCTATGAGGAAAATCTCATCAACAGACGATACCCTGACTTAAAGAAGTCTCAGGAAGTCAAGAAGTCCCTGACCATCACCTCACCTATATCAACTGCCTTCTTTTCTAACAATGTGGTTCAAGATTTTCAAGAAAATTCAGATGATGAGCCTGATGAGAGATCAAGTGAGGAGTACCTAAATGACCTGAACGTTGAATTTCTGGAAAGGGCACTCCTTGCAAACTCTCGAAGGTTTATTAAAAGAAACAAAGGTTTTTCAACTGCTAAAGCAAATGAGGACACAGAATGCTTTAAGTGTCACAAAAGAGGCCATTTTGCAAAGGGCTGTTTTTCAAAAACAATTTCTAAACCCTCTTACAGACCATCAGGGTCAAATCAGTCCTCAGGCTTTAGCAAATTTCAACCTAAAATCTATCAGTCTCATCAAAACTTTCAGAATAAATCTGACCAGAACAAAACAATAGATTTTGAAGCCAAGTATAGGAAGATCAAAGCTAAGCTTGCATTACTTGAGGCCAGTCCCTCAGAACCAAAAAGTGTTCAATCTGTGCGGGGTAAAAACAAAGGTCTTGTTGCTGAAGCCTTCGACTGGGATGAAGAGCCAGTCTCATCAGATGATGAAATGGTGCATGTCAACGCACTAATGGCCTCTCAGAGGAAGATAAGCTAGTTGTTGGAAAGAATCATGCCAGAAATGGAGAATGGGTCAACATCACAATGAAGAAGGTAAATATTCTACTTTCTATGGATGATGATTCTGATTGGCAGTCCTATATGAACTATATCAATGTTGATCTTAAGTTTGTAGAGGAGCAAAGACTAAATCTTTTTTCTAAGTACAACAAGTTAAGTTTTGAATTGAATAAGTGTAGGGATGAGTTACTTGTGTTAAAACAAAACAAGCTTGAGGCTATCACCTTACAAATTCAAAACACTGAATTAGTTAAAAGAAATCAAGCTCTTCAAGATGAACTTAAGAAATAAAAAGAAATCATTGATAGTTGGACCAACAAGAATCCAAGAGTCTTTGATGTTGTGGGTGCTCCCAGTAGCAAAAAGAGAGTCATAGGTGAACATCATCTTTCTGACTCTCACAACAAAGACCAGTCTCCTAAACCATTTGTGTCTGGTGGCATGATTACCAACATGTTGTCTGTTCCCAAGCCCAGTGATTGGATTGAAAGACTTAATCCTGATAGTAAGCTTCCTAACTTTGACTCTGGAAGAATTCTAGAGCCTGAAAGTCAAGCTCTAAAGAGCATGCTTGGACTCCCAGATGTGCCCAGTAGCACTGAACACATCTCTGAGTCTGAAGATGAATCTCAAGCACCACTTCCACCTTTGGAACCTCTTCAGGGTGCTGATCCTAGCTCTGACCTTACTCCACTGCATTACAATCCTCACTCTCCTAAAGAAAAGTCTGGACTTGGTAGAACCATTTTGAAAAGACCATCAAAACCAACTCAACAAGAATCCACCCCCACTGAAAATTCCACATCCTCAGTCCCCACTGAAGCTGATCAGATTCAGCAACTGACTGAACTTGTGAGGAAGCTAACTGACAAAATGGAATCTATTTAAAAGGTTCCTGAACCAATCAAGGAGACAAAGTCAGCTTCCTCTAGTTCCTCAAGGTCAAAATCCACCACCAAAAACAAGCAGAAGTGTGATATGTGCCACTATACCAGTCATACCACTGACAACTGTTATAGAATCCTCTTTTGCATGATCTGTAAAAAGGATGATCACAGGACTGCTGACCACTTGCAATATGTGAGCTCTCTCAGTCAAGAAAACTACACCAAAGTTGGTCATCAGTATGCTTCTTCATCCAAAGCTCAAAACTTGAGAGCAAAGCCTTTTCCTCCTTGCCCACACTGTGGCTTTAATGATCATCGTCCTGATGATTGTCTTATGAACACATGTTGTGATATTTGCGGTAACACAGCTCATAAGACATCTCAGCATGACAATGTCATCCATGCAAGGAGAAGTTCAAAACAACCCAAATCCACTGAGTCATCCTCAGTCTCTAAATGCAAAACCTGTGGTAGTTCATTGCACTCCACCACTGACCATGAATCAATTGCTCAATTCAAAGAGACCATGAGACCCAAGCCCACTAGTAAGTGGGTCACGAAGAGAAACTAATTCAGTTTACTACTTGTGCAGAGACATGCCAGGGAGCCTATCTGGCATCTAGACAGTGGATGCTCAAGAAGCATGACTGGTGTGAAGGAATATCTGCACAAGTATGTAAAGGAACCAGGGCCCAAGGTAGTATTTGGTGATAACTCATCATGTCCCACATAAGGTTATGGTTCAGTAAACTGCAATGGAATAGTTTTCTCTAGGATTGCTTATGTCAATAGTCTCAAATACAATCTCATCAGTGTCAGTCAGCTATGTGATGCTAAGTACATTGTACAATTCAATGAAAAACAAGGTACCATTTTCAATGCTAACAAGGAAGTTGTGTTGATTGCTCCTAGGAGAGACGATGTTTATGTCTTAGACATGTCAACTCTCTCTAAAGATGGAACCTGTCTCTTTGCCAAAGCCACTGTAACTATCAATTGGTTGTGGCACAAAAGACTCTCACACTTAAACTTCAAAAACATCAACAACTTGGCAAAACAAAACAAGGTCCTTGGCTTACCATCACTGGTTTTTGCAAAAGATAAACCATGCTCAGCCTGTGAAAAAGGCAAACATAAAAGAGCATCTTTCAAAACCAAGCAAAATTTCTCTATCAAAAGCTGCCTTCACCTCTTACATATGGATCTCTTTGGACCAGTCAGTCCTAGATCAATCCAACATGGGAAGTATACACTTGTCATTGTTGATGAGTATTCAAGATACACTTGGGTATACTTTCTTTCCAAAAAGAGTCAGACAACTGATACTATAATGTCATTCATCAGAAACATTGAAAACCAGAATGACATTACAGTGAAACAAATCAGAACTGACAATGGTACTGAATTTAGAAATGCTGAGCTTGAGAGTTTCTGTGATGAGAAGGGAATCTCCCAAAATTTCTCATCTCCTTATACCCCTGAACAAAATGGGGTAGCTGAAAGGAAAAACAGAACTCTCATTGAGGCTGCAAGAACCATGTTAAATGGATCAGCCCTTTCAAAGCATTTCTGGACTGAAGCAGTTAAAACAGCCTGTTACACTCAAAACAGGTCAATCATTGTCAAAAGACATAACAAAACCCCATATGAGATATTCAAAGGTAGACTTTCTGACATTAGCTACTTTCATGTGTTTGGATGTCCTGTGTTTATTCATAACCACAAGGATCATCTAGGCAAGTTCGATGCTAAAGCTGATGATGGATACTTTATAGGTTACTCACTGATCTCCAAGGCCTTCAGGGTATTTAACACAAGGAGACAACAAGTTGAGGAAACCTATCATGTCACCTTTGATGAAAGTATAGAAAGCATCAGGTTCACCAACACTTCAGTGGAAGAAATAGGAATTGATAACTCATCAAGATATCCTCCTGATGAGTACAACACTGAAACCAATTCCTCATACCAAGTTGATGCTGACATCTCATACTATGTCTTGCCTCACAACCTGTCACAACCAACTATCAGCGAATTCATTGATAATCAGTCAATCCCTGCTGGGATAGGTAACACTGATCCAAATGATCAGGATCCTGTAACTCATGAACCTCTACCAGAACAAGACATCTCAACAGATGATCTAAATGATCCTGTGGCTCTTGCACCTGAACTTCCAGTGACTTCCTTAAGCTCAAAACATAGACCACAAAGTAAGTGGACAAGAACTCAGGACATTGAGCTTGTAAACATCATTGGTGAACCCACTGAGGGCATGCTCACTAGGAGCATGGCTGCTAACTTAACTGCAGCTTCAGCCAATGAATGTCTATATGCTGATTACCTATCAGAGATAGAACCCAAAAGTGTCACTGAGGCTCTTAAATACCCTAGCTGGGTTCAGGCCATGCAAGAATAACTGCAACAATTTGATAAAAACAAGGTCATGACCTTGATCAAATGTCCTCTGGATGTAGTAGTCATAGGAATGAAGTGGGTTTTCAGAAACAAAACTGATGAAAACGGCACTGTCATTAAAAACAAAGCCAGACTTCTAGCCAAAGGTTACAGTTGATTCGTCTAAAAATCAATAATGAGAAGTTTTTAGTATATGGGTAACTCAAACTTGTTAGGTTTGAGCACCGAGATCGTTCCGAACGAGGGTTGAATGGAATTTTCAACTCACGTCACGATTATCGGGATTTGAATAAGAGAAGGGGATAAATTGAAGTTTTCTAAACTACGGGATAAGGAAAGTAAATGGGACTAAAATCTATGGGGAAAACCTAAGAATTAAGGCAAACTACACAAATCTATACTAAAATGTAAATACGGGATTAAAACGAAACGCGAATAAAATGCAACTACGTCTAATCTAACTCCTAAAAATGATCTAAAATTACTTTTATACTAAAAATGATATTAGAAAACTATTTATGAATTAAAACTAATTTTTAGGATTTTTCTTGAATTTATTAGAATTAAAAACTAATTTTTAACTTTTAAAACTAACTTAAAAATCTAAAAATTATGAAAATTAAAGGGAAAATTATGAAACTATTTTTATAAAATCTAAAATAACCTAAGAGAATTTTCAAAACTAATTTTGTATTTTTCTGATTATTTTTCTATTTTCTATGAATTTAAAACTATTTAAATCTAATTAAATGGCTAAAAATTACAAAGTAAGCTAGGAAAAATCTAGAAAAATTATTTTTTTTGCTTTTTGTATTTATCTTAATCTATGAAAATTGAAAAATTATTTTTTGGAACTTTTTCTGAATTAATTGCAATAAAAGCTATTTAAAAATACCTAAAAACTGTTTTAAATTGTGAAAAATACTAAAAAGTGATGAAAATTAATGAAAAATTCAGTAAAAATCTAAAATATTATTCTAATTCTAGGAAAATTATAAAAACTATGGTGTATGTGTACGAATAACAAGCTGTAGTGTAACTGTTATGCAAATAAGCTACTATGAATAAGCTAATAAGCACAATAAGCTACCAAACAGCTACAGAAGCTAAATTCTAACAAAATAAGCTAATTCCAACTTATATCAGCTAATCCTAACCTCTAATAAGCAATCTACCTATGATTTGATGCTAACAGTTAACTCTATCCAAATAGATCTAGACCCTACTTTTAGGCTATCTTACCAGCTAATCTAAAGAGCTTGTGGAAAAACTAGAAATTAGGTACTCTTAACAACCAACCAAAGACTCTGTAAGCCAAGTTTCAGGTCTTAATAATCTAAATTGAATCTTGTGCAAGACCTGCAAGTCTGCTTGATCACACTGACTTGAGCAATTTGACTATTTAAAACAGATATGGATATTTGACTAAAATGAGATTTGAATCCAAATGATGAACTAATTATGATATTGTAGACTAAAACAAAGTTATAACAAGCAACTCTAGTGATATCTGAACCTAAATCAAATTTTTGTTTTTCGAAATTCAAACAGATATGTAAATTAGGACTGTTTTAAAGCGATTTTGACTTATAGACCAATAGTATGCAATAAAACCACTAAAATGACTTTAACTACTCTACTAGAGACTAATGCAACATGTTTAAACCAATTCCTAAACTTCTAACTTAGATTAATCCACTGATCCAAACAGTCATTAACTAACTGATATGTATCTCCTTCTAATCAAACCTCAAATCCAATCCTAACTAACCTTCCTATCAGATTCAGATATCCTAATTACCAGTAAATGAATCATAATATACAGCAAAATCTCTCTAGACTAACAAGATCTGAATTATGCAGTTAAAACAGTACTTATGCAAAGCTTGAATCAAATAATGCAAGAACAAATGGAAATGAAGCAGTGATTACTTATGATTAAACCATGATATCAACTAATCAAACAAGCTAAAATCAATAAACCAAACTATATTTAAACATTAACAAGCCTCAGTTACTAACAATTATGCTACTAATTAAGAAATATAAAAACAGAAATGGACTTACATTAGTCCTGCCACTATGGCATGCTAATGAAACAGTACCCTAAACTATTATCAACCCCAATATCTGATCTCAACCCATATTAAATTCAATCTCCACCCATATCCATCAGCAAATCAGAACCAAGAGAATTGAATTTCTGCCAGTTGACTTTGTTTGACCAATGTATATTTGAGAGTAAGAACTGAGTAGTGAAAGGTTTTAAAGTAAATTGAGCTTATAACAGCTTATAACAGCTAATGAAATTATGAAAACAGAATTTAAAACTTAAAATGACAATTAAAGCCAAATGATTATATAGATAATAAAACTTGAGTACAGAAATGGAATTTAATGACTGAATTTAAACTAATACATTGAAAACATTTAAAAACCACACTACTATTCTACTCCTACTCTACACACATCTTCTGTGGAATCAGGGGTCTTTATATAGCTGAGGTCTTGAGCCTTGGAAACTTCTGGAATGTACAAATGTGTGCTTCTTTGAGTCGTTTACAACCCTTAGATCACCTTCCACGTATCCCATCAATTTTGAACCCTTGGATTGTATTTTCCACGTAGCTTCGACCAATCACAGAGCAGATATTGAGATATTGCACACGGATAGCTGACTTGGCACTCCCCATGTGTCAGTTGTGTCAGAAGAAAGTACGGTTATGCCCTTAATTGCTGTAATTTTGACCAATTGACCAAAGGTAATTTTAGGGTTCATGTGTTACTGGGTTTGGGTAAAAGGGGGAAGAAAAAGGCGCGGTTGGTTTTTTTTATTATAGTTTGATATTGTTTGACCGGGTTTGGGTGTGAGTTGACCGGGGTCCAAGTGAGGAACCGGGTTAATATTAAAAACGGGTATAAGGTTATGAGATGGATTGGACCGGTTTTAGATGTGGATTGGGCCAAGGCTTTTGGATTTGGACTTTGGATTGTATTTGTAACCATTTAGCATATCAAGGACCAAATGTGTATAAGCTGAAACTTCAGGGGCCAAACTGTAAATTCTGAAAATGTTCTTCAAGGGCCTTTCTTGTCAATCTCAAATAATCCAAGGGTTGATTTTGACAATTCCAGAAACTTGAGGGATTACTTTTGCCAAATGCTCAAAGATGAAGGACTAATCTTGACAATTCTTCAATCTTGATTATAACTTTCAAAAATCATCCTTAGAGAATAAAATCTTCACAAATGCACAATCTCGACCTTCCGGCTCAGCTCAAACTCTCTTAATCTCTCGTGCTCGGATTTACGTCTGATTTGGCTCCTTTTTGTGTGTTTTTACATATCCGTACCTGCACAAGCACAAACTCAAGAAAACCACAAATATTAGCAATAAACGGCTCTTTCTTGGTTGTTATGGGTTATATTTGATAAAGAAATGATATGTGTTTTTGCACATATCAAAATACCCCAGACGAGACCATTGTCGTGTCCTCACGCAATGCAATCAACTCACGCTTCTAAAACCAAGGATTTCAATCTCTTTCTACTAAACCTATGAAGAAGTAGCAAAGATTCCTCAAAAGAGATTAAGAAAGCCTTAATTCTAAAAACGCCCCGTTTACCTTTTTAATTCACATGTATAGATATTACGATTAAGCACATTCCGGTTATGAATGACGGTTTGTTAAACTTTCATGTCGATCAATAACTCCAACATTTTTCAATCGACACGTTAGGATCACGGAGTAGAAAACACAACACAGCGTGAAGTGACCATACGGATAGAATACATCGTCCCTGAATTTTCACAAGTCCCAAACTAAGCGTAAAATCGAAATCATTGTTAAATATGATTCTAGATGCTAACACTACCCATGGAAGTTACTTGTGTAATTACCTTTTGTTCCCATTTTCCTATTTTCCTCTAGATTTTTTATTTTTGTGAGAAATGAATTTCTCCAAATTTCTCGTTTCGATAATTTTTATTCCGATAAAGATATAAAGCTAAGTCGCTAATTAGTTATTCATCTTCTCTCAAGAACCATTGTCTCAAAAATGAGGTCCACATCAAGGAATTTTTATTCACTTATTTTTTTGACTTTTTCATTTTTTTTCATTTTCATCACTTTTCATCATCATCATTTTTTTATTTTTTTATTATTTTTTTTTGCACTTATACTTTTTACTTATATGAGCTATGAACTACGGAGCTTCACGGGGTAATTCCAAGACTATAGGCTTCATGAAATGAGGATCCCGGTTGGCTAGACTAAGACCTCACTCAATCCCGGCTAAAGATCCAAGGGTCCGATCTCGACACCGCAGCTCATAACTTTATTTATTACTTTTCACTTATCACTTATTGCTTATTTATTACGGATCCTTGATGTGTACCCAATTTTTAAAAACAAAGATTCTTTTAAGAAGATAAAGAACTAACTATCGCCAAAAACTCAACATCTCTAATTATTTATTAGACAGATATGGGGTGAAACAATTTTGTGGGAACAAAAAGCCATAAGTACCTTCGATGGGCTCTAAAGAGAACCAACTACTCCACGTTTAGCATCTAAACTCATAAGTAACTCTATCATTTCTCGATCTCCGCAAATTTAAAATCCCAAATAATGAGATTCGCGGATGCTTAGCCGATAATTTTTAGATTATCTATGGTTAAGGGAACAAGCTAGGGCTCAACACGCCCGGTCAAGTCAGAATTCTATTCCTACTCTCACCAGCGGAAAGTCAACAAGGTGTCAAAACATATATTAACTTAGCAAATGCTTCGTCTAATGAAATAAAGTTATGCATATTTAAAGTCACTCAGGGAAACTTGCAAAATCTTGGCCTTGTGAGCTAGAATTCGCATTTTATAGCTTCTTGTCTAAGAGACTAGCAAACTTTTCAATCAAAAATACTTAACAAAAGCTTACAAAAATTTTAAATTTTGCTCATTTTTGCACAATTTTTCATTTTCTAAGGAAAAACGGGGTTGCGAGAGAACATGACAAAAAAAATATGCAAGTGCGGTCAAATCAAATCGAAGATTACCCTACCCCAGACTAAAACGAAACATTGTCCTCAATGTTTAAAAGCAAGGGTATCAACGAAAATCTAAAAGCCGTTTATTAAGTATGCTAAAAGATAAACGTTAGTCGATAAGATTAGGATATCGGATTTCCATCATCATCGATCATGAAACTCGAGTGGAGAAAAGACAAACTTCGAGCACGAGAGTCTTCATATCGAGAAAATCCTAGACAAAACATCACAAACAACCAAACACGAGAAATCGAAGAGGCTAACCCCTTCACGTCACTTATTAGAGAAAATAGAAAGAAGATAGAAATGCTTGTTTTGTTATCGAGTCGTTAGCTTGACCCGCCCCGAATTCATTTATCCTTAGGGAAGCAAGTGGAAAAGATAATCTCTATCGGACTTTCGTTCAAGAGGTTTGGATAAACAATGAAACATAAGAAAGTTCCACTCCGATGAGATACCCACGGTTCTTAAAAAGGAAAAGCGGTGATACCGGGGTCAAAGATGGTATCCTCACTCCCGCAAGAGTGAAGAAGAGGAGAAATCACATTATATTGAAGAAATGGAATAAAGATTTTTATAACAATAAAGATCCATTCTTCATCTTCAAAAGCAAATTTCATATAATCTTTAATTTGATTTTCAACATTTAAGCTCGTAGGGTGATTTTCAACAAAAATATCGGGAGGAAAAGGCGGGATGATGTCAACATTAATGAAACTCTTTTGAGAGAGCTCTTCTTCCCCCAAACTAAAATCTTCCTCAAGATCAAAATAAACACGATCATATTCTGGAGGAGATATGAAATGAGAGAGTTCACCAGAGAACTCCTCGAGATAATCATCATTTATCTTTCGTGGCGGCTCATTTAATGGATCGTCATTCAACAAACTTTCAATCTTTCTCGAATTGGCTTCATAATCAACGTCATCGTCCTCACTTCCCGGTGGAAGAGGATCGATGCGAGCGAGTTCATCGGCGAACTCCTCGAGAAGTAAATCAAGAGACGAATCCTTGAGCTCGGGCTCCGGAGGATTTTCTTTAGACGGCTCTACTTCTTTAATCTCTTCAATCGAGACAAACGGAGGTGGGATTTGTGCGGTACTTTGTGAGCTATGAACTTGCACCTCTTCCATTATGGTCTCCGTGTCGGACTCATCACTATCCTCGTCAAAGATTTGATTGTCAAAATTGAGAGTATATTCTAAATCGAAGTCAAACAAAGGATTTGTGAAGGTCATTTTGAAAGTTTCTGAAATCGAATCGAAAGGTGTCTCAGAAACCCTTGGGATTGGAACAAGGTCATCAATATTCTCAAGAGGAGTGCATTCGACTTCCTTATCCCCCATTGACAAGGTATCCGAAGATTCGTTAATAAGCGGATTGATCTTTACGTTCTCTTCTTCAAACGGTTCATCGTCATCACTATCGTCAGAGTCGGAATAGTAAAAGGTGGGTGGATGTCTCGGTCTTTGTTGACTGATATAGTTTTCTTGCTTGCCAAAGACGTCAGTATGTGCACTCATAACGGAAATTTTCTCGGAATAATGATCAATCAACATAGTGGTAGAATCGTAAGAAACGTCAGCATCCCACTGATAATGATGTTGTGTCATATTCTCGATCAAATCATACGCTTCTTGAGGAGTCTTCCGCATGAGATTCCCACCAGCTTCCAACATGATTTTGTCTCGATCAATCGTAGTGATACCATGATAAAAGGTTAGGATTTGATCAAGAAGCAAAATTCGATGATTGGGACATTTCTGCAATAACGATTTGAATCTTTCCCAAGCTTCAAATACGGATTCCTTGGGTAATTGCCGGAAATTAAGAATTTCTTTCCTCAGCTGCATCGTTTTCGAATATGGAAAGTATTTTGAAAGAAACTTGCGAAACATCTCTTCCCAAGTATGAACTGAATGCTTTTCAAGGGTATAAAACCAAGATTCAGCTTCGTGGGTTAAAGAGAAGGGGAAGAGATTCAATCGGATATCATCTTGAGAAACGTCACGTTGCTTCATGGATTGAGTGATAGATAAAAACTTGTTCAAGTGCTCGTTTGCATTTTCGTCGTTAAATCCATGGAATTGGCAATGTTGTCGAAGAAGACGAACCATACGATTTTTCAAGCTAAAATTGGTTCCCAGAATGATCGGTCCTCCTCTACCGATAAGCGATGGACGATAAAAATCCTCCATGGTCCGAGGATCATGGGGATCAAAGGGTGCGAAATCGAGCATTGTGGAGAATTAAACAAATTAGAGGGTAAGGAGATAAGAATTAAACATTTCAGAGGAAAACGAAGATTATTTTTGGGTTTTTAAAGATAGAAATCATAAAAAGAAAATAAACTTTGAAAAGGAAAATCTTTTTGGGTTTTTATATTTAAGAAAACACAATATTTTTGTAACCGTCACGTCAACCGGTGCTCGGTAGCTCTCAAAAGTACGCGCAGCGGAGCGGGAACGAAGAGTGGATCGTTCTTCAGTCTGCAATTTAATGTCAAGACTTTCCTTATACCCCGTGTATAGGTTGTACTTCTGAGGTGAGCCGACGTAACAATTGACGTTTCAGTTTCTTTTGTTGGTTTTTTACTTTTTATGGTTTTGTAAACACTCTAGGAAGAATGTTTTGGTGTTTTTAGATGTTTTTGGGTTTTTGAAAAATATATATATACAAAAACGACGGTAACTTCACTCGGGGAAGGATCTTCAAATGCACGCGATTCGAGACGGAATACGAAAACTCGCTACAAGCCCTCCCCGGCAGCGGCGCCAAAAATTGATTCGTCTAAAAATCAATAATGAGAAGTTTGTAGTATATGGGTAACTCAAACTTGTTGGGTTTGAGCACCGAGATCGTTCCGAACGAGGGTTGAATGGAATTTTCAACTCACGTCACGATTATCGGGATTTGAATAAGAGAAGGGGATAAATTGAAGTTTTCTAAACTACGGGATAAGGAAAGTAAATGGGACTAAAATATATGGGGAAAACCTAAGAATTAAGGCAAACTACGCAAATCTATACTAAAATGTAAATACGGGATTAAAACGAAACGCGAATAAAATGCAACTACGTCTAATCTAACTCCTAAAAATGATCTAAAATTACTTTTATACTAAAAATGATATTAGAAAACTATTTATGAATTAAAACTAATTTTTAGGATTTTTCTTGAATTTATTAGAATTAAAAACTAATTTTTAACTTTTAAAACTAACTTAAAAATCTAAAAATTATGAAAATTAAAGGGAAAATTATGAAACTATTTTTATAAAATCTAAAATAACCTAAGAGAATTTTCAAAACTAATTTTGTATTTTTCTGATTATTTTTCTATTTTCTATGAATTTAAAACTATTTAAATCTAATTAAATGGCTAAAAATTACAAAGTAAGCTAGGAAAAATCTAGAAAAATTATTTTTTTTGCTTTTTGTATTTATCTTAATCTATGAAAATTGAAAAATTATTTTTTGGAACTTTTTCTGAATTAATTGCAATAAAAGCTATTTAAAAATACCTAAAAACTGTTTTAAATTGTGAAAAATACTAAAAAGTGATGAAAATTAATGAAAAATTCAGTAAAAATCTAAAATATTATTCTAATTCTAGGAAAATTATAAAAACTATGGTGTATGTGTACGAATAACAAGCTGTAGTGTAACTGTTATGCAAATAAGCTACTAGGAATAAGCTAATAAGCACAATAAGCTACCAAACAGCTACAGAAGCTAAATTCTAACAAAATAAGCTAATTCCAACTTATATCAGCTAATCCTAACCTCTAATAAGCAATCTACCTATGATTTGATGCTAACAGTTAACTCTATCCAAACAGATCTAGACCCTACTTTTAGGCTATCTTACCAGCTAATCTAAAGAGCTTGTGGAAAAACTAGAAATTAGGTACTCTTAACAACCAACCAAAGACTCTGTAAGCCAAGTTTCAGGTCTTAATAATCTAAATTGAATCTTGTGCAAGACCTGCAAGTCTGCTTGATCACACTGACTTGAGCAATTTGACTATTGGGTTGAATGGAATTTTCAACTCACGTCACGATTATCGGGATTTGAATAAGAGAAGGGGATAAATTGAAGTTTTCTAAACTACGGGATAAGGAAAGTAAATGGGACTAAAATATATGGGGAAAACCTAAGAATTAAGGCAAACTACGCAAATCTATACTAAAATGTAAATACGGGATTAAAACGAACGCGAATAAAATGCAACTACGTCTAATCTAACTCCTAAAAATGATCTAAAATTACTTTTATACTAAAAATGATATTATAAAACTATTTATGAATTAAAACTAATTTTTAGGATTTTTCTTGAATTTATTAGAATTAAAAACTAATTTTTAACTTTTAAAACTAACTTAAAAATCTAAAAATTATGAAAATTAAAGGGAAAATTATGAAACTATTTTATAAAATCTAAAATAACCTAAGAGAATTTTCAAAACTAATTTTGTATTTTTCTGATTATTTTTCTATTTTCTATGAATTTAAAACTATTTAAATCTAATTAAATGGCTAAAAATTACAAAGTAAGCTAGGAAAAATCTAGAAAAATTATTTTTTTTGCTTTTTGTATTTATCTTAATCTATGAAAATTGAAAAATTATTTTTTGGAACTTTTTCTGAATTAATTGCAATAAAAGCTATTTAAAAATACCTAAAAACTTTTTAAATTGTGAAAAATACTAAAAAGTGATGAAAATTAATGAAAAATTCAGTAAAAATCTAAAATATTATTCTAATTCTAGGAAAATTATAAAAACTATGGTGTATGTGTACGAATAACAAGCTGTAGTGTAACTGTTATGCAAATAAGCTACTAGGAATAAGCTAATAAGCACAATAAGCTACCAAACAGCTACAGAAGCTAAATTCTAACAAAATAAGCTAATTCCAACTTATATCAGCTAATCCTAACCTCTAATAAGCAATCTACCTATGATTTGATGCTAACAGTTAACTCTATCCAAACAGATCTAGACCCTACTTTTAGGCTATCTTACCAGCTAATCTAAAGAGCTTGTGGAAAAACTAGAAATTAGGTACTCTTAACAACCAACCAAAGACTCTGTAAGCCAAGTTTCAGGTCTTAATAATCTAAATTGAATCTTGTGCAAGACCTGCAAGTCTGCTTGATCACACTGACTTGAGCAATTTGACTATTGGGTTGAATGGAATTTTCAACTCACGTCACGATTATCGGGATTTGAATAAGAGAAGGGGATAAATTGAAGTTTTCTAAACTACGGGATAAGGAAAGTAAATGGGACTAAAATATATGGGGAAAACCTAAGAATTAAGGCAAACTACGCAAATCTATACTAAAATGTAAATACGGGATTAAAACGAACGCGAATAAAATGCAACTACGTCTAATCTAACTCCTAAAAATGATCTAAAATTACTTTTATACTAAAAATGATATTATAAAACTATTTATGAATTAAAACTAATTTTTAGGATTTTTCTTGAATTTATTAGAATTAAAAACTAATTTTTAACTTTTAAAACTAACTTAAAAATCTAAAAATTATGAAAATTAAAGGGAAAATTATGAAACTATTTTATAAAATCTAAAATAACCTAAGAGAATTTTCAAAACTAATTTTGTATTTTTCTGATTATTTTTCTATTTTCTATGAATTTAAAACTATTTAAATCTAATTAAATGGCTAAAAATTACAAAGTAAGCTAGGAAAAATCTAGAAAAATTATTTTTTTTGCTTTTTGTATTTATCTTAATCTATGAAAATTGAAAAATTATTTTTTGGAACTTTTTCTGAATTAATTGCAATAAAAGCTATTTAAAAATACCTAAAAACTTTTTAAATTGTGAAAAATACTAAAAAGTGATGAAAATTAATGAAAAATTCAGTAAAAATCTAAAATATTATTCTAATTCTAGGAAAATTATAAAAACTATGGTGTATGTGTACGAATAACAAGCTGTAGTGTAACTGTTATGCAAATAAGCTACTAGGAATAAGCTAATAAGCACAATAAGCTACCAAACAGCTACAGAAGCTAAATTCTAACAAAATAAGCTAATTCCAACTTATATTAGCTAATCCTAACCTCTAATAAGCAATCTACCTATGATTTGATGCTAACAGTTAACTCTATCCAAACATATCTAGACCCTACTTTTAGGCTATCTTACCAGCTAATCTAAAGAGCTTGTGGAAAAAACTAGAAATTAGGTACTCTTAACAACCAACCAAAGACTCTGTAAGCCAAGTTTCAGGTCTTAATAATCTAAATTGAATCTTGTGCAAGACCTGCAAGTCTGCTTGATCACACTGACTTGAGCAATTTGACTATATAAAACAGATATGGATATTTGACTAAAATGAGATTTGAATCCAAATGATGAACTAATTATGATATTGTAGACTAAAACAAAGTTATAACAAGCAACTCTAGTGATATCTGAACCCAAATCAAATTTTTGTTTTTCGAAATTCAAACAGATATGTAAATTAGGACTGTTTTAAAGCGATTTTGACTTATAGACCAATAGTATGCAATAAAACCACTAAAATGACTTTAACTACTCTACTAGAGACTAATGCAACATGTTTAAACCAATTCCTAAACTTCTAACTTAGATTAATCCACTGATCCAAACAGTCATTAACTACCTGATATGTATCTCCTTCTAATCAAACCTCAAATCCAATCCTAACTAACCTTCCTATCAGATTCAGATATCCTAATTACCAGTAAATGAATCATAATATACAGCAAAATCTCTCTAGACTAACAAGATCTGAATTATGCAGTTAAAACAGTACTTATGCAAAGCTTGAATTAAATAATGCAAGAACAAATGGAAATGAAGCAGTGATTACTTATGATTAAACCATGATATCAACTAATCAAACAAGCTGAAATCAATAAACCAAACTATATTTAAACATTAACAAGCCTCAGTTACTAACAATTATGCTACTGATTAAGAAATATAAAAACAGAAATGGACTTACATTAGTCCTGCCACTATGGCATGCTAATGAAACAGTACCCTAAACTATTATCAACCCCAATATCTGATCTCAACCCATATTAAATTCAATCTCCACCCATATCCATCAGCAAATCAGAACCAAGAGAATTGAATTTCTGCCAGTTGACTTTGTTTGACCAATGTATATTTGAGAGTAAGAACTGAGTAGTGAAAGGTTTTAAAGTAAATTGAGCTTATAACAGCTTATAACAGCTAATGAAATTATGAAAACAGAATTTAAAACTTAAAATGACAATTAAAGCCAAATGATTATATAGATAATAAAACTTGAGTACAGAAATGGAATTTAATGACTGAATTTAAACTAATACATTGAAAACATTTAAAAACCACACTACTATTCTACTCCTACTCTACACACATCTTCTGTGGAATCAGGGGTCTTTATATAGCTGAGGTCTTGAGCCTTGGAAACTTCTGGAATGTACAAATGTGTGCTTCTTTGAGTCGTTTACAACCCTTAGATCACCTTCCACGTATCCCATCAATTTTGAACCCTTGGATTGTATTTTCCACGTAGCTTCGACCAATCACAGAGCAGATATTGAGATATTGCACACGGATAGCTGACTTGGCACTCCCCATGTGTCAGTTGTGTCAGAAGAAAGTACGGTTATGCCCTTAATTGCTGTAATTTTGACTAATTGACCAAAGGTAATTTTAGGGTTCATGTGTTACTGGGTTTGGGTAAAAGGGGGAAGAAAAAGGCGCGGTTGGTTTTTTTTATTATAGTTTGATATTGTTTGACCGGGTTTGGGTGTGAGTTGACCGGGGTCCAAGTGAGGAACCGGGTTAATATTAAAAACGGGTATAAGGTTATGAGATGGATTGGACCGGTTTTAGATGTGGATTGGGCCAAGGCTTTTGGATTTGGACTTTGGATTGTATTTGTAACCATTTAGCATATCAAGGACCAAATGTGTATAAGCTGAAACTTCAGGGGCCAAACTGTAAATTCTGAAAATGTTCTTCAAGGGCCTTTCTTGTCAATCTCAAATAATCCAAGGGTTGATTTTGACAATTCCAGAAACTTGAGGGATTACTTTTGCCAAATGCTCAAAGATGAAGGACTAATCTTGACAATTCTTCAATCTTGATTATAACTTTCAAAAATCATCCTTAGAGAATAAAATCTTCACAAATGCACAATCTCGACCTTCCGGCTCAGCTCAAACTCTCTTAATCTCTCGTGCTCGGATTTACGTCTGATTTGGCTCATTTTTGTGTGTTTTTACATATCCGTACCTGCACAAGCACAAACTCAAGAAAACCACAAATATTAGCAATAAACGGCTCTTTCTTGGTTGTTATGGGTTATATTTGATAAAGAAATGATATGTGTTTTTGCACATATCAACAGTCAACAAGAAGGCATTGACTATGATGAAACATTCGCTCCTGTTGCAAGAATGGAAGCCATCAGGATCTTCCTTGCATATGCAACATACATGAACTTCAAGGTCTACCAAATGGATGTTAAAAGTGCATTCTTAAATGGTGATCTCAAGGAAGATGTATATCTTCAGCAACCTCCAGGCTTTGAGAGTAGTGAATTCCCTGACTATGTCTGCAAGCTTGACAAAGCCCTTTATGGACTTAAACAAGCTCCCAGGGCATGGTATGAAACTCTCTCAGCCTTCCTGATACAAAACAAGTTTGTCAGAGGAAAGATAGACAACACTTTGTTTGTCTATAGAACTCGACAGGATGTGATTCTAGTCCAAGTGTATGTTGATGACATCATCTTTGGCTCAACAAACTACAAACTTTGCAAACCGTTTGAAAAACTGATGACAAAAATTTTTGAAATGAGCATGATGGGGGAACTCACATACTTTCTTGGACTACAAATCAGGCAAACTGATAAAGGAATATCCATCAGTCAAGAGAAATACACCAGAAATCTCTTGAAGAAATATGAGATATCTGACTGTGCCTCAGTGAAGACTCCAATGGTCCCTCCCAACAACCTTGGACCTGATCTCACTGGCAAATCAGTCAATCAAACCCATTTCAGAGGGATTGTAGGCTCACTGATGTATCTAACTACTTCTAGACCAGACATCCAATTCTCAGTCTGTCTAATAGCAAGATATCAGTCCAATCCTAAAGAATCCCATCTCACTGCAGCCAAAAGAATACTCAGGTACCTGAAGGGAACCCCAAACCTTGGACTTTATTATCCAAAATGCTCAGGGTTTGATCTCAAGGGTTACTCTGATTCGGATTATGCTGGCTGCAACATGGACAGAAAAAGCACCTCAGGGTCCTGTCAATTTCTTGGAGGAAAACTGGTTTGTTGGAGTGCTAAAAGCAGCAATCAGTAGCTATGTCCTCAGCTGAAGCTGAATATGTAGCTGCAGCAGGATGTTGTGCCAATGTATTATGGATGAAAAGTCAACTCAGTGACTATGACATCCACTACAAAATGGTGCCCATTTTCTGTGATAACACCAGTGCTATTGCAATCTCCAACAACCCTGTCCTCCACCAAAGAACCAAACACATTGATATCAGATATCACTTCATCAGGGATCACATAATGAAGGGAGACATTGAACTTCATTTCATCCCTACTGAATATCAACTGGCTGATATCTTCACAAAACCCTGGATGAACCTACCTTCAGGAGACTGAAAGCTGAGTTGGGAATGCTTGACATTGAAAGTGTAACACCCCGACCCGACAAGGGTAAAGTTATCACAATACGGTTTCATATCAGAACTTTAATAACTACACAATAGCGGAAGCCTTTACAAAATATTCAAAAAGAAAACATAATAGCTAAAACTTTAAAATAAATCTAAGATCTCTATGGTAAAGTCTTGCTCTCATCTCTACTCTCAAACCCAGATCAGCTATCCCATAAGCTCATCTTGAATGCTAAATACCTGCCGCAGGAAAAGAAAAGTGCGGCTGAGCTTACAAAGCCCAGTGAACGGATATAACGAAACAAAAGCTAAAACAGAGTAAATATACAAATACGAAATCAAAATGAAATAATGACGAAGGATCTTCTAGAATTCTGCGGAAGCACACATATACAGAAATCCAAACAACCACATAACAGTTCAGACATCACATAGCACATTAAAGACATAAACTCAACCGAAATCAGAATAACCCAACACTTAACCATATCAACAATAACAGATTTCGTATAAACCAAACGGAAAGTCCAAAACTAACGGAAACAGTCTCTAGTAAATAATCATAGCAATCATACAAATCAATTAATCAACATTTAATACACTTAATGCATTATTGTAGCAGCGGAAATGGCAGACAAATCATAGCAGAAATAATAGCTAAACCAGTTCTAATATCAAATCTTAACTTTAGCAGAGTTTAAACATAGCAGGTCACATATACAGACAGATAATTAACCTTCAAAACACTCAATTATACACTAGCACATTCATCTCACAGATCAACGCATTCAAGTAACGATAACAATCATAATATCAGATATACGAATCATGTTTAAACATATTAATCCTAAAATCTAGCGTGGCAACTAATAATCACTTAAACAAACACGTCATAAGCACATTCACTAACATATCATATCAGAAACATCTTTCTTCTTCCAAAGTAACTTCAGAAAATAAATGTACATATATGGAGTAGCTAGCTCCCAGAATTTTGTGAAGACGCGTATTGCACACGACATCATTCACCAGATAACATATCGGATAACAGATCAGATCTAGGATGCATCCATACGCCCCTTCCTACATATTCACAAATATGCTTCACCATCCAGAGACGTGGCAGAACATCACTCTACTGCCCTAGAGTCATATCAGAGGTGCATCACTGATACGGACATGGAACCCCCATGACTAGTTAAATATTTGGTTATTATCAACCAACTTATGTCAAACAGATTTCAAATATGGCATAGATCATAGGTACACACAAGGTCACAGAATCATATCAGATAGTTCATATCATAAGGTTCATATTCAGATAGTCAGAAATCATAAGTTCATATCATAGTGGCACATCATATATTCATAAACAGAAGTTCATAACCAGAGGTTCATAATCATAAGTTCATAATCCAATATAGCAGGATTCAACAAATGTATGTATATCAAAGTCTTCCTAACATAAGTTCACATCAGATATTGCATAGTTCACTAGAACATAAATTTAGATAAGTAACAGATCAAACATTCAGAAAGGGTTCATAGCAATGGCATCGGAGATCCTAATAAACATAAGAGATATGACGAAGAAGGAAAGCATGAGGGACCTTTACTGAAAAGATCAGAACTCATGTACGTTAACATAAGTGTCTTAAAGTAAGACAGAATATCCGTACCTTAAAGCAAATGAGAAGAAAACAAACGAATGAACGAATACGAAGATGTAACGTCGCGTCTCTTCCAACGAATCTACACGGATTATGATTATTTAATACTTATTAGTATAACGGATTAATCTCGTTAATACTTTCAGGGTTGTCAGATTATTAATTAGCCAAACGTATGGGTTTAATATGATAAATATCTTCTTTAAGAGCTTATATGATCATCATTCATAGCATAGGGTTTACAAATGTCAAAGACGGATTTTAAGACTCTCTTTCAAAGTAGTTTACATAATCTTTAACTTACATGAAATAACGAAATTACACACTTAGCTTTTCAACCCTAATCACTCCCTATTTAGGTTCTAGGGTTCCCATACTTTTAACATCATTTATTACGCATTCAATTAACATGATACTTCCTTTAATGATTTCCACTTTGACCTAGAACGTACGAAAACTCAAACGGAAATTAACTCAACTCACGCATGTCCTTACGAAATTCATTTAAACATGTTGACCCATAGTTACCCAAAATTACATGTTGCACCTTTAACATCTTTAATTATACGATCTAACCTTCTATTTTCATATTTTACACTTTTAGCCCAAAGGTTTTAGAATTTACAAAACATACCCCTTTTAGTTAAATAAAATTCGAATAGCCCTCTAAATATCCAAAATCACACGTTTAACCCCCACACTTATTTTATACGTTTAGTACATGTCTTTTACTGTTTTTCAAAAATAACCTTTAAGTTTCAATATTTACAAAACCAACCCAAACCTTTTAATTAAGAACCGAATAATGTAAAATTTAAGTACAAGCCCTAAACCTAGATTACACCAATCATTAGCTTATCATTACTACCTCATTAATTACCTTCCATGATTATAAGGAAACCCTAGTTTATACAAAACCCTAATCGCCCCTTTTAAAAACCTTTCCTTTTTATGCGTTTCGAATCAAGAAAAACCCAAAACAAATCACACAAGCTTCAAATTCATAAACATGTATTTTACTCAGGTCTTATAACATGTATCAACTTCTGGAAAAATCAATTCATGCTCTCTAAAAATATTATAAGCTCATTCGTTAATTAATATACGATTTTAGGGTTTTGGATTCCAAATAATTTCATACGACATATAAATCATGCATGGCTAATTTTTATGTGTTATATACAACTTATAGGACTGAATTCATCATTAGAAACATACCCTTGATGAGCTTGAATCGATAGAACAAGAAAACACAAAAACCTCCTTCTCGCCGAAACCCTAATTCACTCAAAAACTCCCCACGCTTAACACAGCAACTTAGGGACTCAAACACTATTTTTCCCACCTTCTATATCTTGAATCTCGTCCAAGAAAAATGGTCTCAAGCTCTGGAAACTAGAAGTCGAATTGTTTGGGGTTTTTAGGTCGGTTTGGTGAAAATCGGTATTTAGGGATTATGTGAGCCGAAAATATATATATGTATACTTGAGTTTCTATTTTTCTTGTGGGCTTTATAATGCATTGGACTTAAATTAAATGGTCCTTTAATAATATAAATTATATTGGGCTTTTATTTAGTTTTATTTCTTTTATAAAGTTAATTAAATATATTCGGCTAATATGTAAAATACAAAACTAGTTTTTATAAAATCATAAACTATAAAAACTACCTTTACAAAGTGTTTACTATTTATTTAGGTCATGTGGGATATTTCTTAAAATTTTCTGAATTTACATAACTTACTTGGTATTCTTTTGAATTAATTATTCATACTTTTGATTGTAGGGGTATTTTGGTCCTTTTTGTGAATTTTAGAAATTCAGGTATTACAGAAAGTCAGGTATCTAAAAGCCAATCTCAGTAAGTTCTCTGAAATGGTTCATTCTCCCTGAACATCCAAAACAAACCTCTCACTGAATGAGTAAGACTCACTCAGGGTCCCTGACAGAAAGCATTGAATGAGTAACTAAATGCTCCAAGTATTAGTTACTTAAATGTCCTAGGTTGGTAATCCCACCAATTTAATATAGGAATACATGTCTTACTGTCAAGAGTATCATCATTTACCTCACCCCACTTGGCATTAAATGCCTTCTCTCACATAAAATATCCTATGGATATTTTATTACTGCTAAAGTGCACTTTTACTGTGCATTGCAACTGTTTTCCTTGAAAGACGGGATTTTACTGCGTGAAGTGGTGGGTGGCATTAAATGTGGAATATCAAACGATTTCAAAAATGATCTTTACATATCCACGTTTATACAAAAACCACCCCTCTCACTACTCTATAAATACCCTCTTCTAAAACCACAAAACACACACAAATTATTTTCTGCAACTAAACTCTGTCAAAATCCTTTCTCAAATCCAAAAAATTTGTGTGTTCTCAAAATCTTTAAAACCTCTTTTGGAAAACCCTCCTTGTAAACATTTACAAAAGTTTTTCATCACAAACTTGAGAGATCCAAATACTTTGATTGTTCTAGTCAAAACATTTTTTTTACCCTAAAATCTTCTTCAATAGAAATGGCTAGAACACAATCTCTCCAGTTTGCTTCTCAGTGGGTAGGGAATCTTACTAACGTTGAATTTAAAACAAATAATGTCATAGGAAATTTTGAATACCCTGAAAATGTCCCAACCTATAAAGACATTATAAAATTTTTATTCAACTGCCCACTCAAAACGGTCTTTGTAAAATGTCCCTCAGTACTGTACCCAAACTACCTCAGGGAGTTTTGGGCTACAGCTAAAGCCTTTGACCCGACACCTTCTACTGATGAGAATAACCTTAGACCACTCAGGGAGTATCTCATCAGGTTTAGTCTTAATGGGGGGCAACAATACACCCTGGATTACAAAACGTTTTGCACTTCAACAGGGTTAGATTATAACAAAGGTACTTATGTCGCCCATCCTGAACCCTCCACAGTGAAGGATGGGTTAAAACAAATCGTTTTAGATCCAACTTTTTTGGACAAGACCCCAGTCACTAAAAGCTCATTCCTCGTGGCTTGGAGGATCCTCTTCACTTTTGTGATTCAGGTCCTCGGCGGGAACCACTCATCCACTGAACAAGTTAACTCTATTCAGTTGATGATGGCATACTGCTTGATGAATGGGGTCACTGTCGACAAGGGGAGATCATTTACAGTGATCTCGTAACGAAGCTACAGAGCAAAACTAGGACGAAGTACGTTTTGTATCCTAGGTTTGTCTCTTGTGCTTTACAATCTTTACTGGATTCAAATTATACTCAGGATGAAAATTTTGAAAATTTACCTGGCATCCTGAGCCCATCAAATTTTCAAAAGGACCCATCCCTTGTCACTCCCATTGAATTGACGGCCCACATGATTGCTGTAAACAATCAAAGTGGATCAGTGTCTCCAAACCCTGCTCCTAAAAAGAGAAAGGGGAAGTCTCAGACTGGGACTAAGACTAAACCAAAGTCTTAGGGCCCTGAGGCTTCAGGAGCACAGCCTAAGAGGCACAAAAATCCCGAGACTAAAAAGACACCCACTGACCAGGCAACAACCACCCCCGTGACAACGAAGGACACTGATACATCACAGTTAGTGCCCTTGGTCACACCTACTACTCCCCAAGATCCAGAGGGAAACAAACAACCCGCTGGTGGGGGAGCGCCTTCCACTACGCCTGATGATGACATTAACAAATCCAAGTCTTTGTCTGAGGGCACACTGATCGATCCCAAAGACTCAGGGGGAAACAAACAACCCACTGATAGGGATACAACAATTTTGGGATCAACACACTGAAGCGGCAGCCAGCTACGCTGATCTTCGATCTGATGTGCTCACCTTCAACGAAAATGTTCATGAGCACCGAGATCTTATGTACCAACACCTTATCAGACTCGATGAAAACCTGGTTAAGTTCCTCAAGCATCTTCAGACTTGTGGGGTTACAATTGATGAAATCAGGGACGCTGTTAAAGAAGACCCAGCACTCAATGCCAAAGTGCTGGAGGCCACTGAGGTGTATGTGAAAAACTCATCTCGATTGACTGAACTGATTGAAATGCTCCAATCTGCAAATGTTCAGGGTCTCCGATCTTCAGTTCAGACTCTTCAGACCTCAGTGGACTCTTTGAATACTCAGGTAACTGCTATGGCTCAGGCCTCATCTTCTATGGCCTGGAATCTTGGTCCCCGGATGACTGCATTAGAGATCTCTCAAGCTAATCTGGATGCAAAGGTCACTGGTATTCAGGCAGATACTTCAGAGATTAAGGCCATGATCACCGAAATCTATCAGGCCTTCAAGGGTCAAGCAGCTCCGTCCCCCTCAGCACCTACTCCAACTCTTGCCCTCACTGAAGCTCCGGCAACAGTTGAGGGGGAGAATACTGCTGAAGAGACTCCTCTTCACACTGAGGGGGAGCAAACACCTCCAGTATCAGTAGCCCCCACATCATCTGCACTAGTCTCTGCAATACCCATATCCTCACTACCACCACATACATCAACAACAACAACACTGACGGTCACAACAACAACAACACCATTAGTTGCATCATCTTCCTCAGGCCAGGACAAAGGCAAAGGCAAAATGACTACTGCTGAGCCTGAGAAGATTCCCTATAAAATCGGCGACACTGAATACCTGCTCACACCACAACAGCTGAGTAAACATCTTGCTAAAGAAGAAAGAAGAATGAAACTAGTTGAGGAAGAGAAAAGGAACAGAGAAGCACTGGCAAAGGTTGTCGCCGAAGAAGCTGAGAACATGGGATTAGATGCAAGCAAGCTCCAAAAAGGTCAGGCAGGACAAAAGTTCAAGGAAGCTCAGGCTGCTCAGATGGCTGAAATGAGAAAGCAGTTGGAAGAAAAAAGAAAGAAAACTGAAGCTCTCAGGCAAAACAGAGTTAAGGAATACAACTGGACAATGACCAGCCGAAGGCTTCCTGAAAAAATCACAGATGTCAAGATTAATCCCAACACCAAACCATTGGCTATGAATGTTTATAAAGGGGATGACAAAAGACACTTTGAGGTTCATGATCCCCTAAAATTCACTTACTTTGGGATCACTGAACTCGATGAACTGGGTCCGATCATTGGAAAGAAGCAAAATAAGGTGGTCAAGGAGCTGATGAAGATGCTCAGCAAAAGATATGAAAGGCTGAGAGATGCACCAGCCCAACTGGGAATTCAGCCTGCCTTGACTGCACCACAAGGATCTCAACCACAAGCATCCACTGGCAAAAGGAAAAGAGTTGAGTTCCAACCTGAGATCAAAGTGCCTGGCTTAGAATGCAACAGAGAGCTGCCTGAGGGTGTACAATTTGTGAACTGTTTGGTAATTGAAGAGCCTGAAAGAGGGCTATTTCACATTGATGTCTATGGAAACCCAGAATTTCAAAGATGGAGTGATATTGATCAGGCTGGTGTGGCTGCAATGATCAGCTATATTCCAGTGGCCTCTCAGATCCAATCCCCAGCAAACATCAGGTTCTGTCAAGACCTGAATGCAAAGATAAGAGACCATCCTGACAGGGAAACACTCATCACCAAGAAAGTGAAGCTCGAAGCACTGGGTATCCATCTGGACTGACATCATATTTATCTTTCTTGTACTAGTGATAGGAGCTATGTAATCTGATCAATAAAAGATGTATGTTTTGTTAAATTACTCAAAGTTCCTTATTGTATTCATTAGTACATTCAGTGTAAGGAGAAGCCATTTGCTCACTTACACTGATCAAACACTTAGGCTATTTGTATATCCAAATAGGGGGAGACTGTTGGGTTCAGTAAATACCCAAACCCCTTAATCTAGGATTTGAATAGAAAATAACCTAAGTGTTCAATCCGTTAAACACTATCAGGTCACTGAGTGCACAGACTCTCAGTGAGCCATCTTCAGGATACTCAGTACGAGGCGAAGAAGAAGCCTCTCCACTCAGCAAGGCGGAACTTAATGGGTGAAGACTAAGTCAAGAAGAAGATGGTGGATTCAGTGAGTGATGACAATAACTCACTGAATCCCTAAGACTCCTCTCCAACTGTTAGCACTGAAGACAAACTGAAGGAAGAGACTGAAGGCTTTGAAGACTGAAGAATGAGCGGGACTAGGCGGGAAAAGTTTACCCAGATAAAACTAAGTCCCCAAGTGCTTTACCCAGATAAAACTAAGTCCCTATCTACTAAAGCCATATCTTCCCATTTATAGTAAGCGGCGATACTAAAGGATTCTCTGTTAAGGAAAGAAGCTTCGCCGCCTGACTACTAATAGCAAAGTAAACAGTAATCGAATATATCTATATTCGTGATTACTGTGATCAATGTATTTGTCTTTGATGAGTGTGTAAATACTCATCATTTTTGTACAATATAAACTGCAAAATCATCTGAAAACACTCAGAAACACATCAAAATGATCAAAATATCACAAATCAGTGTTTTATGTGTTTCAAATGCAAAATTATCAAAATCAGATGAAAAACATTTCAAATTTGCAAAAATTGCAGTTTTAGTCCCCCAAGTTTCAAGAATTGTCAAAAATAGTCCCTGAGCCCGAATTTCAAAAGTAAAAATCACCAAAGGTCCTTTTTAAATCAAAAGTTGTCAAATTTAGTCCTTTGGTGAAAAATATGAAAAGTTTGAGAAAATTACAAAATAGTCCTTCAAGTTTCAAAATTGGCAGAAATGGCCCCTGGAAAATGGCAAATTGGCAAATTTGGTCCTTGTACTTATTGAGATTGTCAATTATGGTCCCTTGAAGCAACTTGGCAGAATTGGCAGATTAGGTCCCTCTATTTTCAGAAAATGCAACAAGGTCCCTATGTATTAAAACCCTTTCATCCCATTTTGGACCCTTGTCACAACCTTAGACCCCTGTCATTATACAATTTGAACCCCCCCTTTATAATATCTGGTCAAAGACCAGTCAAACCAGTCTCACCCTCTTCCCCGTTTTCCCTCCTTATTGTCTGCCCACCATACCAGCCACCAACACACCACCTAGCCTCACCATATCACCTTCCTGTCCCCCCCCCCCACCTCACCAAACTCCAAATGCAATAAATGCCTCTCCCCCATTTCACTCAATCTCTCCTATCTGTCAAATAACCATTTTGGCGCCAAAAACCATTTAAACGGTTGAGATTGATTCAAGCCATCCAATGGCTAGGAAATTGTTGGGAATTCATCAGAGAAGAGAGATAAAGTCCATGGATTATAAAAAGAAGCATTGGGAAGCAAGTTGAAGAGTCTTCTAGTTTTTTAAATTTTTATCAATGTCGTTTTTTATGTTAAAGCCTTAGTTTAATATCAAACTTGTAATCTTTTGTTAAATTGTGTTAACTTAAAGTATTTAAGTGTATTAAAACTCAATCCAAGTTCCAATTTCAGTTTAATGATATAATCTTCAATTTATGTTCACTGTTGAAAAATTCCAAGTCTAAGTCTTGTTTACAAGCCTCAAACAGCTTATCTCTCAGTTCTAATAAGCTTATACAAGTTTATAATAGCTTTTTACAAGCTTAAATTCTAGTTTTAAGCATATTTGGACTTTGGTCAAAGAAAGTCAAACAGGGTCAAATTGGTGATGAAGATGGTCAATGGGTGAAGCAGCTATGGAAATGGGTTGATTTAGGTCTAGTGGGTTGATTGAGATAGGTTAGTGGTCCTCTGGTTAACTGTTGCAAGCTATAGCAGCTTTGGACCCTTTGTAAGCAATTTTCAAGTTTTTTTTGCATCATCTTAATTTGAAGTTAATACTGGTTCTATTCTGTTTAAAAAGTTGTATTTAGGACTTGTAGACTTAATTTGATCATATTTATAAGTAGGTTCTTTGTTTGGATCTGTTTTGGTTGCAAATCAGGTTATATAGGGGTGTTTGGATTTTCCTATATCTCTGTCATGTTGGCTATTTTAGTGGTTAGAATCTCTTGGATAGTGCTTGTTTAGTTAATTTAAGTTCATTTCAACCATAGTTTGGTCTGCAACATCATAAAAAGTCAAAAACCATATCATTTGAATCCAACAGGCCACTGTTGGATTTTTAAAAGAGAAAATCATTCATTTTGTGATTAAAAGTCATAAACAAAGGTTGTCAAAGCTTCATTACATCATAACAGATCATAATCAATCATAAAAATTGGATCAAACTTCACCAAAGTCAACTGTGTATCTGATTTCAAAAAGTCAAAATGTCAAAAAGTTGGATTTATGCAGAAAGTGCAGCAGATGCACAGCACTCATTAAAGCTTTTCAAGGCCTGAATTTTTGTTTACAAGCAGTTGGCTAGGTGGTCTTTAGGACCTAATATCTGTTTTTGCTTTAAGCTTTCTGGATAAGCTTGGGTATAAGCTCAAAGTGAGCCCCATCTGCCCTGCTCCAACTCAGTTAATACTGAGTGCTTTCTCAGTTTCTGAACAAGCTTGTGCAGAGCTTGTAAAATCTTTTCAAGGGTTGGTCTTTTGGTCATAGATAGCTGTTTAGGTCTAGTTTAAGTCTTGATAATTGGTTTTAGGTTTGTAGCTTATTAGAGTACTTATTTATTGACTTAAAGTTGGTACCAAAACTGTGTTTAGCTTAATATCATAAAACATCAAATCTGTGTTAATTTGCTATCCAGTGTTTAGAGCTTATTGTTTTTAGTTGAATTTTGGTTAAAATAGCTTATTAGAACTTCTGTTAACAGTTGGTGGCAAGTCTTAATCATTTGGCTTATTTAGTGCTTATTTCCATAAGCACTTCCATAGCAGTTGTATATTTCTCCACATAAGCACTTATTTTTCCATTTTTCTTATATTCCTAATATTATTTTAGACTTTTCCTGAAATTTTCAGATTTTTATAAGCTGTTTTGCTATTTTTCTTGATTTTAAGTAGTTTTTAGGCATTTTTAAATAGCATTTAATACGAAAAATTCAGAAAAGGTTCAAAAAAATAAGTTTTCATTTTTCTTAGGCTTAGATAAATATAAAAAGGAGAAAAAGTAATTTTCAATATTTTTCATAGTTAATTTGGTAATTTTTAGTAATTTAATTAGTTTTTAATAGTTTAAAATTCATAGAAAATAGAAAAATAGTCACAAAAATACAAAAATAGTTTTGAAAAGTCTATTTTGATATTTTAGACTTTTCCAAGTCTTAATTTTATTTTTCTAGCTTAATTTCCTATTTTCTTGTATTTTAGGTAATTAATTAATAGTTAAAAATAGTTTTTAATTAGATAATTAGTCTTAAAAATAATTTTCTTTTTCTAAATATTTTCTTATATCATTAGGTTTGTAAAAACATCATTTTCATATTTTTAGGGTTAATATTGATTTAGTTTCACTTTTTATTTTGTACGTCGCGTAGATTTTAATTTCAGTTTTACAAAATCATAAAAACAAAAACATCATTTTAATTATAGTGATAGCGTTTATTTAATAGATTTTATCTTTTTAACTTTCTTTAATTTGCATTTAAGGCGTTTTTAATTTGTTGGCTTTTCCTTAGTTATAATAATCACAAATTCCCTTTATCATTCAAATTTCTCGATCACTAGACGTTGATTGATCCATTGCATAGCTCGCTGGGACATAACGACCCGGGGAGGCTCTATACTCCTCTGATCTTAATTGCATTAGTGTTTGAGCAGTTTTTAGTCTTTTAGACTTGACTGTTTAGCACCAATCAGTTTTTGGCGCCGCTGCCGGGGAGCTGTGCTGATTTATCTCCCGTTTTAGCAGATTAGTTGTTTGAATCCTCACTCTTTGTTTATATCATCCATATCTGTATATATATATATCCATATTTTCTTCTAAAAAATCCAAAAACCCAAAAACAAGCAAAAACGTATAAAACACAAAAATATTTTTCCTTTTGTTTCTATATATGTATCAAAAATAAAAATACAAAAAGAATCGTCGTTTTCTTTAATAATTAACAACTTAAAAGATTACCACCGAAAACCAAGGCAGTGCACTACCTAACTGGGGGTGCGACCATAATAAGTTCCCGAACTAAAGATTTAAAACTTGCCTTTGTGTCCATTGTGATTGGTGTACCTTTTTCAAAGAAGCCATTCATCTTGGATTATTGGTTAAGTTCACTGTTGTTTTGCCTCGATTTTGTGTTAATTGATTTTGTTGTGATATCGACGTTTCAGAACCAGAAAACCCATAAAGATTCTTCTCACCCTGATTTTTACAAACCGTCTTCATAATTCTCATTCTCATGTGAAAGATTTCATAATTCCATTTCTCTCCTTAACTCTGAGTTTCCTTAGAGTTAACTCTAGTGTATGCGCACTCGCTCTTCTAGATCTGTAAGCCCATTTCGTGAGCTTGTCAAGATTCCAAGAAGGCGTGTTCGTAGACTTTCTGCTCCATCAGTCGGATCTGAGATCCGGACTGTTCACACTACCTCCGCTATCATGGCGGATGAAATTCCTATGTGTGAGCTTCTCCAGGCACCTATTGACGGGTATGGAGATGCTATCGTAGTGCCAGCCATCGTGGCTGAAAATTTTGAACTCAAGACCGGGTTACTGAACCTTGTGACTTCAAATCAGTTCTACGGTTTTGAGCGGGACGATCCTCATGCTCATATAAGATGGTTTAACAAGATTGCATCTACCATCAAGTATAAGAATGTCCCTACTGATGCTGTTAAGCTTCTTCTGTTCCCGTTTTCTCTTGAGGGGCAAGCCCGGATTTGGCTTGAAAAACAACCCCCTAAATCAATTGAGACATGGGAAGATCTGGTGAAGAAATTTGTGAATGAATTCTATCCACCTTCCAAGACCACGAGTCTTAAAAATGAAATCATCAAGTTCACTCAGAAGTTTGATGAATCCTTCAGTGAATCGTGGGATCGTTTCAAGGAATTGCTTCGCAAATGTCCTCACCACGGTTTCTCCGAGTTGATGCAACTCGACACTTTCTACAATGGAGTGAGTCAATCTGATCAAGATTCTCTCAATTCCTCCGCGGGAGGAAACTTCTTGAGCAAAACTGTCAAAGAAGCTTTAGCGATAATCGAAAACAAGTCTAAAGTCCGCACTGCACGAAGCAAGCCGGTTGTTTCCCAAGTCAGTGTTGGTCCTTCTTCTTCTTCATCGCCCGTGAGTCAGTCTAGCACCGATGCTAAGATTGATAAACTCACGGAAGCTATTCAAGCTTTGGTTCTTTCCAACCAGAAGAAAGTCTCTTTTCCACAAACTTCACCTCCTGCTGAAGTTAAGAAAGTGGAAGTATGTGTTACCTGTGGTGGCCCCCATGCTTATTATAACTGTATGGCCACCGATGGTAGCCCCTTTGAAGCTAATGCTGTGGGCGGGATGTCTAATCAAGGAGGCAATCAATATCGTGCTCCTGTAGACCCGAACCACCGTCCTAACCACTACTCTGGACCTCCCGGTTTCAATCAAAACCAAAACCGTAATCAGAATCAAAATAGACCGAACCAAGGTTTTCAAAACCAAGGTCATTTCAATCAAAACAACGGTTTTCAGAATCAGAATCAAAATTTCCAACATCAAGGAAATTTCAATAGAAACCCAGGTCAGGGAAATTTCAACCCTGGGTATTTTCATGGAAACAATCAAGGGAATTTTCAGAATCAAGGCCCTAATCCTAACAATAGAGGCCAGAATTTCCCTGTGCAAACTCAAGCTATTGTTCCAACTGGACCATCATCTGATGAGCTGTTGAAACAATTCATGAAATCCCAAGAGGAAATGAATCGGTTGTTGGTCAGCCAAATTTCTGACATCAAGAAGTCTTTAAATGATCGACCCTCGGGCTCAGGTACTTTACCTAGCAACACGATCGCTAATCCGAGGGGCGATGCAAAGGCGATCACAACCAGAAGTGGTGCTTCATATGCTGGACCCGCTATTCCTACTACCTCTTCTTCTTCTTCTCTCCCAAAGGTAGTGGAAAGTGAACCTCCGACACACAATGGACCTATGACTCCAATGCCTCCTCCTCCTGTGGCAATGAGTCAAGTTACCAAGGAAACAACGGACAAGGTGCATTATTCAAGTCCACGAAGTACCGCACACGTCCAACCTTCGGTAGTCCAACCTCAAGTTGTCCAGCAACCCAAGACAAATCAAGGAGTTGTTTTTGAACCTCCTGTAGCTCCAGTTGTTGACCCTAAATCCAAAACTTCTCTTCCTTACCCTTCACGGTTACATGAGCAAAAGCTCCGCGAGAAAGCTAGTCATCAAATGGAAAAATTCTTTCAAATTTTCCAAGAGCTTCACTTTGACATAAGCTTCGCGGATGCCATCATGTTAATGCCCAAGTTTGCATCTACTCTGAAACACATGCTGAGCAACAAAGAAAAGCTATTTGAAATGGCTAAGACTCCTTTGAATGAGAATTGCTCAGCGGTCTTGTTAAAGAAGCTTCCCGAGAAGCTTGGAGATCCCGGAAAATTTCTTCTTCCTTGTGTTTTTCCCGGGATGATTGAATGCTTTGCCCTTGCTGATCTTGGTGCAAGCATCAATCTGATGCCATATTCAGTGTGGAAGAAACTGTCTCTTCCGGAACTTATTCCTACCTGCATGACTCTTGAGCTTGCAGATCGTTCTATCTCGCGTCCTCTTGGCATTGCCGAGGATGTATTCGTGAAAGTAGGAAAGTTCCATTTCCCAGCTGACTTTGTGGTCGTTGATTTCGATGCCGATCCTCGAGTTCCTCTCATTGTTGGGCGGGGATTCCTGAGGACGGGCCGTGCTCTTATCGATGTATTTGAGCAAGAGATCACTCTCCGTGTGGGTAATGAAGCTGTTACCTTTAACCTCGATCAAACTTCGAGGTACTCCTCAAATTATGACACTGAATCAATTAATCGAATCGATTTAATTGACATTGCTTCAGAGGAGTACTCTCAAGAGTTTCTTGGTTATCTTCATAATTCTGTGAGTGGGAATTCCAATTCCACCACATCTTCTCAGCCTATCATTTCCGACTCTTCCCCCTCTCTCACTCCATTTGAGGGAGGTGACTTCCTTCTGGAAGAGATCGATGACTTTCTTTCTACTGATGAGTCGATTCCGCCTGGAATTGATGGTGTGTATGATTCGGAGGGGGATATTCTCTATCTTGAGCAATTGCTTAATGAAGATCCATTATCTTCACTCCCTCCGAAAGAAATCACAAATGAGGAAATCAAATCAGTGCAATCATCTACTGAAGAATTTCCCGAGGTTGAACTTAAGGACCTCCCTCCTCATCTCGAGTATGCATTCTTAGAGGGTGATGATAAATTACCCGTCATTATTGCTAAAGACTTGACCGAGGAGGAGAAAACTGCTCTCATAAAGGTCTTGAAGTCACACAAGCAAGCAATTGCTTGGAAACTCTCCGATATTAAGGGTATCAACCCTGAATTTTGTACTCACAAAATCTTGATGGAGGATGACTTCAAACCAGCAGTCCAAAGTCAGAGAAGGGTGAATCCTAAGATTCACGAGGTTATCAAACAAGAGGTTCTCAAACTTCTTGATGCCGGTCTGATTTACCCGATCTCTGATAGTCCTTGGGTCAGCCCAATTCATTGCGTTCCAAAAAAGGGTGGCATTACTGTTGTCACGAATGAAGAAAACGAGTTAATTCCAACTCGATTGGTTACGGGATGGCGTGTGTGTATTGACTATCGAAAGTTAAACGAAGCCACCCGTAAAGACCATTTTCCTCTACCCTTCATGGACCAGATGCTTGAGAGATTAGCAGGGAACGAGTACTATTGTTTCCTTGATGGTTTCTCGGGTTACTTTCAGATCCCCATTGATCCGCTGGATCAAGAGAAAACTACATTCACCTGCCCATACGGGACGTTTGCCTACAGACGTATGCCTTTTGGCTTATGCAATGCTCCTGGCACGTTCCAACGTTGTATGATGGCCATTTTCCACGACATGATCGGGGAAACTATGGAGGTGTTTATGGATGACTTCTCGGTCATTGGGGACTCATTTCAGACTTGTCTCTCCCACTTAGACAAAATGCTCAAACGGTGTGAAGACACCAATCTATGTCTAAACTGGGAGAAGAGCCACTTTATGGTCAAAGAGGGCATAGTCCTCGGCCATAAGATTTCTAAGAACGGGATTGAGGTAGATAGAGCAAAAGTTGATGTCATTGCTAAACTGCCTCATCCTACCACTGTCAAAGGTGTTAGGAGTTTTCTAGGTCATGCCGGGTTTTATCGTAGATTTATTCAAGATTTCTCTAAAATCGCCCGGCCTATGACCCATCTTCTCGAAAAAGATGCTCCTTTCATCTTCTCTCCTGAGTGCATCGAAGCTTTTGAAACACTTAAGAAAAAGCTTACGGAAGCACCCATTCTAGTTGCCCCCGACTGGGATTTACCCTTCGAGCTCATGTGCGATGCAAGTGACTTTGCTATCGGTGCAGTCTTGGGGCAACGCAAAACCAAACATTTTCAGCCAATCCACTACGCGAGCAAAACTATGACTGAAGCTCAGACTCATTACACCACTACAGAAAAAGAATTATTAGCTGTGGTGTATGCATTTGAGAAGTTTCGGCCATATCTCATCTTGACCAAATGCGTGGTGTATACGGATCACTCGGCACTCAAATATCTCTTTGCAAAACAAGATGCAAAGCCGAGATTGCTCCGTTGGGTTCTCCTCCTACAAGAATTTGATATCATTATTCGTGATAAAAAAGGAGCTGAGAACCTGGCTGCTGATCATCTTTCCCGATTAGAGAACCCTCACCAAAATGTGTTCGAGAAAAAGGAAATTAATGAAACATTTCCTCTCGAAACACTCAATATGGTTTCTTTTCGTGGAGACTCTTCTACCCCATGGTTTGCTGACTTTGCAAATTACCATGCGGGTAACTTTGTGGTGAAAGGGATGTCGTCCCAACAGAAAAATAAATTCTTTAAAGATGTGAAACATTATTTCTGGGACGACCCCTACTTGTTTAAAATCTGTGCGGATCAAGTCATCCGGCGATGTGTGTATGGTCAGGAAGCCATTGACATTCTCAAGGCTTGCCATTCTGGACCTACTGGGGGACATCATAGCCCCAACTACACCGCCAAGAAGGTGTTTGATTCGGGATTCTATTGGCCCACGATCTATAAGGATGCCCATGAATTCGTCAAAACCTGTGACGCTTGTCAACGTCACGGGAATATCTCACAAAGGAATGAAATGCCGCAAAACGCCATTCAAGTGTGTGAGATTTTTGACATCTGGGGCATTGACTTTATGGGGCCATTTCCTTCTTCTCACGGAAATAAGTACATACTCGTGGCCGTTGACTACTTGTCAAAATGTGTTGAAGCTAAGGCTTTACCCACCAACGATGCCCGAGTTGTGGTGAAATTCTTGAAATCTCTATTTGCAAGGTTTGGAACTCCACGAGCCATCATCAGTGATCGTGGCACGCATTTCTGCAATGACCAATTTGCAAGAGTCATGCAAAAGTATGGTGTAACTCACCGTACCTCTACTGCGTATCACCCACAAACAAGTGGGCAAGTGGAAGTTTCTAACCGGGGGATTAAAAGAATCTTGGAGAGGACGGTTGGCGAAAACCGTGCCTCTTGGTCGGATAAGTTAGATGACGCACTCTGGGCCTTCCGTACAGCCTATAAAACACCCATCGGGTGCACTCCATACAAGCTGGTGTACGGGAAGGCATGTCATCTTCCAGTTGAGCTCGAGCACAAGGCATACTGGGCCTTGAAGCATGCTAACTTTGATATTCAGACAGCGGGTGATCATCGGAAAGTTCAAATGAATGAATTAAATGAACTCCGTGATCAAGCTTACGAGAACTCTTTGATCTACAAACAAAAGACAAAGAAGATTCATGACTCAAAAATCAAGAACCGCGTTTTCAACGTTGGTGATAGAGTCCTTCTTTTCAACTCAAGATTGAAGATTTTCTCGGGAAAGCTCAAGTCCCGTTGGTCTGGTCCATTTACTATCGCTAAGGTTTATCCTTATGGTACCATTGAGTTATCTCAAACCGATGGTCCTAATTTCAAAGTGAATGGTCATCGAGTGAAGCATTATTTTGGAGAGGACATTCCATCCATGGTTGTCCCGGATCTTCAAACTTTCCCCATGAACCAATGAATGCGGGGATCGAGTCAAGCTAGCGACTCGGTAATCAAAAACAGTAGCATGCCATATGGGTTTTCACCCATATTTCTGTCTTCTTACCTCTTTCTACCACCCTAGTGTGGGGGGGTTGCCCACATGTTTCAAAAAAAAAAAAAAAAAAAAAAAAAAAATCTTCTTTCTAAATAATGGCCGTAGTATTTCCCTTTCACGTTCTTTGTTTCGGCATAACCGCCGGTACTTTGAATATTGAGGGCAATATTCATTTCTAAGTGTGGGGGGGATTCTCACGAATTTTATCATGTAATTATACCGCCTGATCCCCCCGTTTTTGGCCAAAAATGTTTTTTGGAGTAAGTGTTCTACACTTTCTCATCAGGTTATCAGTCCGCCTTGTCTGTAAGGCAAAAGGATTGGCTAATCCAGGAGCAAACGGCTCTTGGTAAAGATTTCTCAAATCCGTTTATATGGCTTGCAATTTGCCCAAAATTGTATGGTTCTCAACTCACCATATCCTTAAAAGTGAAGAGTTGGCTAGCCCGCAAGATTATGGCTTGTGGTAAAGGCAGTGGAAAATCCATAATTGGTAATCGACTCACCAAAGATAATTCTGATAATTTATCTAAGATTTGGCTAGTCCAGAAGGGTACGGCTTCTGGTAAAGACAAAATCAAATCCGTTGAAAGCTGGTGGTTTGCTCAAAATCACATGGTTATCGGTGTACCATGGTTCTTACTTGAACTGAAACATTTGGCTACTCCAGAAGTAATGGCTTTTGGTAAAGAGTTTCAAATCCATTAGTTTTTTCTCAAATCATTGCTAGGGACTAGCAATATCTCAGTGTGGGGGATTGATGAGTGTGTAAATACTCATCATTTTTGTACAATATAAACTGCAAAATCATCTGAAAACACTCAGAAACACATCAAAATGATCAAAATATCACAAATCAGTGTTTTATGTGTTTCAAATGCAAAATTATCAAAATCAGATGAAAAACATTTCAAATTTGCAAAAATTGCAGTTTTAGTCCCCCAAGTTTCAAGAATTGTCAAAAATAGTCCCTGAGCCCGAATTTCAAAAGTAAAAATCACCAAAGGTCCTTTTTAAATCAAAAGTTGTCAAATTTAGTCCTTTGGTGAAAAATATGAAAAGTTTGAGAAAATTACAAAATAGTCCTTCAAGTTTCAAAATTGGCAGAAATGGCCCCTGGAAAATGGCAAATTGGCAAATTTGGTCCTTGTACTTATTGAGATTGTCAATTATGGTCCCTTGAAGCAACTTGGCAGAATTGGCAGATTAGGTCCCTCTATTTTCAGAAAATGCAACAAGGTCCCTATGTATTAAAACCCTTTCATCCCATTTTGGACCCTTGTCACAACCTTAGACCCCTGTCATTATACAATTTGAACCCCCCCTTTATAATATATGGTCAAAGACCAGTCAAACCAGTCTCACCCTCTTCCCCGTTTTCCCTCCTTATTGTCTGCCCACCATACCAGCCACCAACACACCACCTAGCCTCACCATATCACCTTCCTGTCCCCCCCCCCCCCACCTCACCAAACTCCAAATGCAATAAATGCCTCTCCCCCATTTCACTCAATCTCTCCTATCTGTCAAATAACCATTTTGGCGCCAAAAACCATTTAAACGGTTGAGATTGATTCAAGCCATCCAATGGCTAGGAAATTGTTGGGAATTCATCAGAGAAGAGAGATAAAGTCCATGGATTATAAAAAGAAGCATTGGGAAGCAAGTTGAAGAGTCTTCTAGTTTTTTAAATTTTTATCAATGTCGTTTTTTATGTTAAAGCCTTAGTTTAATATCAAACTTGTAATCTTTTGTTAAATTGTGTTAACTTAAAGTATTTAAGTGTATTAAAACTCAATCCAAGTTCCAATTTCAGTTTAATGATATAATCTTCAATTTATGTTCACTGTTGAAAAATTCCAAGTCTAAGTCTTGTTTACAAGCCTCAAACAGCTTATCTCTCAGTTCTAATAAGCTTATACAAGTTTATAATAGCTTTTTACAAGCTTAAATTCTAGTTTTAAGCATATTTGGACTTTGGTCAAAGAAAGTCAAACAGGGTCAAATTGGTGATGAAGATGGTCAATGGGTGAAGCAGCTATGGAAATGGGTTGATTTAGGTCTAGTGGGTTGATTGAGATAGGTTAGTGGTCCTCTGGTTAACTGTTGCAAGCTATAGCAGCTTTGGACCCTTTGTAAGCAATTTTCAAGTTTTTTTTGCATCATCTTAATTTGAAGTTAATAATGGTTCTATTCTGTTTAAAAAGTTGTATTTAGGACTTGTAGACTTAATTTGATCATATTTATAAGTAGGTTCTTTGTTTGGATCTGTTTTGGTTGCAAATCAGGTTATATAGGGGTGTTTGGATTTTCCTATATCTCTGTCATGTTGGCTATTTCAGTGGTTAGAATCTCTTGGATAGTGCTTGTTTAGTTAATTTAAGTTCATTTCAACCATAGTTTGGTCTGCAACATCATAAAAAGTCAAAAACCATATCATTTGAATCCAACAGGCCACTGTTGGATTTTTAAAAGAGAAAATCATTCATTTTGTGATTAAAAGTCATAAACAAAGGTTGTCAAAGCTTCATTACATCATAACAGATCATAATCAATCATAAAAATTGGATCAAACTTCACCAAAGTCAACTGTGTATCTGATTTCAAAAAGTCAAAATGTCAAAAAGTTGGATTTATGCAGAAAGTGCAGCAGATGCACAGCACTCATTAAAGCTTTTCAAGGCCTGAATTTTTGTTTACAAGCAGTTGGCTAGGTGGTCTTTAGGACCTAATATCTGTTTTTGCTTTAAGCTTTCTGGATAAGCTTGGGTATAAGCTCAAAGTGAGCCCCATCTGCCCTGCTCCAACTCAGTTAATACTGAGTGCTTTCTCAGTTTCTGAACAAGCTTGTGCAGAGCTTGTAAAAGCTTTTCAAGGGTTGGTCTTTTGGTCATAGATAGCTGTTTAGGTCTAGTTTAAGTCTTGATAATTGGTTTTAGGTTTGTAGCTTATTAGAGTACTTATTTATTGACTTAAAGTTGGTACCAAAACTGTGTTTAGCTTAATATCATAAAACATCAAATCTGTGTTAATTTGCTATCCAGTGTTTAGAGCTTATTGTTTTTAGTTGAATTTTGGTTAAAATAGCTTATTAGAACTTCTGTTAACAGTTGGTGGCAAGTCTTAATCATTTGGCTTATTTAGTGCTTATTTCCATAAGCACTTCCATAGCAGTTGTATATTTCTCCACATAAGCACTTATTTTTCCATTTTTCTTATATTCCTAATATTATTTTAGACTTTTCCTGAAATTTTCAGATTTTTATAAGCTGTTTTGCTATTTTTCTTGATTTTAAGTAGTTTTTAGGCATTTTTAAATAGCATTTAATACGAAAAATTCAGAAAAGGTTCAAAAAAATAAGTTTTCATTTTTCTTAGGCTTAGATAAATATAAAAAGGAGAAAAAGTAATTTTCAATATTTTTCATAGTTAATTTGGTAATTTTTAGTAATTTAATTAGTTTTTAATAGTTTAAAATTCATAGAAAATAGAAAAATAGTCACAAAAATACAAAAATAGTTTTGAAAAGTCTATTTTGATATTTTAGACTTTTCCAAGTCTTAATTTTATTTTTCTAGCTTAATTTCCTATTTTCTTGTATTTTAGGTAATTAATTAATAGTTAAAAATAGTTTTTAATTAGATAATTAGTCTTAAAAATAATTTTCTTTTTCTAAATATTTTCTTATATCATTAGGTTTGTAAAAACATCATTTTCATATTTTTAGGGTTAATATTGATTTAGTTTCACTTTTTATTTTATACGTCGCGTAGATTTTAATTTCAGTTTTATAAAATCATAAAAACAAAAACATCATTTTAATTATAGTGATAGCGTTTATTTAATAGATTTTATCTTTTTAACTTTCTTTAATTTGCATTTAAGGCGTTTTTAATTTGTTGGCTTTTCCTTAGTTATAATAATCACAAATTCCCTTTATCATTCAAATTTCTCGATCACTAGACGTTGATTGATCCATTGCATAGCTCGCTGGGACATAACGACCCGGGGAGGCTCTATACTCCTCTGATCTTAATTGCATTAGTGTTTGAGCAGTTTTTAGTCTTTTAGACTTGACTGTTTAGCACCAATCAGTCTTCTAGGTTAAAGTTAAAATCATACTTGTATAAATAGCATAAGAGAACGAGTGAAAAGTTTAAGCTTGTGAATTGTAAAAACACACATACACACAAGCCAACTTTTCACTCCTCCAAATACAACTTTATCCTTGAGCTAGCTCAGTGGGTTCTAAGAGTTGTGCACAGACTTAGCCTGAGCTTAGAGAGGAGTCACCCAAACTTTGTCATTTCAATCCCAAGTACTATTCCACAAGTACTTGGGCAACGTATTCTTTTGATTTATTTCTAATAAGAATATGATGTTGAAAATTACTTTGTGTGTGTTACTTACATTACTTTCAGTTATTATTCACTGTTAAATTGTTTTAAGTACTTAATTGTTTTTTAAACGATAGTGAATAGGGAACAACACTTACTCGATAAGAGATTGAAGACTTGTGTTAACATAATATATTTGATGGTTTATTAACTATGTTATATTTATGATAAAAAGTCTTGTTTCATATTTACATAAGTTACTTATTATCGCATTGCATTGGTTTAATAAATAAATTGCAGAAACTAGCACTTAAAATCATTCGGACATCAATGATTTAAAAAAACAAACAACATTATCTCATTCAGATTTAGACTTTTTAGCCACCTCTTACTGGTAAGATGTGGTAATCAGATTCAGACCTAAAACATCTTAATGAAACAAACACACCCTTAATCTTTGTAGATCTTATCTTGAATCGACAAAACACGAGATCTTTTTTATTTGTTCTTTTTATGTTTCGAATCTTGTTGGGTGTTTTTGTGGAGATGGAATTATGATGATGTTGTAGTTGGTTATTGTATATTGACGCTGGTTGTGGTCATTGACTGCCGGATCAGAGTGGTGGTGGCCGATTGGGGATCTGGGTTGGTGGTGGTGGCCAGATTTGTGTGGTGGTGGTCGGATCTGTTTGTTGGGAAATGTATAATCTTGTGAAGAAGATGAAAAAAAGATTAAAAAAAATTAAAAGAAATTAATATAAAACACATTACATTACATTAATACGTTATAGAAAAAATACATATAAAAAACACATTACATTAATATAAATAGCATAATACTTTATAGAAAAAAAACGTTACACGAATAAAAAAACAAAGTCGTCGTATTTGATTTTATGCATCCAAATAATTTCATCACTCGCTTGATTATTTATTTTTACGACCATGATAAACAAATCAAAAAAAAATATCGTAATTTTTTGAAGCTTCTTTTAAAAAAGCCTCAATCAAAGTACGATTTTCTGATGTTATATCGTTCCATTACTTATATGCTTCAATCATATCTTTTTTAGCTTTGCTCACATTTACAAAGATCCTAATTGTTTCCATCAACACTTATGAACGACGCATATCCTCATTCACTTGTTTCATTACTTCAGCTTAAATTTCCTTGATAGTATGTGAAAGAAGACAATCCATAAGTATTTTTTGTGTGATTAATTTGAGATTGAGAGTATGAAAAATGAGCAATTGTTGTGGTGATGGTTTATGTGATAAGGATAGAAATTTATAGGAACTCAAAAGATTTTTTTTTTTTTTTTTTTTTTTTTTTTTTTTTTTTTTTTAATAAGAAAAAAATGGTAAAAACGGCTAGTTTTAAAAATTCGAGAATTTGAAAGTTTAGGGACCAACGGTGTTAATGATGCATTTGAACAAGAATGGCTGAAAAGACAAAAAGCCCTTGCAGGTAACGAGATTTTTAATGAACGTTAAAAATTTGGACCCACAACCAAGCAAAATCATGAGGACTAACAACACGATTACGCAATTCTCTAAATGCGAAAATCAGAAAGTGTTCGGAAACCGACTCTAAATAGTACATACCGGTATTAATATTGTTGAAGGTTAAATTAAGCTTGTTTAAAAGAATATTAAAGATACTATAAAATTGATGAAGCATTTTGAATCATATTTTACTTGGTAAATCAATTATGCATATTAGTGGTTTCATTAAAATGACAAAAACAGTTATGGTGGTTCACACACGGCTGAAGAAGAAGACAGCTTTTTTGAGTTTTGACTTTGTACCCTAAAGTTTCTAAATTTTACACTTTTGCCCTAATGTTTGAGTTATATTTCTAAATAAGCCCAAATAAGTTTTCTTTTTTTTTTTTTTTTTTTTTTTGAGCAAAGCCTAAATAAGTTCATGAAACTAATATTCGCAACACATGTTTGAGACAGAGTTTATTCAAGCTTTAAAGGTGTTCTAATGCTATAAGTGTAATACAAATAAAGTTCTTAAACATCGTGATTTATTGTTCGATGGAATTTCATATTTTTTGAATTTTTATTTTTATATATAGGTAAATTTTTCGTGTTTTTCAAGGGGCCTAAATGTTCATTATAGCACAGGGCCTTCAAAATTCACGGGACGGCCCTGCATATTCATTATTATAATATCTGTGCGTATAATATACTATATCTCGTATAATATACTACATCTCATTTTGCAATAACATTTTTGTTTTAACGTGTTTGTAAAATAATACTTATGTTGATATCTTAACTATTTTCGCATACCATTTGATAGTCTCAAACAACTCAATAACCTGATTTTGATGTTTCCAGATTGGGAAAAAAAATGAATTGCCATGAACACAATCTGTGTTATCCGGTTTAAGTTATAGTGAAACAAAATGACATCTGGGTCCACATTAATCTCTCAGGATTGTCCACAGCCTAAACTTCCCCGTAACAAGGTATGTAATTGGGAATAAGTCGATAACATCGTCTTGGTATGGAAAAGACACTTGGTTCACGCACAAGGTCATCTGGTCCATCAAAGTCGATTCATGGCCACAAGGTCCAAATCACACACCACAATAACCATGTATTTTTGGGTCAAAGAGATACCACGGCAGAATTAACAACACCGGTAACGGAACAAACAGACCACATACCACATTAAGCATGTTCAACATAACACATACAAAAAGTATGTAAACTTAACACAAAACTGAATCTGAGTAGCAGTATAACTTCATAGCAAAACACTAAAGTCGCAAGTAGCATAAATATGATGAGCAAAATACCATGGATAAAAACAAAAATAGTCGATAAACTTTCTCCATACCAATATTAGAGTTGGGAGCAAAAAAACGAAAACAAAGGAGGATTCATTTGTGACCAATCCAGGTTGTCCTTTCCTTCCCATCTCCTTGAATATTAATGGTGAAGGGACTCGAACCCTATACACATTCTAACCTTCTAAATCCTCATTACACTACAAGGGATCAACATCACAACCGAGCAACAAAATAAGCCCCTAATTTAATCCCCCAAGAAAATGACAAAATTACACAACTAAGTTCATAAAGACACAGTAAGTAAACATTTAAAAAATTGTAAAAGAAGCAAACTTACTTTCTATCATCAACTGTGCACAATCTGATGTCAAGTGCCCTTTCTATCACCCACAACATGGATCACGATATGTATTTTTTTTCATCTTATTTATCATCAGCCCATGTATTCTCGTCTATTTTTTCCATAATTTGTTATCTGGAACATGAAAAATTCAAGTACCACCATTAGGCATGGACCCTTGAGCAAAATCAAGCAACAGTTTCCTTTGGTTTTCATTCGTATGAGGAAGGCTGGCACGTAATAGTTCAACAGGCATTTCCCTCCTACTGGCTCTTGCTGCATCTGACCTGATAGCAGCTATGTCATAAGCACCGCCTGCCTGAGCCAGTAACGACTGGAAAACAGTATCATATTTACTAAAGCAGTACTTGGTGAGCAGTCCAAAGAAAGCATCAAACGACGCCTGCCAAAAGGCACGATTAGACATGCTGCAGTTACTGACAGTGTTTGGATCAGTTAAGAGCTCTGTTCCTCTTTCTAGTATGGATTTTAGAAGAACAGAAGCCCCATCACCCGCGGGACTTCCAACAGGGCGAAGTGGAGGATGCTCTGAAGAGCAAACAACAGATGCAAGACACGCACCAAGTGCCCTAAGCTCCATACCATGAACCGAAGACGCAACGGTCTTTGCAAGATTGTGAGTAGTTTGTGCTGACCCTGAATCTCCCGGAAGAACTCCAAATAAAAACCTCAAATGACGGAAGATAGCCATGCAAACTATGCGGGTTAGGTCACTTCCAGGGGAGAGATGTTGAAGGTACCTTGATAGAAGCTTACGTCCCTTGGGAAGAGAAGCTAACCGCAGGAATACAAGATCATCTTTTGGAGCCATTTCTACTGTCTGTCCGTTCTTGCCTAACGGGTCGACAAGCTGAAGTGAAGTTGCCAAACCTTCTAGAAGAACTTGACGCCTTTGCCTCAGTTGGGCCCCACCGTCTTGGAGCTGATTGAACTGTAGAAAGCGGTCAATATCATCAACATCTAAAAGAAGACAAATACCATCTTCGATGGTGACTCTAGCTGCAAGCAAGGGTTCTTGTTCCAATGGTTTGACTAACGTTTTCTGATCAGTATTGCCACTACCAGATGACTTTGGTGGATCAACTTCAAGAAGCGGTCGAGGACGGCGTATTGAAGAAAAAGAAACCCTTCCCAGAGCATCAACCTGAAGAAAAGCATGTGGCTCATTAGCAGCACGAGCTCTCGAAGGACAATCCCTCAACTGAGTTGGGCAAAAATGGTGTCTCAGCTTTGCACCACTAGATTTGTTTGCCATGATAGCTTGGTGATAGTAATCATCTACATAAGGATCGTTACTGTGTGTAGCCGCAAGCTGCATTCTTAGAATATTTTCGATCTCGTCAGTTGACATGTATTTTGATTTGAACTGTGGCCACCCACTGGTATCAAAGGTCGGTTGGAAGTATCTCTGGCCCGGTCTACCTTTCTGCAATGATTTAGGTCTTGGATCTCTTGAGCCTATCCCAAGAGGTTCAAAATTGTTCATCATAGGTGGGGAGGGAGAGAGATGGTGATTCATCAGGTTGGGCAACTGGGGCTGTAATCCAGATAAATGGCCAAAAGGTGGCTGAAACTGATGCTGCAACCTGTGTTGCTGGGGTTGCTGTTGAGACAGCATCTGCTGGGGCATCAGTCCGTTCTTATGAGCAAACTGTTGTTGCATCATACCATTTGAAAGATCAGGTAAATTCCCACCAAACTGGTTTTGTAGTCTATTATTGACAGCCGGGCCAGGAGGACGAAACAGAGGCAAATTCCCACCAAACTGTGACCCGTGATGCATCCCACCCATCTGAAGCTGTGAATTTGGTAAGGGAGACATATTGGCGAACGACGGTGGCATCTGCTGTCCACTAGCCGGATAAGGAGCATTAAGATGTCGTGGTTGCTGGTTTGGTGAAAATTGAGGAGACCCACCTCCTGGCGGAGGGTATGAGATGAAAGAAGATTTAGGAACAGGTACAGGCTCACTAGAAAACTGCAAATTATGACCAAGGTGCTGCTGTTGCTGCTGTTGGTGCTGCTCAGGATAAGAAGATGTTCTGTGGAGATTCTTTGATTCATCTATCAGATGCTGGTTAATGTTTTGTTGTTGATACTGCTCAGGATAAGATGATGTTCTGTGAAGATATTGTTTTGATTCATCCTGCAGCTGCTGGTTAAGATACTGTTGATGTTTGTCTTGGTAGGATGATGTCCTGTTTAGTAGCATTGATGCATCCTGAAGTGGGAGCGAAGAACTTGACCATCTATTGCTTTGCTGAACACTTTCTGCGTCAATAACATCCTGGCCAGGCCAGTTGGTGTATTCTCCTCCATGTGCCCACCCAGCTGCAGATGAAGCTAGAGCAGAAGCAACAGAAATAGAACAATTTCTCATGTTAATACGTAACAAAAGAAAATACAGCAAAACAGTATATCACTGATCTAACTCGCATCCAGACACAGCTTCATAGCAAAGTTATAATCTATAACATAAGCGATGTTTGACTATCCGCAAGTCCAATCATGTCAAACCCAGAAACTAAAATATCTAAATCAACAAGAAAATGTGTACTCACTTTCTCTGGATCCTTGTTCACCAAAAGCTCCAATGCTTGGCCCCATGACATCTTTGTTTAGCTGTAGATTAAGATGAAATAACCAAATACATGACAATACGAACACGCTAATGTAACTGTGGGCAAGAATAACTTTATCATTAAGAACACTACACAAATTGTCAAATAATAAAAAGCTACATAACACAACATGTCCCAATTCTTCAGCAATCAACATTAAAAGTTCCATCATTTCATTTCCTATATACTGATTTACCTTTCGCATGATCTAAGACTTATTTACAGTTGTTGAACATTCAAATTTATGTAGCTCTGCATAACGGTTTTTGGGCAAGAATAACTTTATCATTAAGAACACTACACAAATTGTCAAATAATAAAGAGCTACATAACACATGTCCCAATTCTTCAGCAATCAACATTAAAAGTTCCATCATTTCATTTCCTATATACTGATTTACCTTTCGCATGATCTAAGACTTATTTACAGTTGTTGAACATTCAAATTTCTTCATTTCCTTAACTCAAGGGTGTGATCTAAAAAAACCGTTATGCAGAGCTACATAAATGAGTTACTTTAGAGACAACTGCCTAAGCAGGACACGTAATGGACTTTACATTGTATATAAATACAACTGTTAACAGATTACATACACAAATAAAAATTAAGAAATCAGCAAGACATTATTTTGTTATACTACCTTCTCTACACGATCAGTTCAATACTCGAGTAATACAATTACTCGTTATGGACTACAAAAGTAACTCCCTCAATTAAGAAAACCCTATAAATGAAAACAAATAAAAGTCGAATAAAAATTAAAATCCTAAGTTAAGTTTTAGGAAATTGTAACACTAGCTTTACAATCATCAATCAATGTAGTGGTCAAACTTAAGCCTATGTGGCTAATTAGGAGCCCTATTATCTGTCTACCTGGAATATACCTCACCCTGTGCATATATGAATCCAGAGGAGCTTCGCTTGTCAATTTTACCTATCAGGTTGTTCTGCTATAATTAATAACTATAATTCAACATCCTTGCAGCTAATTGTCAGCCCTATATGATTAATAACAGTGAGCTGAGAAACTCTAAAAATAGATTATATGCCTCAACTGCCACTGTGGATGCCCTGCATAATCCACCCCGAATCTTCCCCGTCATAACATTTGAAGCATGATCCAAAACCCAAAAATGAGTCATGTTGTCCAACTAAACATCATCTACAGAAAAAACCATACGTCCATACCTGATATATGTAACTACCAAATGATGATTTTTAGCTCACAATTTGACAATAACCATTCTAAATGATAGTAGACCATGATAGATATTTGGATAATGGAGTTTGCTCCCTCCATGTATTGTACTGGCATATAATTGAAGTGCTTTAAAAAATCAGTTGCCTATTTCGCCTATTGTCATGATTGCAAAGCCTTACGATATTGATTTTTGTCCACTAGATATTGAGGAATACTAAGTTATTACTTACTAGACAAGGGAATACTTCCTAACTGTCAAAGTTGCATATTCACTGGAAATGGAAGTGAAAAAAATAAAAATAAATAAATAAATAAAAAAGATCAATCCTTATTGAAAAAAAGAACCACAATGAGAAACCAAAGAGAGTAAAGCACATAAAGGTAGCAACACGTTGATAAAAAATAAAAGAGAATTTAGTTGTTCAAGTTCTGCACTGAGTTCAGCAATGGTTTTGCATCATAGGTTTGATAAAATACCACAAAGCTTTGATTAGAATAGATATAACAAATCTCAGAAACACACTTGCAAACTTTTCCGCTAAGGTGCCCCAGTGAAGATGTGTTTATTAACTAGCTCAAAAAACACAATCACGGATCCGAGACAGGTAGATTTGTTCATTAAAAGATCCAAATTTAGAACACCGCGAGTAATGGTGTATCCAATGCCTTTTTTTGTGGAGCGAAAACACATGCAAAATGGTACGCCCTTTCAAGCATTAACTATGCAAGACTATTGAGTGACAAGTAAGCAATTACGCAAATCATAGTTGCCACAACATTGCACAAAGAGGATGCCTAAGACATTAACAAAATCAGACAAAAACTGACGCAGTGATGAAACACAAAAGCATATGTGACAACAAAACTGATACACTTCAAAACCATGATTAATTATCATCAGTATCATTATTATTAACTTGGATCATAAGGATAACTTCAAAGATAAACCAAAATTGAAAAGTTGCTCTCTCTATAACTTCTTTTATACACATGTTCCACAAGCCTAGATGCCGGCCAACCATAAGACAAGGCAAAGCGTATGTGATGGAAAATATGTTATATAAGAGAAACTTATGCTATAACAGGCAAACTGCTAAATCACATGCCAGCCTTCAGAACTAGAAGACTATAATTCTATAAAAGTACAAACTTTTCAGATCACAGGGAAAATGAGAACTAGAAAAGAGCACATCAATCTCTCCCCCAAATAGAGGGTCCACTAAATGACCTAACACCAAAAACCGAATAACCAACATGTTAACAATCTAATCTTGTATCCAATATAGGTTGAACAATAGCCAATAACACACGTATACCTAAAGTAGATCCATGGCCCAAAGGATACAGATATCACATGATTTCAATATTACTTGACCCATATGACATAAGAGTGTACTAACAACTACTCATTTAAGTAAAGGCTGTAAAGCTAACCTTTGAAAATGTGGCAGAAATATCGTCAATTCCTGGAAATACACCCTGCAACATAAAACAATATCACTTTCCATGTTCACGTACACGAAAATCAATATATGGAAATTAGCTAAAATAAGCATAGAATCGCAATATAGCAAGTTTTGGGAAATAAAGGGAAGGCGTGGCGAACAGATATCTTGTATAGTTGTGTATATATGGTAAAAATAATTCTAAATTAATACAGTGCATCATGAAAATCTTTAAGTTAAAAATTTCTCCAAGAAGCATATACCAACAACTGAAAACATGGACCAAGCAACTGACAAAGTGTAGCACGAAAACTCAAACACCACCGGCAAAAACTTTGAGAATATTTGCATGCATATCACGTAGTATTCTATCAACAGCGCAAGTCATTTATGGATTATCATTCATTCAACAGAAATAATGTGACTCATTACCAAATACCTTTTAAGTATCCTGAATAGAGATATAACATGTGCTAGCTCGGTTCCATGAGTCCATTATCTATGGTGTAACTGATTTCTATCTTAATTTTTTGTAACATAAACAAAACCAACGGTACGAGAACCAAAAACACCAATTTAGAGAAAGAAGTTGAAATTTGAGTAGAAACATAATACAATAAATGGCATGCATCTGACAACTTCCCCGTCCAAGCTAGGAATATATAATCCATGATCAATTTCAAAGGAAGTACAATCCCCAACAGAGATACATGGCCAGTTTCCAATAAACTTCGCCATTAGCTTTTTTTCATGAAAAACTGTGCTACTTCTTGTTTATAAGTAAGTTTGTCTAGACAATTAATGACATGTGTTCGACAAAGTCAGGTCACATGGTCACATACATGTATCAAGTGGAGCATTGACAGAACAACCATATCCATCTATATGCGTTTTAGCAGAAGTACTTGTTAATTATAGTTTTTTATGTCTCCCAAAATACAGTTTTCAATAAGCATCGGTTGTGTAGGGGCGTTCCTTTCCCAGCCCGGAAGTTCACCTATGTAAACATTCAAATATCGAGATACATACATCCACGCCAAAAAAAACATAAAACAACAAACACGCATAAACCGCTATACCTCTTCAGGCTCCAACAGAAACTCCTCCTCCTCGTCAAACTTGGCAACCGGAACATCCTCCTCCTCGTCATCATCCAAACCCCCCAGCTCAACTTCTTCCAACACTTGGTTACCAAAAAACGCGTACTGCGACGCATCAAACTTCGCACCACCACCACCTACATCATTCACAACCTCAAATTCAATCAATATACAAATTCTAACAGAAATTATATAAAAAATCAATACAAGATCTAAATATATAAAACTACAGATCGATAAATACCTGATGGATTATGATCAACAAACTGTTCCATTAAGATAAACGACTTTATAAAATTGATGATTAAATAACTGAATTGAAGATGATTTATGTATATATAAACCCTAGAGATAACTGGAAGACAATAAAAAGAAGAAAGTTAATTTATAAAATTGAGAAACCCTTGTTTTCTTTTTTAGGGTTTGTGATGATTTAGCGATTTAGGGAAAATGGAACAATGATTTGTTGGATAACGATTAAATAATAATAATAAGTGGTTTATAAGTAGAGGACGGTGAGCGGTATACTAATATATCATTCATGGACCATCTTTCAAATAAGGTGATTGCACAAGGATTACATAGTTACAATACTATTCTAGTTTTGTCATCTTAGGCTCGTTTGGTTTGAGATGGGTTTAAAATTAAGATTTGTATTTAGATTTAGGCAAAAATGCATATATATCCCTCTCAAAGTGAATAATTGTATATATATCATTTGTACAAGTTTTTTATACACATAGTACAATGATTTTTATGCATGCTTTGGATATATATGCAATTTTGCATTTTTGAGAGGATATATATGCAAAAGCCCCGAAGATTTATATTAAGATTTGGTATTGGTATGAAAGTATAAAAAATGTTAGAGAAATTGCATATATATCCTTGCAAAGCTTCATAATTGCATATATATCCAATCAAACTCATAATTGTATATATATCTTTCGAAAGCCTTAAAATTGTCATATATATCAAACCAAAACTCACAATTGCATATATATACTTCTAAAGCCTTAAAATTGTCATATATATCCAAATGATTATTTCAAGTACATTTAATAGAAAAAATGTCTAAAAATTATAATTGATATATAAAATAACGATTACATTTTTTTTTTACAATTACAAAATATCTTTTTATTGGTGTGAATTTTATTATGTCACTTGATCTATATATATATATATATATATATATATATATATATATATATATATATATATATATATATATAAGAGTTTACGTTTAGATGGATCGATGAATGGTGCAGTTGATATTCTTATTCAAGATTCGTCGATAACGAACACGGTTGAGTAGCCGAACGTAGTTGCCCTTTCTTTTCTTAAAAAATGGTTTAAGGATATTTTGTAATTGTTAAAAAATAATAATTTAATAAGTATAAGGGTATAATCGTTATTATATATATATCAATTATAGTTATTTGACATGTTTAAGGGCATAATCGTTATTTTATATATCAATTATAATTAATATATAAAATAACGATTATACCTTATACTTATTAAATTATTATTTTTTATTTATTGTTATTTTTTTAACAATTACAAAATATCCTTAAACTATTTTTTAAGAAAAGAAAGAGCAACCATGTTTGGCGACTCAACCATGTTCGTTATCGACGAATCTTGAATAAGAATATCAACTGCACCATCCATCGTTCCATCAAAACGTAAACTCCTATATATTATAGATCAAATGACATAATAAAATTCAAACCAATAAAAAGATAGTTTGTAATTGTAAAAAAAATAATAATAAGGTTATAATTGTCATTTTATGTATCAATTATAATTATTAGACTTTTTTTCTATTAAAATATATATTTAAAATAATCATTTAGATATATATGACAATTTAAAGGCTTTGGAAGAATATATATGCAATTATGAGTTTTTGTTGGATATATATGACAATTTTAAGGCTTTGAAAAGGTATATATGTAATTATGAGTTTTGGTTAGATATATATGCAATCTATACTACTTTATAAAAGGTTTGGGACTTGCTAAATTAAGTAATCTTAAACTTTGTAAGACCAAAAACATTTCCTAATAAGGAAATAACCAAAATGGTATAATCTACAATGACATTTACTAATCAAACTTACACGTCGAAACATTTGGTTCCCTAACTTTATGATGTTATATTATAGCCAATGGTCAAACTTACTCATTCAATGTGCTTAAATATAAAAAATGAAAACGTCTATGCTTTTACTACAAGGTGATTAAATATGAAACGCCTAATTTAATATGAAAAACTAAACGACTTAAACCTATGTCATATTTTTCCATAACATTAGCTTCCCTCTCAACTATTAGTTCCTTGAAATTAGCTTCCTTAACATTAGCCACCCACAATATCAATCTTGCCCCTTTCTTGTAACACTATATAATGGCAACACACATCAAAACCTATTGGTACACAGACAAATAAACACGCACAAATTTCATCTGTTATAAGCTAAACATGGGCTATACCAACGTGAGCCGACCACCAGCGCAGCGATGCCGCGAACTTGCTACAGGCCATATCTCTTTCACCCAATATGATGCCATATGTATCTGTATATGTAACACCCCACCGTTGGGTTTCAAAGGTAAGAATGCTTTTCCCTAACCAATTCAACGACAATATACAACATCAACATAAAAACGTTTCTGTTTTCTCAAATACTAATGATACTTTTACGTTTGACATTTCAGGTTGAAAGCATTTTGAAGGAAGAAAAAAAAAAAAAAAAAAAAAAAAAACGCATGAGGCTAGGAAACTTGCTATACTGGAAATGGGATGTTGTTCGTTGGAGCTGGGGATCACCTGATTGGCGATGTTTGATGGAGCACTTTACCGGTGACATTTGGTGGAGTGGACGACTGATACGTGCAAGAGGCAAAAGACCATTGTCTTGTTAATTAACTGTTGCATGTTAGACTAGAAGTACCATGCATTAACTTAGGAGTCACCATTAGAAGTTTGTTCCATGCATGTTTAGTTATCAGTAGCCATGTTCTTATATTTTGTTTATTTCCTTAAGTTTAGCACATGCATTTTGTAGTTGGTTTCCTATTTAAAGTGTACTAAAGTTACATGGAAAAGAATAAGTGAAGAAAACAAATGAATAAAATTAGTTTAAGAGTAATTCTTAGTTGTTAGTTTAGTTATTTATTATGAGAGTGATTATCTCAAATCGATCTCATATCAACGGATGGTTCGATAGCTTTCTCCGTACCGATTGTATTTGTTTATGCAGGTGTACGCGTGTGGTTGCCTACCATGTGTGGTTGTGTGTTTTTAGAAATATATATGTTTGTGTGCACATATGTCTAACATTAAAATGAGAATGATACTTTTGTGTTTTGTAAAGAGCACATGTATATTGTCTGGACTAAATCCTGTCAATATAGAATAGATAGAACTTTAAACAATTATTAATATTTATCTTTTTCTCTATAATTTTATATAAATAAACTTGACTTTACAAATTGGGTTCATAACTTAAAGAGAAATTATGGTGCGGACGTAACGCACATATACTTCATCTTTTTGACTTTGTTAATACAGTTGAATATTAATAAAGTTTATAAGTACACGAGTAAAAAGCATTTTGTAATTTATTTTTATGAACTGAAACAACATATTATTTTTTTTGTTTGTCATGTACGTAGTGTGACATGAGGTCTATAGAAGATAGTGGGAATTGGGAAGAACAACTTCAGAAAACGCTTAGACGGTGATGTCTAACAATCTGACATCGATATACAAATGAAATTATAATGTTATATACTTTTAAGTTGTGCAACTCCATTTATCTTTTGAACATATCTGTGTATAACGAAAAACAAAAAAGCAATAGAATAAAATTTGTGTTCAAGATAGGATATATAAAGTGATACCGATATTGTTGAAGGTTTAATGATCCTTGTTTGGATAAAATGAAAGTTGTTAACAATTGAACCCATATTCAATCAGTAAATCAATTATGCAAAATGTCATATCTCAATTTGTAATGATATTTTTATTTTTATCTTTATGTTTGCACATATGCTTATTTTTCTGTCACACTTAATTTTTGCATAACATTTTGTCACAAATAAATAAGATTGCAGGTACTCGCCGCCGCAACGCGCGGGTACCTGGCTAGTTATTTATAATAGATTTGGGACTTGCTAAAAGAGGTAGTCTTAAAATTGTAAGACCAAAAACATTTCCATTATAAGAAATATTTGTCTTACTTTTATTATGAAAAATCAATACATGCACATATAATTAAAAGCCTAGAAAGTCTTGTAAGTGCCCTTAAAAGCTTTTAATGGCCCATAATTTTCTTAAATTCTAACATTGATACATACTTGTAAGTTATAACAGCCCATTAAAGGCTTGTAATAGACCATTAAAACCGAACCTTGTCTCAACCTATCTATTATAAAAATCTATACACGGGTACCTGCCGCCGCAACGCGCAGGTACCCGGCTAGTATGCAATTATAAGGCTTTGGAATGATATATATGCAATTCCCCCAAAAATGTTTGCTTTATAAAGGGTTATTATACAAAAAAGTCACTAATGTTTGCGGGAAATTTGTCCTAAGTCACTAAAGTTTAAAAGTTGTCATTTAGGTTACTGAACTTATGAAAGTTGTCAATCACGTTACTGAACTTATGAAAGTTGTCATCCAGGTTACTAAACTTGTAAAGACATGACATTTTTGTTACTTAACATATAAAAAAAATAAACGTAAAAATCGTTGAAATTATAGACATGTTTGCTTTTTAACGTTGAGTAACCTGAATGACAACTTTTAAACTTTAGTGACTTAGGACAAATTTTCCGCAAACTTTAGTGACTTTTTTGTATAATAACCCTTTTATAAATTGGTTTAAGGGATGGATTTATAATTTAATAATATTTATATATTAAATTTTTCATGAATTAAAAATAAGTGGTTCTTAATAAGTGACGGGCCACCATTTTAAAAGACAACAGTAATTTTTAGCTTTTTTTTTATGGGATTTATGTAACTTTGTATTTTTGGCATGAGACCTAAATAATTAAACAATGCTTTTCAATCAAACATATATATTATATCTATTACTTTGATTTGTATCCCAAAATCCAACACCCCATAATAAACACAACCTTAATCTTGAGTAAAATACACCATTAGTCCTTGTGGTATTGCCAGATTTTAAGTTTAGTCCGTTTTCAGAAAAATACACGTAACGAGCCCTCCACGTTTCTGAATATTACCCCGCGGGTCCAAAATTGCTAACGACGTTAGTTTTTCTCGTTATCTTCAATCACATGCAGGTACACGAAGGTATCTTTGTACTTTCATTATTTAGGTCATTTCATGCATTTATTTAATGTTTTTTTTTTCCTTTAATGCATTGTTTTTATTCTTTACTTTTTTTTCCTACTATTAAAATATATTAAAATCCGATTAATAATCAACCTAGTATATCACTTTGAGAAACTATAAACCTAATTCATTTCATTTCATTTGCAGCCACCACTTTTATGTTTTTCTTAAAAAAAAAAAAAACAAACAAAACAAACAAAACAAAAAAAAAAAAAAAAAAAAAAAAAAAAAAAAAAAGTCCAATCTTTATGAACAATTAAGAATCAATCTATTCCTCTTTTCTTTAATCCGAATACCACAAACACGCTTGTTCTTTAATCCTATCCACCAAACACAAACTCGTCTCTTGTGGTTCTCGCTAGGGGTGGAAACGAGTCGATCTGAGCCCGAGCCTGCCAGAGCTCGAGCTCGGCTCGTTTAAGTTTTAAAAAGCTCGATCTCGGCTCGTGGTGTGTTGTACAGGCTCGGGCTCGGCTCGAGCTCGGCTCGTTTATACGATTTAGAAATGAGAAGTTAATGCTTGGCTCGAGCTCGAACTCGGCTTGTAATATATCTTTTTTGAGTTCATTTAAAAGCTCGAGCTCGGCTCGTATAAAAAATTTAATAATTAAAATATCATAATATAGTTTAGGCTCGTTTAGGCTCGCGAGCCCAAACGAGCTTTGTATGTAAAGCTCGGGCTTGAGCTCGATTAATAAACGAGATGCAACCTAGGCTCAAGCTCGTTTAGGCTCGGCTTATTCGAGCTTTTTACCGATCTGATCCCGAGCTTTTCACGAACGGCTCGGTTCATTTCCACCCCTAGTTCTCGTTTGTTGTCTTCAAACTGAAATACAAACCACAAACACAAACATAAAGGCACGAATCAACCCATTTGAATCTTGTTGTTAGTTGCGAACCACGTAGGTGGTTTGTTTTGTTTTTGACTTCTTTACACTAAATCGATGAAGGGTTGTGTTGGATCTGTGGAAAACTAGAATGGGGGGGGGGTTGAATAGTTTTACCGATTAAACTTCGTTTTAATATATTTAGATCGAGTTATGTCAATCTATTTAGATGTGTATGTTGGACATTGATAGATAGATATGTAAATGTGTAATGGAAAGATAAAGAGGAAGAAGCACATAACCACGACACGAGTGTTTATAGTGGTTCGGCTACAAGGACACCTTCCTTGCCCTACTCCACTCCCCAAGTCACCTACTCGAGAGTTTGTAATCACTACACGACACCAACTCCTTGTGGCGGAGAAGCCTTCACAATGTCGCCTACTCTTTTTCTGGTACTAGACTAGACACCGGGTTCTTCCACTAGGTAGAAACACACCTAACACAACGTCGCCTACCCTTTATCAGGTACAAGGCTAAATACCGAGTTCTATTACAAAGGAGGAACTACTACCCAACACTACACAACACCTATCCCAAAAGGAGACCCACTCCTTATTACAACATCATCAAGGATATCAATATCCTTGGATACACCCTATCTCTATTTGTACTTCGATACACCTAATCGATTGTACACTCTTGGCATTCGTACACTCTTGGCATTTTTCACTAATGCCTTTGCCACGGACGTTCGAAACCTTTCACTAATGTCTTCGTCTTGACTCTTTTGGCATCCTTCACTAATGCCTTTGACACGGACGTTAAGCACCTTTCACTAATGCCTACGTCTTGACTCTTTTGGCATCCTTCACTAATGCCTTCGACACAACACTTCTATGGAGGAATAAAGAAATATCAACAAGAGAACCTCAGTAGTCTTGATGATGACGAAGCATAGCAACTCATGGACTTGAGCATGCTCGACTTCAAGAGGTGGTGATCTCGCCTTTAGGAGGAACCTAGAGAATCACACGAAAACAAAACACAAACTACATAGAGAGATCCTTAGGATCTGAGGTTAGAAGGTTTATAATACTAGGAGAAAGTATGTGTGTTAGTGGCCACCCAAAATGAAGAAATAGCTCACTATTTATAGAGGAAAATAGCCTACTGTTCCACGGATCCCTTACTTGAGGGATCCGTTCAGTGTAAACTGGGGGAACCGTGGGACGCTCCTCTTTGCCCATGGGTCATGGGTCATGGGTTATGGGTCATGGGTCCTAGACTTTGGACCATGGGTATCCAAGTAGATACAATGTATCTAGTATGTGCAATGCATCTAGTCCATGGGTCATGGGTTAAATCCATGGATCATGGATAATACCCATTCATGACTTATGCATGATGTCATGCAATGGGTTATGGGTTATGCTCCATGGGTATGGGTCATGGACTTTGGGTTATACCCAACTACATTCAATGTATTTGGTCAATGGGTCAAATACTTAAACTTCTACCCATTATATTACCCATTATAATACATATTAATTATGTATATATCTACCCAATATGTAAACACTAGTTGTTGTACATATGTATTACTAAATCATAAAATCACTATTACTTGTTTAGTATTTTATGTGAAAACGTAAGTGTGTTAGTAAACTATTGGCTCAAACCATTTACGTATTTTATTTGTTTCGTTAAAATGATTTTACGTTTGTTATCGTCAAAACATTTGAAGATCGTAAAATATAAATAAACGTTTTTACGGCTTATTTGTATTAACAATCTCCCCCTTTTTGTTGATGACAAAACATAAAATTATTTTAAGGAAAAACTAAAATTCGTAAAAGTTTGAATTGGAGTTTTTACTCTCTTCTCCCCCTTTTTGTCGAAACAAAAAGAGCGTCGAAAAGAAACTAACACCTTGTTTTAAGAAAAAGCATGTAGAAATAAACATATAGAGAGCAAGTGACGGGAAGTGTTCTCGTCTTAGCTCCCCTTGATGAGTTCATCCCTTTGTGAGGGCGTCAAGTAAGAGGAAATACTAAACTAGTGCATTGCAACTATGTTTGCAAATGGTTTCGTCTTTGTGACGAATATGCTCCCCCTTGATGATTGCAACTTTGCAAAGGGACGTCATGTAATGTAATCCTAATGTGAAATATATTGAAAATGATTTTGCAATGTATTGCTTTGACCCGAAACTCCCCCTAGCTTAGGGTGTCAAAGTCTTCATGTGTATATTGAAAATCTACAAAACAAAGGTTAGAAAACAAGTATATAATGCATAATTTCCTGCAAATAAGACTCAAATTAGTAGTAAACAAGTCTTCTGTCGCACGAATCCCACGGTTCCCTCCTTGGAGGGATCCGTCTAGGCAAAGTAGAGGGATCCGTCTGACTGTAAACAAAATACAGCAATGGTGATGTGAACAAATGATGTCAACATCAAAATGAGATATGTAATAAGGCACCAAACATACACTCAAGACAATATGGCATAAAACATGTAATCTCATTCAATAAAATACGAGATATGATCTACAAATCTCTAAAACTAAGAGAATGATTCAACCATGTAATACATTTTCTAGTAATTCTAATTTTTGACCAAAAACTTAAAAAGAAACAATGTGCTTGAATCTAAGGATGAGTAGACTTGTTGATTTGGTCCAATCATTCAAGAAGATGATTAAACATGAAATGTAACTCATTTCGTACTTCTTGAACAAAACCTAGGGTGATTTGACAATTAGAGCAATTATTGTCATGACTAGGAACCGGAGGAGATTGGTTGTTTTGAGGAGGCTCTATAAATGATGATGGAGGTACATTGAGCAATGTAGGATGAGGTTCTACTAAGAATGAAGGTGGTGGTAATGGAAGGTCTTCTATATGATTAGGTCCTTGGTGGTTCCTTGTCTCCAAAGGTGGACTATTTGGTGACGTAGGTGGTTCCCTATTTAACGAGAAGGTTGGTGAGTGGGAAGTTCTCGGTGGTGAGTGCTCTAATGAGTAGAGATTTGGATGAGAAAGAGGTTCGGTAAAGGAATGTAGTCTATGTTCTAGGAATGAAGGCTTAGGCGTTTTACTAGAACTAGGCGCGTTTGGTTTAGAGCTTGATGAAGCCTTTCCTAACTCTAAAGGTCTAATACTAATTCTTGCGGTTCTTTTGGCTATTGTTGATTGAGATTGTTGAGGTGGGATTCTAACATTTGGACTTCTTACGGGTGATGACTCGGTGGATGATATCTCATGGACCATATGAGTATTCCTTTTGGATGAACCTTTGGTTAAAGAATTCTTGCTAGACGCTTTAGTCATAGTGAAGTTGAGGATGTAGTTGGAGTCTTCAACTACTGATTTTTAGGATTGTGGTAAGAATGGTGACTTAAGATCTCAAGAGTGTTTGGTTTATAAAGGATGAATTTGAATTAATGAATTAAATTCATGTCCACTAAGAAAATTTAGCATGCACCAAGGTTAACTATGGTGTTGTTCAGCTCTAGGGAATCATTAAATAGTAAGCAAAAGTGTTTAGATTACCAAAGATGGTTTGAATTTTGAAATAAAAGCTGATTAGAAGCTTTCTGTATACACGGATCCCTCTCACTAGGGATCCGTCTGGTTATAAACCAGGGATCCGTCTGTCAGATAGAAATATGGTGAAGTGATTATGCTCTTGTAAGGTCTAGTGCCTATAAATCTTGAGGGTTTGACTTTCCTTAGATGTCTTAAGTGATAGGTGACTTAAATGTCCAACCACAAGGAGTGAGGATACTTAATGATGGTATTGGGTAGGAAAGTGGACTTTTTGAGAGTGTAACTAAATGTTTAAGGATGATACTCATTGATTTGAGTATGACAAATGATGGCAATTGATCCTATAGATCAGATGATGACTTAAGAGAAATTATAAAGATTCCTAAAAAATAAAAAGAAATGAAAACTAGTTTTAAGGCTATTTTAAGGTAAGGATGACTAAAATCAATTTGCTAAAATTGAGAGAAATATCAAGCTAAGTATTTTGAGATGTGAGGAACAATGTGTGAGCATTGGAGCGGAAATATGGTGAGTTATGGTGAGTTGACAAATCAAAAGCACTTTGAATTTGATCCTAAGTTAGCTATGGGGGAGTGTGAGACCTACTGAGCTTGAGGAAGACTTAAGTAGTCTTAAAGGATCATGTTTAGCTAGAATGATGTGATCTAGGGAACATGTTTGATGTAAAATGATATGTATCTGGTATCTGTTTGCCCGGATCCCACGGTTCCCTCATTTGAGGGTTCCGGCTAGTTATAGCCTATGGATCCGGCTACTGCTGACCAGTAGCTTCTCAGCAATTGTGCAGTTTTTGCACTCTTATAAAATGCTTATCCTAATCATTTCTACAATCAGTAAACACATGCAAACAACAAGTATAACGCATAGCAAGTGGGGAGAACTAAAAGGTAATTAAAAATGAGTGATAACGACTACTTGAATAGGATCAAGTCGTCGTAAAATCTCATTTTACTAGTTCCTAAGTTAAAGTGTCTAATGCCAAATCATGGTAATTCCTACAAGCTACATCCTAATCTACATAAATATTGTTAAGATGTTTACAGACCATTGTTTTAGAAATTGTTTTCACAAATTAAGGTCCTATGACCTTACCTTTCATCCACACCTCCTTCCATTTCACTCCCGTCTTCATCTCCATCTTCATCCCCTTCACTCTTCATCCCACCATCTCTACTTCTTTTTCTTCTAGAAGTTAGCAAAACACTTGAATATCCATTTAGTTTGTTGCCACTCTTGTGATGGGCTTGGAATGTCCGGCAGTTGATTGATGTAATCTAAAGGGTCGAGATCGATGTTGTCAAGGGGGTTGCTACTTCCTTCTCCTTATCTTTGTCTTTCCCTTTCATCCAATGAATCCGTTGGTGGGTGAGGTATCTTGCCATCCACCATGATCCTTGTAGTCTTTCCATCGGATAGCGACACCATGACCTTGTTGCAAAAACTATGGTCAAAGGAATAAGGAGAAGGATCTAGAGCAAAGATGAAGTTTGCTAGATGGGTCAGGAGCATTGCATAAGGGAGTACCATCTTGTCCATGCTTTTCACACTCGCCATTCTTTTTACTATGTAATAAGCGAGGTTGAAGTGAGTGCCGGTCACAAGGCAATAAATCATGAAGCTCAAGCACGCATTGGGATGATCTTTGTTTCCTCCCAAGCAAAGCACATTTTCCCTTACCACGAGTTCTCATTTCTTGTACAACGGGAACATTTCTGAAAGCTCCATTTGAAATGGATCCATATAGATCACCTTGGAGTTTCTCGTGACCCTTGATGGAGATGCTCTTTCCATGAAGACGGTATCCCTTACCGTGGTTGCTTCCGGGATTCTCGTGAAGTATGCTTCATGATGATCTACCATGTCATGTAGCTCCGCCAAAGACCATTCATTGGAATACATGCACACTCCTTGATATGGGACACGGAGTATCCTTCCAAATTCTACAAGAGAGAGGGTGTACTCATGCTCATTGATGATGAAGGCTATTGAGATGGTCCCGTCTTCATTCCTAAGGATTCTCATTGTCTTGTAAAATTCAAGCACGAACACCGGACAAATTTGCTCATTAATGTCCAAGAGGCAATCAAAGTTAATTCCTCCAAAGACTTGTCGGATGTTGGTGTTTGCGAGGAATGATGGTTCAACTACACGACCTTCATGGAAAAGCCTCTTTTCTAGTATCTTGAAAGCTTTCCTATCCTCCGGGCTTAGGCCTTCCTTACGGTGGTACATTGGGATGTAGTAGGCGGTATCATGGTAATCTTGTTGGCGGTTGTTAGGCATGATTGTTCCTATACAACAAAACCAAAATGTGGTGTTAATTGTGTGAATAGTAACCTAATGGGATTGATCACAATTTTGCTCAAAACATCTTCATTGAATTCAAGGAATGAGTTTAATTTGTATTAACAATGTTAATTCTTTGATTTAGATTATCTTAGAAAACAATGTGGTAACAAATTGTGACAAACCTATTTGAGCTCAACTTCTAAAGATGAAAATTGTAATCCTAGGAATCAAGGAATGGAAATAACAATGTAGTGAAGATTATACTTAAACAAGAGATTGTTTTGCTTGAAGAAGATGATCAATTTGCTCCTGTGAACAGTAACTAGGTTTATGTTCTTGAGTCTTGATAGAGAAAATGGGTAGTGGAACTTCCACAGTGATCATTTCTTACTTATGCTGTCTTCTGTTGCACGGATCTCACGGATCCCTTGTATAAGGGATCCAGCTAGTTCAAGCTCAGGGATCCGGCATATCAGCAATTTTACAGCTTAAGTGATCCTTGATAATTTTGGTTTGGGAGTTCTAAATTGCCTAGGATCGATGTTTATGCTCTATAACTTATGGTTTGGGGTTTTGACGGGTTATACTAGTCCTATTTGACGAGGTTCCCTTTTTATGAATAAATCATAATTTTTTGGGAAGTTTTCAAAGATTATGATAAAATCCCATTTTATCATAACGTAAGAAATTTCACATGGATACTTATTGACATAGATGAATTGTCAATAATCCTTATGTGAGAAGTGATGATCAAGGCTCTCAAATAGCCGAGATATCATTATCACTCGTTTATAATTTTGTCTATAGAGATCAACAAAGAATACTATTCTTGATGATGAGTTCAATATAGATAACTACTTTGGTGATTATTAAGAGAGCGTAAATATACTACTAAAACACAAAACAAAATGATCTTATTAATTTATCTAGAAAGAGAATAAAATAAAATAAAATTATTTGTAGTTTATTAAAGATCATACCTTTGCTAAATATTCTTTTTAAGGAAAGAAGTATTTAGAGAGAAATTCTCCATGATCTTCTTAGGATGCCCAAATTCAAGTATGGAGAATTCCCAACAAGGAAAATATTAGAACGATCTATCATTGTCTAACATTATAAAATATGATGATTTTAAAAATGTGACTTTTTGTTTTTAAGGAAGTTCCTTCCTTGTAGTTTTCAAACATACATAGATCGTGTTAAGTTTTAAAAGTACAATATACTCTTAAGAAACTTGGTAACGAAGCTCTGATGCCAATTGTGGAAAACTAGAAGGGGGGGGCGGGGTTGAATAGTTTTACCAATTAAACTTCGTTTTAATATATTTAGATCGAGTTATGTCAATCTATTTAGACGTGTATGTTGGACATTGATAGATAGATATGTAAATGTGTAATGGAAAGATAAAGAGTAAGAAGCACATAACCATGCCACGAGTGTTTATAGTGGTTCGGCTACAAGGACACCTTCCTTGCCCTACTCCACTCCCCGAGTCACCTACTCGAGAGTTTGTAATCACTGCACGACACCAACTCCTTGTGGCAAAGAAGCCTTCACAACGTCGCCTACTCTTTTTCTGGTACTAGGCTAGACACCGGGTTCTTCCACTAGGTAGAACCACACCTAACACAACGTCGCCTACCTTTTATCCGGTACAAGGCTAAATACCGAGTTCCATTACAAAGGAGGAACTACTACCCAACACTACACAACACCTATCCCAAAAGGAGACCCACTCCTTATTACAACATCATCAAGGATATCAATATCCTTGTATACACCCTATCTCTATTTGTACTTCGATACACCTTATCGATTGTACACTCTTGGCATTCGTACACTCTTGGCATTTTTCACTAATGCCTTTGTGTCGCACCCCCAAATTACCTGTTTTGCAGCGGAATGGAATACCTGGGGGATGACTGTCATAGCATCACAGTTACAATTATATTGAACGACCTAAAGTGTCGTTTGGAAAATACATCGTTTGATTGAATAAAATAATCAGAGTTTACAAAGTATTGGTCCCAAAAGATTTCTAAAGTACCAAAAATGAGTTTGTTACAATCAAACGATAGTTGAGTGCATAAAATATATGTGAGACGCGTCAACTCAGCGACTCCATGCAAGCCATGATGATATGCTAATACCTGAGATAAAACATGCTTAAAATTGTCAACACAAAGGTTGAGTGAAATCCATAGGTTTAATTAATTCGTTTGAACACAATATTCGTAGTGTGAGTTACGTTGTTTCACACTCATCGTTGAAAACAAAAAAACATTTATTTCACTAAGTTCATGACTACCAAAGCGTAAACCTCGTACCAATAGAAATTGGTAAAATCGTTTCATCGCAGCCCTAATAGGTAAACTTGCCAATTTACCTTAATGATTCAATATAGTGCGTTTGATTTCCCCTAACTGGGTCAATAAGAACGGGAGTGTTAATTCCAAGAGGCCTATTCACAATATTCGCGCTCACTCGCAAGTGACTAATGGTGCATGATGTTGGGACTTCAAACATGGCAATAGAATACTTAGTGACAATAAAGCATTTGGATATAGCATACAGTTCAAAGCATTTGTGTTTAATTAAAAATATAGCATGTATCCCCCCCAAGAGTTTGTAAAACAATTAAGTAATAGAAAGTGGAGCTATGAACTCACCTGATGCAATGATTATGATGACAAAAGTGGATATACTGAAATGAGGTGCAATCTCTAACTGCAACGTATGATGAATGATATGATCTAATATAAGTCATGATGTAATGTTATGCATGCAAACTCATATGATATCCATACCACTTGTGCATTTTTGAAAATAAAGTTTATCATCGAAATATATGTTTATGACATCTTTTCAAGTTACAAATTACTTTATAAGTATTTATGTTGAAACAACATCCAACGATAGTCGTTTAGTGATTTATCAAGAAATTATAGTTTTTCGTCGTAAAACAATATGATTTGACAATTCATGAAAGTGGATAAATGGCCTCGAAAAACTAGTCGTAAAATGGTGAATATCGAGTGTTAGGAAACAAACTCAATGGTTTTGGAAAGCTTGTAACATTATCTCAAAGTCTTAGCTTTTAAATTTTTATCATAGAGGTCTTGATCATGGAGAAAAATATAGGTGAAGTAGGATACTTGGACTCAAAATATTGTTTAAGGGTAGTTTTCGGCAAAGTTTGAGTGACCGTATTTTATTCGTTACAACTCCGTTTGACGAACGGTTGAACATTTTGGAAAATAGGCTAGGTGAACTTACTTTTACTAGAAGACATCGTTTTCTAAAAAGTATTCTATCGATGTGAAAAACGACTCCAAACATGGTTACTAGCGACAACTAGTTTAGCTATTAAAAAATATATATATGTAAGTGTTCTACTTGTGAAAATAGTTACGTCAACCTTATTTAAACGCGTGTAATTTAGTCGTTATAAGTTCGTTTTCTACGTTTTATATGTCCTTAGCTTTGTGTTAAAGTATACTAATATATTTTTGATAAGTCGACTCATTTGGATAACGCTTAAAACTCATTTTTTACCCTTAAAAATCTGGACAGCAAGCTGTTTTTCCGGAAAATTATAGTTTTCGTCGTTAAACTTGAAAATAGCATAACTTCTTCGTTATAAATCCGTTTTAACCCGTTAAAGCGACCACGGTTTCGTTTTAAAGTATATTTTCTGAATATCTAGCCCAAAATATTTTACAACTTGTCGAAATTTCCAGACTTAGCAAAAATGATCAAACCTTCTTTTTAGGTTGTCGAAAATGATTTCTCTTGTATAATACTTGTTCTAACCACTTCAAATCAACACCAAATCTATTCTAAACCTACCATACAACTTCTTAGGGTGTCATGGGTTCCTAAACATCATCAAAAATGATATGTTTCAAGGGATTAATTATAGGATGGTATATACTAATTATAAGTACTAAAAACATCAAAAGTGGTATAGATACTCATATAACTTGCATGTTTTCTTTCAAGCATAATAAAAATAACTTAAATATGAATATGAAAGATTAAAAATGATCATGAAATGGTTACTAGTATGATGATGAGGTTTATGGAACAAGGTTTTTCCTAAATACCCTAGGTTTTTATTGCAAAACCCTTAAAAGAAAGTATACTAGAGTTATAAATTAGCTTGATCTTGAAAAACTTGAGTTTCCTTCCTCTTTTTCTTCCTTGGCCGATCACTAGGATGAAATGGGAGAGTGTTTATATTTTTTTCACCTTTGAAAATGAGCATGTATGTGTATAGTTTTAGGATAATAATAATAGTATGTAAAATATATAACCTATACATGCTTATGTGTTTAAGCTAGAAGCAAAACTCAACTTGATCACATTGATGACTAGGGGGGCTAAGGTGGCCGGCCAAGGATATTTAGGGGGGGGGGGGGGGTTTGAGGTGTATTTTGTTAAGTAAATGTATTATTTGATAGGTATAGTGTGTAATTTGTAGGTATAAATAGGTATTAATTGTAGCGTTAACTAAAAATATATTTTAACGGGAAAAAATAAAATGTATTGAAGTCATAAAAATTATAAAAATACATTTCTCACAAGTATTGAGTGAATAAATATTTATCGAGTTGAATTTACGAAAATCGTCGTACATATATATACATAATAATTTATATACAAAATAAATTCAAAACATCGGGTAAACTAATAATATAATTTTAATAGTCTCAAAATGAGTATAAAAATATATTAGGATTATTTTTGGAAGTGTCGGATCAATTATTCAAAATAATGATCGTGCGATAGCGTTTATTTAATAAATAAATATACGTTTAATGAAATATGCAAATCCATGCATAAATTGATATGAAATGATGTTACTAATGATATGTAGACTAAATCTAGTCTATATGAAATGTCCTCAATGATATTTCATGAATTCGCAGCTAAACCCTTACGGTTACGCGAATTTGATACTCGTAAACCTAGTTTACGAAAAAAAATGATGAATAGTGAATCATGAATAGTGATTTTTCTCCGTGAATGAATAGTGTTTCGTGAATAGTAAAATTTTGAAATACGTTCTCAGAATATCAAATCGACTTCGAAAACGATGAATAGTAATCGATGAATAGTAAATTCCCGAGATGAATAGTGAAATTTAAAAAATGACCTGAAATTACGAGTTGTCACATTTGCCTACCCAAAAAGGAATTCAGTCCCTGAATTCAGTACGTGTTGGTCTCTCAGGTTTAGGGTTTGTGATGAATAACGAGGAGGTCATAAGGAAGTGTAGTTACGGTTAGCTATGATTAAGAGTGTATAAACATCGCGATGAAGAAAATATTGGAATAATCTCCCATGAGTATCACTTTGACTTTTAGGAATATGTGAAAATTTTGCTTGCACTAAGATTTATAAATAACTGCTCCCAACATAACATGATCCCTCCAGAATTAGACATAGTTAGCTAGGCTATGTATAATTAAGGAACGATAATGTGACGTTCGGTTTAGTTGTTATAACTCTCAATGTTTACATAGATTTAGACCATGTTGTTAAAATAGCAGTTAAAGTAAAAGGAAGTAAAATTCTTGTAAGTGATAACGAATCAAAAGGAAAAGAAAGTACGATAGATGAGAATATTACACAACGAGTGGTTTATCAAACAGTATATAGTCTTAAGTCATAAAGATCTGAATACTAGGGAAGACATAAACTTAGTACGACATAGTACATAGGGAAATAAAACTGTTAATTTCTAAACTTCTTCAGTCTTCCGCGTTGTTGATACCTTGATGAGCTTCTCCTCCTTCTAACATATATGCTTTCCCATGAGCACCTTCAACTTGTTGACCTTGGTTTTGAGGACATTGATTCCGATAGTATCCTTGCTCCCCACATCCGAAACATGTGACTATGGCTTTACCTCTACAATCCCTGGCGAGGTGTCCCGATTTTTGGCATTTGTGGCACTTGGCAAGGCAAGGACCCGAGTGATGAAACTTACATCGATTACATAGTGGGTGAGTTCCAGCATAACCTCTGCCTTGTGTTGGTGCAACAACATAAACCTTTGCAGCTTCTTGCCTTCTATTCTGTTGTTGGTGATGGTTAGTGTTACGGTTTTGGTTGTCGTTATTATAACCTCCCTGGTCATTTTCCCTTTTCCTTTTGTTGTTGCTAGTTTGGTTGTTGTTGTTGTTGTTGTTATTGTTGATAATGTTTTCCCCCTTCACAACTTGGGCCATGAGTTTTTGAGATACTCGAATAGATTCTTCAATTGTTTGTGGATCATAAGAAATTACATCACCTTGAATAATCTGGGGAAGTCCTCCAATGAAAGCTTCCAGTAGTTTTTCATTGTCCGAAACCATAGATGGACATAATGCAGCCAACTCTTGAAACCTCCTGATGTAGGTCTCGATGTCATACCCAACAGTCACTAGCTCATAAAATTCCGTTTCCAATTTCTTCACCTCAGTACGCGGACAATACTTCTTCGTCAACAACCCTTTAAATTGATCCCATGTGAGCTTGTAAGCATTTTCCATTCCCATAGGCTGTGCATACGAGTTCCACCACGACATTGCCCCATCTAAAAGTGTACTTGTAGCGAACTTAACCTTGCAATCATCTGGGCAATTGCATAAAAGAAACACAGACTCCATTTTCTCAAACCATCGAACCATAGCAGTGGCTCCTTCCGTGCCTTTGAACTTTGTGGGATCACCGCTTTTAAAATCCTTGTATGAACAATTCCGAACCCCAGACCCTCCTGCAATCCCTGCAGTAGCAGCAAGTCTGGCAGCTTCAGCAGTTGCCGCAGCCTCGGCAGCAGTAGCAAGTCTAGCGGCTTCAGCAGTAGCTGTAGCCTTAGCAGCAGTAGCAAGTCTAGCAGCTTCGGCAGTAGCTGCAGCCTCAGCAGCATTAGCAAGTCTAGCAGCTTCGGCAGTAGCCGCAGCCTCAGTAGCAGCAGCCACTGTTGCTCGCTTATTCCTTATTGCCTCGGCTATACTATCCCTTACATACTTTTGGATATCAGCTTGTGTCATTTCGGGTGCAGCTTTCTTCGGCGCCATAAGCGCTCTAAAGAGATGTGATAGGAGGTGATAAATTTGAGGTTATTTTTCAAAATAATTGACGAATTCCTAGGAGATGGGTATGAGATGTCGTATGTATTTCAAATGTATGACAATTTAGTGACTTAATGTGTGAATAACGTGTAACTCGACATGTTGGTGGTGAAACAGAGGAGTGATAGCGACTTCACCCTCCTTGAAAGTTTTGTCTCGGCATTCGATGTTATCGGTGATGAGTCAACTGATGTCAAAATTGTGATAGGGAATGACAAGGCATTCTCCACATTGGAGTCTAAAGAAAGGATAATGGAATGGGTATTTGAAGGCATCTATGTGACAATCGATTTGAAATGAAAGTAAATAACTCGAAAAATGTACGTATAAACTGCATGTATAGTGAATATGCACGTATGATGAAATGATGAGATGCTATGATGATGTAGTTATAGTCTAGGATCAATGATGCAACCTAGTTCTCTATAACCGAAGCTCTGATGCCAATCTGTCACACCCCCAAATTACCTGTTTTGCAGCGGAATAGAATACCTGGGGGATGACTGTCATAGCATCACAGTTACAATTATATTTAACGACCTAAAGTGTCGTTTGGAAAATACATCGTTTGATTGAATAAAATAATCAGAGTTTACAAAGTATTGGTCCCAAAAGATTTCCAAAGTACCAAAAATGAGTTTGTTACAATCAAACGATAGTTAAGTGCATAAAATATATGTGAGACGCGTCAACTCAGCGACTCCATGCAAGCCATGATGATATGCTAATACCTGAGATAAAACATGCTTAAAACTGTCAACACAAAGGTTGAGTGAAATCCATAGGTTTAATTAATTCGTTTGAACACAATATTCGTAGTGTGAGTTACGTTGTTTCACACTCACCGTTGAAAACAAAACAACATTTATTTCACTAAATTCATGACAACCAAAGCGTAAACCTCGTACCAATAGAAATTGGTAAAATCGTTTCATCGCAACCCTAATAGGTAAACTTGCCAATTTACCTTAATGATTCAAATATAGTGCGTTCGATTTCCCCTAACTGGGTCTATAAGAACGGGAGTGTTAATTCCAATAGGCCTATTCACAATATTCGCGCTCACTCGCAAGTGACTAATGGTGCATGATGTAGGGACTTCAAACATGGCAATAGAATACTTAGTGACAATAAAGCATTTGGATATAGCATACAGTTCAAAGAATTTGTGTTCGATTAAAAATGTAGCATGTATCTCCCCCAAGAGTTTGTAAAACAATTAAGTAATAGAAAGTGGGGCTATGAACTCACCTGATGCAATGATTATGATGACAAAAGTGGATATACTGAAATGAGGTGCAATCTCTAACTGCAACCTATGATGAATGATATGATCTAATATAAGTCATGATGTAATGTTATGCAAGCAAACTCATATGATATCCATACCACTTGTGCATTTTTGAAAATAAAGTTTATCATCGAAATATATGTTTATGACATCTTGTCAAGTTACAAATTACTTTATAAGTATTTATGTTGAAACAACATCCAACGATAGTCGTTTAGTGATTTATCAAGAAATTATAGTTTTTCGTCGTAAAACAATATGATTTGACAATTCATGAAAGTGGATAAATGGCCTCGAAAAGCTAGTCGTAAAATGGTGAATATCGAGTGTTAGGAAACAAACTCAACGGTTTTGGAAAGCTTGTAACATTATCTCAAAGTCTTAGCTTTTAAATTTTTATCATAGAGGTCTCGATCATGGAGAAAAATATAGGTGAAGTAGGATACTTGGACTCAAAATATTGTTTAAGGGTAGTTTTTGGCAAAGTTTGAGTGACCGTATTTTATTCGTTACAACTCCGTTTGACGAACGGTTGAACATTTTGGAAAATAGGCTAGGTGAACTTACTTTTACTAGAAGACATCGTTTTCTAAAAAGTATTCTATCGATGTGAAAAACGACTCCAAACATGGTTACTAGCGACAACTAGTTTGACTATTAGAAAATATATATATGTAATTGTTCTACTTGTGAAAAATAGTTACGTCAACCTTATTTAAACGCGTGTAATTTAGTCGTTATAAGTCCGTTTTCTACGTTTTATATGTCCTTAGCTTCGTGTTAAAGTATACTAATATATTTTTGATAAGTCGACTCATTTGGATAACGCTTAAGACTCATTTTTGACCCTTAAAAATCTGGACAGCAAGCTGTTTTTCCGGAAAATTATAGTTTTCGTCGTTAAACTTGAAAATAGCATAACTTCTTCGTTATAAATCCATTTTAACCCGTTCAAGCGACAACGGTTTCGTTTTAAAGTATATTTTCTGAATATTTAGCCCAAAATATTTTACAACCTATCGAAATTTCCAGACTTAGCAAAAATGATCAAACCTTCTTTTTAGGTTGTCGAAAATGATTTCTCTTGTATAATACTTGTTCTAACCACTTCAAATCAACACCAAATCTATTCTAAACCTACCATACACCTTCTTAGGGTGTCATGGGTTCCTAAACATCATCAAAAATGATATGTTTCAAGGGATTAATTATAGGATGGTATATACTAATTATAAGTACTAAAAACATCAAAAGTGGTATAGATACTCATATAACTTGCATGTTTTCTTTCAAGCATAATAAAAATAACTTAAATATGAATATGAAAGATTAAAAATGTGACAACTCGTAATTTCAGGTCATTTCTCAAATTTACTATTCATCTCAGGAATTTACTATTCATCGGTTACTATTCATCATTTTACTATTCATCGTTTTTAATGTCGATTTAATATTCTGAGAGTGCATTTCAAAATTTTACTATTCATGAAACACTATTCATTCCCGGAGAAAAATCACTATTCATGCTTCACTATTCATCATTTTTCGTAAACTAGGTTTACGAGTATCAAATACGCGTAACCGTAAGGGTTTAGCTACGTATTCATGAAAAATCATTGAGGACATTTCATATAGACTAGATTTAGTCTACATATCATTAGTAACGTCATCATCATATTAGTTCATGCATGGATTTGCATATTTCATTAAACGAATATTTTCCTATTAAATAAACGCTACGGAAATAATCATTTATTTTGAATATTTGATCCGACACTTCCAAAAATTATCCTGATATATTTTTATACTCATTTTAAGACTATAAAAATTATATTATTAGTTTACCCGATGTTTTGAATTTATTTTGTATATAAATTATTATGTATATATATTTACGACGGTTTTCGTAAATTCAACTCGATAAATATTTATTCACTCAATACTTGTGAGAAATGTATTTTTATAATTTTTATGACTTCAATACATTTTATTTTGTCCCGTTAAAATCGATTTCTAGCTAACGCTACACTAAATAATTATTTACATGTACAAAACATACCATATACATAACATTATATACATATTATAAGTAAAATATCACACAATTCTTGCACCTATCCATTTCCACGCCCCCCCCCCCCTTTGTCATATTAGTTACCAAATTTGTTTTGAATACTTAATTACCATTATGCCCTTTTTGCCTAGATAATATCTAACAAACACATAGTTTACACACAATACAAGGTGAAAAAAATATAAACACTCTCCATTTCTCTCTACCATAACCGGCCAAAGAAGAAAAAGGAGAAGAAACTCAAGAATTTTCAAGGATCAAGTTATTTTATAAACTCTAGTATACTCTTATTTAAGGTTTTGCAATAAAAACCTAGAGTATTTAGGTAACCTTGTTCCATAAACCTCATCATCATACTAGTAAGCATTTCATGATCATTATTAATCTTTCATATTCATACTTAAGTTATTTTTATCATGCTTGAAAGAAAACATGCAAGTTTCATGTGTATCTATACCACTTTTATTGTTTTTAGTACTTATAATTGGTATATATCATCCTATAATTAATCCCTTGAAACATATCATTTTTAATGATGTTTAGGAACCCATGACACCCTAAGAATGTGTATGGTAGGTTTAGAATAGCTTTAGTGTTGATTTGAAGTGATTGAAACAAGTATTACGCTAGAAAAACCTTTATCGACAACATTAAATAGTGGTCTGATCGTTTTTGCAAAATCTGGAAAATCCAGCAGGTCATGAAATGTTTTGGGTTATATTTCCAGAAAATATACTTTAAAACGAAACCGTTGTCGCTTGAACGGGTTAAAACGGATTTATAACGAAGGAGATACGCTATTTTCAAGTTTAGCGGCAAAAACTATATTTTCTGAAAATGGTAAGCTGTTAAGAGTTATTTATAGGGCAAAAACAAGTTTTAAACATTGTCTAAATGAGTCGATTTGTCAAAAATATATTAGTATACTTTAGCACGAAACTAAGGATATATAAAACGTAGAAAACGGACTTATAACGACTAAGTTATACACATTTTAAATATGGATATCGTAACTATTTTACACAAGTATAACACTTATACATTTTTACTAAACCAAAATGGTTATCGCAAGTGACCATGTTTGGAGTCGTTTTTCACATCGATAGAATACTTTTGAGAAAATGATGTCTTCAAGTAAAAGTGAGTTCACCTAGCCTATTTTCCAAAATGTTCAACCGTTTGACAAACGAAGGTATAACGAATAATTTACGATCACTCAAAATTGGTCATTTTCATGAATTGTCCAAGTGTATTGTTTTACGACGAAAAACTATAATTTCATAATAAATCACTAAACGACTATCATAGAATGTTGATTCAACGTAAGTACTTGTAAAGTATTTTATAACATGACGAGATGTCATAAACATATATTTCGACGATAAACTTCATTTTCAAAAATGTACAAGTGGTATGGATATCATATGAGTTTGCATGCACGGCATTGTTTCATGACTTACATTAGAACATATCATTCATATTAGGTTGCAGATAGAGATTGCACCTCATTTCAGTGTATCCACTTTTGTCATCATAATCATTGCATCAGGTGAGTTTCGTAGCCCCTACTTTTGTATGTTTTGAACTATTTTGGGGGAGATACATGCTTAAATATTTTTCACAAGTACTTTAGATTTTTAATGATAACTTCTATCATGATCACCATCGTTTCAAAACCGAATGTTGTACTATATCAATTGTTCTTGTTTGCGTGCTATAGTTCTACGTCGAATAATGTGCTATATCAGTTGACTACTGATACATTGAGTCATGTACTATTGATTATGTGCTATGGTTCTACGTCGAGTTAGGTACTATTGTGAATTCATTTGACATCATGTGCTTGAACATAAACTATACATATTTTGGCAATGGGTTGTAAACACACAGGTTGCAAGTTTTGTATGGGCGGAACTTGGAACTGAGTGGATTTGCGATGCCTTTGCTGCATGAACATTATTTAAAGGTTTTTCATTACAACACAAACTCTATGAACTCACTCAACCATTGTGTTGACACTTTTAGCATGTTTTATCTCAGGTATCTAAGGCATATACTTCATGGCATGCATATGGACTTATCATAGAGTCGTGGTGACGACGCGTCTCACATGGGATTTATGCACTTTAAGAACATCGTTTGGCTTGTATCAAACTTATTTCCATACACGTTGACTATCGTTTGGGACCTATACTTTGTAAACTCTGAATATTTTACTTAATCAAACGATGTATTTTCAAAACGACACTTTAGGTCGTTCGATATAACTGTAACTTTGATGCTATGACAGTCATCCCTCAGGAATTCCATTCCGCTGCAAAACAGGTAATTTGGGGGTGTGACAAAAAATGATCATGAAATGCTTACTAGTATGATGATGGGGTTTATGGAACAAGGTTTTTCCTAAATACCATAGGTTTTTATTGCAAAACCCTTAAAAGAAAGTATACTAGAGTTATAAATTAGCTTAATCTTGAAAAACTTGAGTTTCCTTCCTCTTTTTCTTCCTTGGCCGATCACTAGGGTGAAATGGGAGAGTGTTTATATTTTTTTCACCTTTGAAAATGAGCATGTATGTGTATAGTTTTAGGATAATAATAATAGTATGTAAAATATATAACCTATACATGCTTATGTGTTTAAGCTAGAAGCAAAACTCAACTTGATCACATTGATGACTAGATGGGGCTAAGGTGGCCGGCCAAGGATATTTAGGGGGGGGGGGGTTGAGGTGTATTTTGTTAAGTAAATGTATTATTTGATAGGTATAGTGTGTAATTTGTAGGTATAAATAGGTATTAATTGTAGCGTTAACTAAAAATATACTTTAACGGGAAAAAATAAAATGTATTGAAGTCATAAAAATTATAAAAATACATTTCTCGCAAGTATTGAGTGAATAAATATTTATCGAGTTGAATTTACGAAAACCGTCGTAAATATATATACATAATAATTTATATACAAAATAAATTCAAAACATCGGGTAAACTAATAATATAATTTTTATAGTCTCAAAATGAGTATAAAAATATATTAGGATTATTTTTGGAAGTGTCGGATCAATTATTCAAATAATGATCGTGCGATAGCGTTTATTTAATAAATAAATATACGTTTAATGAAATATGCAAATCCATGCATGAACTAATATGATGATGACGTTACTAATGATATGTAGACTAAATCTAGTCTATATGAAATGTCCTCAATGATATTTCATGAATTCGCAGCTAAACCCTTACGGTTACGCGAATTTGATACTTGTAAACCTAGTTTACGAAAAAAATGATGAATAGTGAATCATGAATAGTGATTTTTCTCCGGGAATGAATAGTGTTTCGTGAATAGTAAAATTTTGAAATACGTTCTCAGAATATCAAATCGACTTCGAAAACGATGAATAGTAAATTCCCGAGATGAATAGTGAAATTTGAAAAATGACCTGAAATTACGAGTTGCCACACTTTGACACGGACGTTCGACACCTTTCACTAATGTCTTCGTCTTTACTCTTTTGGCATCCTTCATTAATGCCTTTGACACGGACGTTAAGCACCTTTCACTAATGCCTACGTCTTGACTCTTTCGGCATCCTTCACTAATGCCTTCGATACAACACTTCTATGGAGGAAGAAAGAACTATCAACAAGAGAACCTCAATAGTCTTGATGATGATGAATCATAGCAACTCATGGACTTGAGCTTGCTCGACTTCAAGAGGTGGTGATCTCGCCTTTAGGAGGAACCTAGAGAATCACACGAAAACAAAACACAAACTACATAGAGAGATCCTTAGGATCTGAGGTTAGAAGGTTTACAGTACTAGGAGAAAGTATGTGTGTGAGTGGCCACCCAAAATGAAGAAATGGCTCACTATTTATAGAGGAAAATAGCCTACTGTTCCACGGATCCCTTACTTGAGGGATCCGTCCAGTGTAAACTGGGGGAACCGTGGGACGCTCCTCTTTGCCCATGGGTTTTGGGTCATGGGTCATGGGTTATGGGTCATGGGTCCTAGACTTTGGACATGGGTATCCAAGTAGATACAATGTATCTAGTATGTTCAATGCATCTAGTCCATGGGGCATGGGTTAAATCCATGGATCATGGATAATACCCATTCATGAATTATGCATGATGTCATGCAATGGGTTATGGGTTATGCTCCATGGGTATGGGTCATGGACTTTGGGTTATACCCAACTACATTCAATGTATTTGGTCAATGGGTCAAATACTTAAACTTCTACCAATTATATTACCCATTATAATACATACTAGTTATGTATATATCTACCCAATATTTAAACACTAGTTTTTGTACATATGTATTACTAAATCATAAAATCACTATTACTTGTTTAGTGTTTTATGTGAAAACGTAAGTGTGTTAGTAAACTATTGGCTCAAACCATTTACGTATTTTATTTGTTTCGTTAAAATGATTTTACGTTTGTTATCGACAAAACATTTGAAGATCGTAAAATATAAATAAATATTTTTACGGCTTATTTGTATTAACATGATCTTTAAAGATCTGTTAAAAATGATTAAAACTCGAGATTTTTTTCTTTATTTCTTTAATTTTCGTGTAAGATCGGTTAAAAATAAGGGTTTTGTTGTGGTTTGTTGTTTTTTGAGGAGATGATGTTCTTGTTGTAGTTGTTGGTTGTGGTTTGTAGTTGACTAATGGCAATTAAGTATATGGTACGAATATCGTTCTCTATTTTCCTTATTGCTATGTATAGTTATGGATATGCTAAGGCAAGTAATCTTCTTTAAGGGGGTCGCCCAAAATGATTATCTGATTAATTGTGACTTCAAGTTGATATAATCAATTGGTAGTATTTAGATAAAATTATTCTAGTTATTGTAGAAACTAGAAGGGAGGTTGAATAGTTTCACCGTTGTTAATTACGTTTTAAAACTTTTGAAACTTTTTAATATTTTCTTGAAAATTGTTTGATTCGAGGTTATGTGATATCAATCAACAATATATATGAATACGATAGATATGCATGAAATAAATCATATATGGTTGAAAAGAAGATAAAGAGATAGAAACAACCAAACTGAGACACGGAGATTTATAGTGGTTTGGCACGAAGCTCACTCTTCGCCCTACTCCACTCCTCGAGTATCACACTCGAGAGTTCGTAATCACTATGTCTACAAACTCCCTTCAGGCGAAAAAACCCGTACACCAACGCTTACACCAATTTACGACACTAAGTGGAATGTCATGTCTTAATCATAGCTAGAACCAATCTACACACCAATACACGGCACTACACGGACATACACCTTCTCCACTAAGACTTACACACAATCCAATTCTTCACACTACACTTCACGGACTTTCACCTCGTCCTCTTGAATTTACACACAATCCAAGTCTCACACTACACTTCACGGACTTTCACCTTGTCCTATTGGATTTACACACAATCCAAGTCTTCACAATACACTTCACGAACTTTCACCTCGTTCTAATCTTCACATACAAATACACGGACTCACACCAAGTCCTAATCTATATACAAAACTTCACGGACCTACACTTAGTCCAAATCTATCCTATCACAACTAGTCTCGACTCACACACAAGTCAGATACACAAATATACAAAGATGATAAATAGAGTTTAGATGAGAAGAGAATCGTAACACAAGTTACGTGTGTGTGATGCCTAATCTATAACACTTCGTTTCTTGGAAAATACGAGCGTTCTTCTCTTGCACTTAGAGGTAGAAGAAAGAATGCAGTGGGATCACTTATAAACACATAACAACAAGTTATATTGATCAAAGACGAGAGATTTAGAAATCAGAAAGTTTTTGTGCTAAGAGGACTGTATTTTTCTATGAAATATTGCAGTATTTATAGTCACCATGAGGAGTGGGGGATGGTCCCTTAAACCTTGGATGGTCCCATATATATAAGGGACCGTCGCCATGTTTACGAGACCGTCTCGTCATACGCTTCTATTTTTGTCCTGATGTGGTGAAAAATTATCTAGTGAAAATTTTATCTGGTTTGGGCAGGAAAAATAGCTGTTGGATAATTTGAAATTCAAATCTATTTTTCTTATTAAAACATTTCTTTATAGTTACAAAAATACTTTGTAAAAATGTTTTGTCACATAAAAATATGAGGTTTGAAGAAAAATAAATTCTTTGATCACTTAACTAAGTTGGTAGATTGTTTGTTCATACATTAAGTGATGTTGTAGTCGAAACGAGTTTTCTCAATTAAAACTTATAAAGTATAGTTTTACGTAACGTGTCGTTATATTCTGTGATTAACAAAACGTACAGGGATCGAAAAATGCAAATGATGTTGATGCAGGTTTTCTGACCAGGTTTTAATATTTATAGTTTCTCGTTTACTTATGGTCCACCTTATGCACTCACGGGTAGTGTACCCGGTCGTGTGTAGTGTAGTAATCGGTAAAACCGAGGTCGTCCCAAGAGCTATGTGAGCGGATCTATATTAAGTCTATGTGTCACTGGTTTTAATTGTTTTAAGGATTGAAATGATTAATTAACTAGAAAACCAGAAATGAAAGCAAGTAAATAAGATAGAGATGTGATCAATAGAGGTAACGTGTGCTAACCTAGTTACTCATCCTATCATGTTATGTTCACGTCTAACTACTTCCAATTGATTCAAGTGGGGGTTTAAGTCGCTAGGACAACATTTGGTCAGTTCGTCCTAACCTATCAACAAAGGCTTCCACCGGAGATCAAGCTACTACCCTTGAAAGCCCAGTTGTTTTTAGTCCCCTAATCCAAGTCATTAAGTACCTCTACATGCAAGATTCGTAACAATGAGTGCCCGAGCTCTAGCATCTTAGACACTCATCCCTAACTTCTTAAGCTCATCCAAACGGCAGATGATCATTTGGTCAGTTCCCACAAGCGGGGAAGGGTCGTCAGTTGGTCAATTCCTACCCTTCCCACTCAATCTACCCACTTAGGATCAGTTGGTCAATTCTCCTAAGCAACTATATACTACTGCCATTCAAAACTACCGAAGCTAGGGTAGCTACCAACAAACTATGCATGCATACACTAGAAACAATTATACGGAAGCATGTAAACGTAAACAAAATAATTAAGGAATCATAACTAGGGTAGCACCAAAGGTGCTTAGCCGTTCATATTAAAAGAAACCAAAGATTCAATGTTTGACATAATGAAATAGATGAATCGAAAGTAAAAGAGAAAATAATCGCTAAAGCTTATCGTTAGGGAGTGGTTTCTCCCTTGGAGATGGCTCCGTGTGCTCTTCAAGATCTGCCTTTGGATCCCTCTTAACGTTCTTTGCTTTTTGGTGTGGAGTGAATGATGTGAAATGCATAAATTAGGGCTTGCATTTATAGGCGCGATCTAGTTACGGCGTAACTTTAGTTGAGAGTTACGCCGTAACCTCAATAATTTCATAATAATGCTCTTGGTAAGTTGGTTACGGCGTAACACATGGAATGGGTTACGCCTTATCTTCAATACATGTTACAATTGGTATGATTACGCCGTAATCATTGGAAGGAGTTACGGCGTATCTGATGGCGATGTGGAACATCCTTTGACCTAATTGGTTACGGCGTAATCCTTAGTTGGGAGTTACTCCGTAATTGAATGCTGAGTTGGTCTTCTGATTCATGCGCTAGCTACGGCATAATGTGAGAGATGGAGTTACGCCGTAGCTTCTTCACAGTGGGCATACTATCATAATTCTCTAATAAAATCTCCAAATCCGTGTCTCATTAGCTCAAATGCTCGTAATTTACCTGAAAGTGAAATATAGAGGAAAACAAGCGTAAATCCATATAAATGATATAAAATACGAGCATTATCGGGGGAAATTGACATTTAATATTCAGGACTATTTGATGTTATCAAATATCCCCCCACTTGAACTCTACTTGCCCTCAAGTAGACCTTATTAGAAAAATTCCTAAAAAGATATCTCCCATTACCTGGAAAAGATAAGTTTAAAAATCCCTTATGCTAGAAAAAATCAAAGCCGAACACCTCACGAAATGGGAACAAAACACTCAAATTCTATCAACTAGTCTAAGTGTCAATTTCGGGGTGATCACTTAAAGCACAGTCATAACATGTATTCTATCATAAGCTTGGCGGTTACACAAATCTCCATGACTTGAGTTAAGGACTAAACAATTCTTGAAGGCAATATGGGTAGACACGACATGGGTTAAGGGTGAATTGTCATTACTAACATGTCACGGTAAAGTGGACAAAATCAATGATATATAACCAAATCCATGGCCAAGACACCAAAGATTGCTCGCTTCATCACCTAGACACGCTTCATGACTAAAGGGTAGGATAAGACATGGGATTTAATTGGTGTAAAGTAAAAATAACAAAGCAAATAGTCTAAACCTATAATCAAGTCATCACCGCTTACCGTTCATCCAAAGTTCAAGTTTAAAGGCTAAGAAACCGGATCATAATATACCAAGTAGATGTGCCATTAGCGGACGTCATGATGGGCACATTACCTACTCTTCAACTGTTGGCGCAATGATTAGTAATTACCAACTTAATTCTTCAAATGTGACCGAGGTGGCCTCCTCGATACTAAATATTTGATGAGCTCCAAATATAGTGCTTATAACATTGCACTTTACAATAAATAATAAACTACAACTATTTTTTTTCGAATATTTTTTTTACATCAACTAAACATAACATCCCCCCACTTGAGATGAACATAATGTGAGAATTTGGGGGGGGGGGTCTTCAATGATCTTCTAGTATAAGTATTTGACGAAAGCGTGATTTTCGAACCTCTCTACTTGAACCTTGAACTTAGGCAAACAATGACTTCCCGATCACAAATTAAGACTACACGGTAGGCTAAGATGAATGGGTGTAACGAAACAATATATTTTGGGTGAACAAAATGAAAGGAATGGCTCAAATGGGTGTATCTAGGGGTATCTTTCACTAAAGGTGAGTGCAACAAAAGGGTTTAACATGGCGGTCGAAAAGTCGAGGTGACTAATCGATAGACACACAAGGATAGGCTGTTTGGGTGATAATCCTATAATATTGCCTTCTTAAACTGAGTATTCCATATACATTAAGCGAACTCAACATACCTCGTCTATGGTCTCGAAATGACGCAAGGCCAAGTTCTAAAGTTTACAAGCTACCGGCACACTCATAATTTGGTGGATTTGGGTAAATAATTGGAAACGGATAAGACTAATCTCACCATATAATATCAAGGGTTATAATGTGCTCGGCTAAGGTCTAATCTAGTTAGGTTAAGAAAAACATGTCAAAATTTTAAAAATGGCATAATTTTTCAAAATAAACTAGAAAAACGAGGGCAATAAAGTTCAAGAGATAATTCTACTCCCGTCCCCCCGCTTGAAATGTACAAAGTCCCTTTTGTACTAAACGTTAAATAAAGGTGAAGAGAAAGTAGAATTAGAGCGAGAACTTCCCTGAAATTCGCTCCTAAAAAGAAAGAAGGCCCACGAAAATAACCGTGCCTTCGCTTAAGCATCCACGAGCAAACTTCATTCCCTTAAATCACACTAACCAACAAGCATAATTCTAAAAAAAACAAAAAGAAATTTAACTCACTTTCGTAGGAATCACGATTGCATTTAGCATATGCAACAAGCCTTTTAAACCGCTTGGTGTCCCAAGTGGACGAGTGTAGTCTCGTGAGGGCTTACAGGGAACATACCCACAAAGTTCATTTGAAAACTAATACAAGGTTATTGTGTTATTATAGAAAGAGTTAGAACTAGAGGATAGTTACGTCGTAACCCATTAAAGGAGTTACGCCGTAATTATGGCAAAACCTGGCAGTCGCTATTGGAGGGTAGCTACGGCGTAACCATAGCATGGGATTACGCCGTAATTGGTAATGCTCTGGAGAGAATTGCTACTGATGATGTGTTAGGGCGTAATCATTGGGATGAGTTACGCCGTAACTAATGGACAGATCTGGTCCCCGTTTAAGTTACTTGTGAATTCTTCTCCACTTCCTGCCAAAATTGTTAAAAACACAAAACCCAACAAAAATAGAAATAAAAGAAATAAAAAGGATAATTCAGGTTGTCTCCCGAAAGAGCACTTTTCTTTATTATCGAGTCTTTAAGTTAGACTCAAAGCCATGGGGCTTTACGGTGGCCTTCTTACTTGGCCAACTTCCTCCATATCCTTCATCAAGTTGTGTCTGGCCCAAGCAACATTAGTAGCGGTGCGAATATACTCCTTTGTCTCAATCTTCCGAATCTTGCAAAACTTTTCATCCGACCCCAAGTGGTATCTTGTAAACTCGTATTTTTCAGCTACAATTAGTGGTGGCCTTTTATACGGAATACCAAGAAGTTTGCACCTTCTTTGCTCGTATGCTTCATCATCGGGGTCAGTGAACCCGTCTTCACCTTGTAGTTCAAGGTAGTCCATAATTCCCTCGATATCATCATCATCGGACTCAGATTTCTTGAACCACTTATCATCCAGTAATTCTTCGATGAGTACACGCTTGCATTCTTATTTTTCAGTACCCGTCGTATCTTTGATATCTTCATCCATCACATTACCACCCCCGTTGCAATACTCACGGAAAGGATTGCATGTAGGCCATGCTCGTGTGGAATTGTCTTCCATGATCATTATGGGATTGCAGCAGTGCTTAATAGGGGGTTACTCTTCTTCTTCGATTGAGAATTTTGCTAACCTTTCATCATCGTTAAATGCAGACCACATGTATTTGTTATTTTTAACCCTCTCCTTATCGTCTCCTCCATCGCAAATTTCGTTATGAGGATTGCATGAGGCCCAAAGATCGTACCACTCACCATTATCCACAGGTATTGCTTTGCACCAGTGATTCTTCCTCTTGGATGGGGATTGTGGGCACATGTTTGTATCACTGGACCACCTGTTAATAACATGTGTTCTTGATTCATCCAATTCGAGAAATCTATCAGACCATGTATCCTAGTTACGCCGTAATTTTGATGTTGGGTTACGGCGTAACTGGCTTCTGTCAGCACTATCATTATCTTTTTCCTCCACCATGCTAGAGCCATCGTCGGATTTCTCTTTTTTCAGAAAACACGGCTTTGCATGTTATTGGTTTGCTCTTTTGTTCTTCATTTCTTCTCTGTACCTCATCGCTAAGCTTGCCAATCATGGTTTCCAAGTTTTTTAGCAATTCGTCATGACTAAAAAGGCTTTTTCTGTGTTTTCTTGAAAGTTCTTTAGCCATTCTTCTTGCTTCTTTTGTCTCTTAGTCGAGTCTTCAAGGTATTTGCTGATCGTATCCTCCAAATTAGATCTTCTTTCCCCGAAAGTCCCACGGTTGTAATATGAGGGAGGTCCCCCACGATAGCCATTCCCGTTTCCATTTGCCCCCTGAAATAGTCGATTTTTACCATATTTCACCTCTTCAACATTGCTATCTTCGTTAATGAGAGGACAATTTTATGTGAGATGTCCCCCTCCACAACTTTCACATCCCACTTGGATAGCATGAACACATTCCTTGAGCTTGAGCATGTCCCGTCCAAGATTTTCAAGTTTGCTAGTAATGCCGGCAATTCCTTCAAGATTTCTGCCTAGGCTTCTTTGGCTTCCTCTATCGTGCCATTTTTTAGAATGATCGGCCATTTTTTGAATGGCTTCAATGGCGAGGGTAGGAGTCATGCTTGGAATTGGTCCCTGGTAGTCCAACATCTGTCTTGTAGCCACGTTGATACCTTTGTAGAAAATGTTGACCTTTTGCTGGCTATTTTGGTCATGAGTGGGACACTTGTAGAGAAGATCGTTGTATCTATCCCAAGCTTGATACAACGTTTCATCGCCTTCTTGTTTAAAATTATGGATCTTCATGAGCTGATTAGATATCTTCAAAGGAGGACAATATCTCTGAATGAAATGCTTTTTTAGGAGAGCCCATGTGATCCGTGCTAAACCGTCAAGTCAAACAGACTTAAAACAGCTTAAACACAAATACAATTAAGATCAGAGAATACAATGAATTCCCGGGTCGTTAAGTCCCAAGGAGACTCAATGGTGTGTAAAACTGATTCAGATGATGGAATGATCACTAAGGATAGTGATCTGTAAAGGATTTGATTAGAATTACTACACTACTGATTGATTGGAATGGAATGGAGTACAGATTTGGAAAGCACAACAATCAGATCAAAGAAACGTAAACGTAAGTTTAAAAACTACGTATGCGCACAAAATAAAAAGTGAAAACTAAGAAATAAAATGCCTAAAAATATGAAAATAACATTTTTGGAATCCTAAAGATAAAAGAAAATTATTAGAAAAAGAAAATAATTTTTAACACTATTTAATTAATTATTATTAATTAAAAACTATTTTAACTACTTAATAAATACTCTAAAATAGAAGAAATTACAAAATAAGGCTAGAAAAATAAACTTATGATTCTGAAAAATCTAAAATACTATAAAACTAATTTTAAAACTAAAAATATATTTTTCACACTTTTTATTTAATTATTACTAATTAATAACTATTTTAAATACACTTAATTACTAGAAAATAGAAAATAAACTTGGAAAAATAAAATTTTAACTTTGAAAAATCTAAAATATGATAAAACTAATTTTAAAACAGAAAATATATTTTTTAGGCTTTTTAATTATTTATTACTAATTAATTACTATTTTTAACTAATTTAAATTATAATAAATACTAAAAAGATAGAGAAAAATCTGAAACTTTTTCTAAAAATCCTATATGATGACAGAAACCTAAGAAAACTATAAAAACAAGATTTGCTTATTAAAAAGTTGAAAAGAAAAATCAAAAAGCTAAAAAATATTAAATAAACGCTATCACTATTTTTATATTGATGTTTTTCTGAATTTTCTTTTTGAAAACTACTTATATACTAATAATATGAAACTTTAATAAAGACAAAAAATTTACAAAACACAAATAAGCAGTTTTGATGAGCTTATGATCAAACAGATATGAAAATAAGCTTATTTTTGAGAAATAAGCTCAAACAAGGTCATAACTGAAACAAAAGCTCAAAGTATATGCAAACAAGCTTAATGAACAGAAATGAAGCTAGAACATACAAGGGAGCACACTGATAAGCTAGAATTAAGCAAATAAGCACTTTGCTTTTTCACAGAAGTGGGACAAGCTTTAAGCTCTTAGCAGCCCTAGCTAACAAGCTCAAAAGTGAAAAACAAGACTTGATACTCCAAGAGGACCAGGTTGGCTTTCCAAAGAACTAGAGAACACAAGATTTGGACAACTAATAAGCTTAGTGCAAGCTTATCAATTTGGGACCAATAACTGTGCACAGGGCAGATTTATGGAACAGGTACCACCAAAAAGCTAAGAAATAAGCACTCAAAAAGCTGAGAAACCAAGAACTAGCATTTTTGTATTTTTCTTTAGCAACTAGACTTTGAAAATCCAAAAGATTATAAGCTGGATCCTATTAATAAACCCACAGTGAAATTCCAAATTTTATTCAAAAACGACCTTAAGAGATTTTGACTTTTTTAGAACAACTAAAAAGTTGACCAAAGTGGATTTTGATCTGATTCTAAGCACTGATAATGTTGTATTAGGGTAAGATAAAACTAACTTAAGCAAGGTTAACAACTTTTAAACACAAAACAATGATCATGCATCATGAAATCTCAACAGTGAGCTCACAGTGAAAGATCAAATGAATTTTTGACTTTTTCTAACAAGGACTTGATTATATGACTGAGATGAGTTGTTTAAACACAGTTAGACATATTTCCAACAAGACCAAAGACTAGAGCACCTTTAAACAAAATAAACCAAACACCCCTTTATGTTAACTGTTATGAAGATTTTTAGAGCAAAACAAAAATTAAAACCATGAGATTACATCAGATCTTGTATTTTCATATATTAGAACTAAGAAAACTTAAATCATCAACACTAACAACTGAAAACCAAGATTTGATGATGAAACAGTTTTAACTGTGAAAATAAAATTTTTGCTAAATACAAATTTTAAAGAACAACTAACTAATTTTATGACTTAAACACACTTAAATATATCTAAATAACAAACAGAAACAGAAATTAAAGCTTATAAACACTACAACAGTGAAATGCCAAATTAGTTAAAAATGCTTACAAGTAGTTTCTAAGGAACAAACTGAGAACTAGGATCTGAAACCAATTCCTATAGCTTCCCAAGAAGCACTATACCAAGGCCATCCAAGATAAACCCTGCTCCAGCTTCTTGATCTTCTTCACCATGGATTTTTAATTTTTAACTATTTTCTTGGTAATTTTTGGTATTTTTCTATTTTTAAGCTAAACTGAATTATAATTGTTTTTAAAAGCTTAATTAAGTTACTATAAGCTTAAATAAGCTTACTGAGCTTAGAACCACAACCATAAACAACTTAAACCAATATTTGAGATTTTGATCAAAAATTAGCATAAACTGTATACTTGCATAAAACTTAAAATTAAAACTGGAAATATGTTTGATATCCACTGGAATGAGATTACAAATAACTTGAAACTTTAAACATAAGCTGGAAAACTTAAAGAAATTAAAACGACATACAGAATATAAAAATTACACTAGACTTTTGATACAATGCCTTTCTCTCTCTCTTTATAGACTTTTCAGCATCCTTGATATCTTCTGAATCTTTCCCACCACACTTGAGCCCTAGGATCACTCAAAATCATCAGAACCGTCCACCTTGCATTTTGGCGCCAAATATTCTTCATAGCAGTTTTAAGTAATTAATGGATTTGGTTTGAGCAATTAAGAGATTTGGAGTTTAGAGGGGGGTGGAGGGAACATAGCATGGAGGGGAAGTTGAAAAAAGTGGCAAAACCATGGCTGGTATTGGAGATTCAGGCTTGGAGGAGAGGGAGCTACAGTAGATGGTATATGGGCGCGTGTTTCTCTGGGTTTGACTTTCTGTTGACCGAAGTTTAATAACAAAGGGTCCAAATTGGTTGTGGCTGGGGTTCAAAATGAGTTGTGGACTGGAGATCAAGGTGCAAGGGTCAAAGGTCATATTGGATTGGGCTTGTGATTGGGCTTGGATAATTATAAGGATCCGTTTGGTTTAGTTATAACAACAAGGACCAATTTTGCAAATTTGCCAAACTTCAAGGACTGAAAGTGAACATTTCCAAACTTCTCACAAGGACCAATCATGACAAACATTGATAAAACAAGGACCCTTTTTGCATAAAATCCATTTTTAAAGGTCTAAGGACTAATTTTGCAATTTTCCAAAGTTTGAGGACCTTTCTTGCCAATTGACCAAAAATTCATTCAAGGATCATTTTTAACAACTTAGAATACTTCAGGGACCTTGAATGATAAATTTCCACATTTTTGAATTTCAGGGACTAGATTTGACAACTCTCAAAACTTGGGGGACTAAAACTGCCAATTTTGCAAACTTTATACATTTTTCATCTGATTTTGATATTTTTGCATTTAAAACACATAAAACACTGATTTGTAATATTTTGATCATTTTGATGTGTTTCTGAGTGTTTTCAGATGATTTTGCAGTTTAGATTATACAAAAATGATGAGTATTTAGACACTCATCACCATGTATCGACTGCCCCGACGGGCAATCTTTCAATCCATCTTCTTGCTGCCCTAGTAAGTGTCATGGGGAATACTCGAAGCATAACAGCATCATGAGAAACACTAGATATGTTGAAAAGGCTTGCGATGTACAAGACATTTTCAACGTGTTCATAAGCATCTTCGTCTCTGTTTCCCGAGAAAGGGTTAGCTCGTAGCTCCCTCATAAACTGTTCTTTGATCTCGAAACGGACATTAGCTCCAATAGCCGGCCTAACGAGCCTCAGCCCTTGTTAATCCCTAGTCAATGCCAAATATTCTTCAAGAGTGAGGTCATCAATGTTCACAACCTCCATAGTACATGAAACTTAAAAGAAATCGTGAGAAACAAGAATTCAAAATAAAACAAAAATAAAAGACTTAATAAAAATCCTACTATAACTCCCCGGCAGCGGCGCAAAAAACTTGATGCATGTTTTCTGACCAGGTTTTAATATTTATAGTGTCTCGTTTACATATGGTCCACCTTATGCACTTACGGGCAGTGTACCCGATCGTGTGTAGTGTAGTAATCGGTAAAACCGAGGTCGTCCCAAGAGTTATGTGAGCGGATTTATATTAAGTCTATGTGTCACTGGTTTTAATTGTTTTAAGGATTGAAATGATTAATTAACTAGAAAACAAGAAATGAAAGCAAGTAAATAAGATAGAGATCTGATCAATAGAGGTAAAGTGTGCTAACCTAGTTACTCATCCTATCATGTTATGTTCACGTCTAACTACTTCCAATTCATTCAAGTGGGGGTTTAAGTCGCTAGGACATCATTTTCTCAGTTCGTCCTAACCTATCAGCAAAGGCTTCCACCGGAGATCAAGCTACTACCCTTGAAAGTCCAGTTGTTTTTAGTCCCCTAAGCCAAGTCATTAAGTACCTCTACATGCAAGATTCGTAACAATGAGTGCCCGAGCGCTAGCATCTTAGACACTCATCCCTAACTTCTTAAGTTCATCCAAACGGCAGGTGATCATTTGGTCAGTTCGCACAAGCGAGGAAGGGTCGTCAGTTGGTCAATTCCTACCCTTCCCACTCAATCTACCTACTTAGGGTCAGTTGGTCAATTCTTCTAAGCAACTAGATACTACCGCCATTCAAAACTACTGAAGCTAGGGTAGCTACCAACGAACTATGCATGCATACACTAGAAACAATTATACGAAAGCATGTAAACGTAAACAAAACAATTAAGGAATCGTAACTAGGGTAGCACCAAAGGTGCTTAGCGTATCATATTAAAAGAAACCAAAGATTCAATATTTGACATAATGAAATACATGAATCGAAAGTAAAAGAGAAAATAATCGCTAAAGCTTATCGTTAGGGAGTGGTTTCTCCCTTGGAGATGGCTCCGTGTGCTCTTCAAGATCTGCCTTTGGACCCCTCTTGACGTTCTCTGCTTTTTGGTGTGGAGTGAATGATGTGAAATGCAGAAATTAGGGCTTGTATTTATAGGCACGATCTAGTTACGGCGTAACTTTAGTTGAGAGTTACGCCGTAACCTCAATAATTCCATAATAATGCTCTTGGTAAGCTGGTTATGGTGTAACACGTGGAATGGGTTACGCCGTATCTTCAATACATGTTACACTTGGTATGATTACGCCGTAATCATTGGAAGGAGTTAGTGCGTATCTGATGGCTGCGTAGAATATCGTTTGACCTAATTGGTTACGGTGTAATCCTTAGTTGGGAGTTACGCCGTAATTGAATGCTGAGTTGGTATTCTGAGGCACGCGCTAGCTACGACGTAATGTGAGAGATGGAGTTACGCCGTAGCTTCTTCACAATGGGCATACTATAATAAATCTCTAATAAAATCTCCAAATCCGCGTCTCATTAGCTCCAATGCTCGTAATTTACCTGAAAGTGAAATATAGAGGAAAACAAGCGTAAATCCATATAAATGATATAAAATACGAGCATTATTGGGGAAAACTGACATTTAATATTCAGGACTATTCAAAACTACCCGAGGTCAAGATTACCTCCAAACTCCCGTGGAGCAGATTGCATAGTAAAAGCAATTTGGAAACATAAGACCTTATGTCCTTTTTCTTCAACTTTGCTTATGGTCAGTCCTAATCATGCATGTCTGTTTTTGGACTTTGTTCAATTGTACATCTCTTTTTATAAGTTTGAAAAATACATAAACTATATGCAAACTAAAAATACCACAAGAATGATCAACCAAGTATAGTCTACCCATGTTAACTGGTATTATAGTAAATACACCGAGGAAGAAAATTAGACGTGAATCACATGTAAAACACTTAAAATTTCTTTGGGTTCATTACTTCCAAGCTGTGCCCCCTGCATTTACAACTTAATTATAAGGAAGATAATTTAAACGAAAAAGAAGATACTTATCAGTATAATCATCAACATTCATCAAAGAGTGAAAGGTATTACAAATATAGCAATGAAATGTCATTTACGTTTTATTGGCTTTTATTCTATTAAAAAAATAGTGAACATCAACTATTCATTCACTCTGCACTTTTGTAAAGCATAATGTGCTTTCCACAACCTTAAATCATGCACATGAATTCACTATCAAGTCTTCATTAGCGGGCATCTGAGAAGCTAAAAATAAATTGCCCTCCAGTGAATGAAAACCATGAGATATACACTTGTTAAAAGACAAAGTGAATTAGTACCCAGTGGTAGCTTCAATCCGATCTCGTATAGATGCAATTGGAGGAAACTTGGATTTGTATACAGGAATAGTCAAAGCTACACAAAAATGATGAGAACCCAATGGTTTAAAAGGGCTCTTGAGTACTGGTTTCCCGATTGACCGCGCCCTCAACATATTTTCTCGGTCTCCTATGATAAATTCATCATTCTTTCTATTTTAGCTTTCAATGAAAATACTCATATAGTCGTAAGATATTTATGGACTATAATCCATAAAGCTAAAGACTTTCACCTTGATGGACATCACATCTATCAACTCAAGGTAAGAAACAATTTCTTGAGCAAAAATCACAAGTGCATACTCATCACGATGGGGCGAAGGCTCTATGTTGCCATTGTTCTAATAATCCTGCCATGTTGCCTTGCTGCCATTCTTACAAATTCAGGTTGATCAGGCCAATGTATTCTTCACCATTTTCTGCACTCTGTAAAAAAACTAATTATCATAACCAATCAAATTAAATTAAAGGTTTAAGATCACTAGTTCATAGTAATAGTATTAGGAGACTATGTCTAACAAACTCTTCATAAAGACTGCATAACTGTTCTTTTTGACACAAACACGTCACATAACTGATTAGAAAACTTTGGAGTTTGTTGGATGACGCAAAACAATACCATGCATTAACTCGGTTGTAGAATATGTAGTTTGTACATATATAAAAATTTGGTTTAAGGAAAAGCACCCACTAATGCGGCCATCAGTAACTGCAAATCAAATAAACATACTAAAATACTTATCTTTATCTAATTATATGTTTTAGTAAGCTAATACTTTCAATAAGCAATCTAAACATTAAAAAACAATTAAATAGCATGTTTGAATTGCTGTGAAACACATATCTTCCTCAAAATTTGAAAATAAAGGCATAACTTTAAAAAGTACCTTCCATAGGCAACCACCTTTGAACGCCTCTTCTTTCGGCTTTCCTAATACAAATGATAATAATAATTAATACACTTTGAACTAAAGTTATGCAAACGTAAGACACTTAACTCAGCACCAAAGAACCAAAATTATGCAAATCGTAAGAAGACAATTTGAACAACAACACAATCCTGGAGCAGTTCGACTGAGTTTCAAAATACCATATCATTAAAATAGACGGAAAAAATATGTTGTTTCAGTTTAAAGAAATGACACAGTAAAAAGGCAATTGTTATGGTGTCATCTATCTTGGCATCTCTAACCACGAAAGCAAATTTTCACCTAGTGAGTCTACGACTAAGCTATGGAGTACATTATTATTAGCAAGAACATTTATGGGTGCTTAAGCTTACAAATTGATAAGGTAACTAATAGCTTCCCCATATCCACCCATCACACTTTCGGTTTCTTCTAGAGATATTCCAGTCCCCTAAAACCAATTGTTACCCAAGAAATCAAGAAAGCTACAACCAAATTAACTACACAAACAGTCAAGATTTCATTTTTTTGCACAAATTATCAAAGAACCACTAATCAAACAAAAAAAATCAATATTACCTGGAATAACTTTCATTTGAACACCTTTTTGTTGGCGAAAATTGGTTTCTTTTCTACCTCTTCCAATCACCTACAAAACACCTACAAAACCCCAAAAGCGAAACCTTAACTTTTGGATTATGATTAACTGCAACTAAATCTTAAAGTACCAAAAAAATTAAACCCTAACACTCATCCTTTGATCATCTGATTTAACTACATGCATGTGTATTCTGTAAGATTCATGTATGTGTAGGAAGGCGGTGGTGTAATAAAAAAGAAGATCTTATCCGGCGTTATATCATCGTACCTGATATTGATTCTCAGCCATGTGTGTTAAATGGCGCCGTTTGGTTTCTTATTAGGGGGAGGGGTGGTACTGTAGCAATGTTCATAGAACATTAGTAAACGTCGTTGTTTTCTTTGTTATGGGGTGTGTGGAACTGTTGAACTGTTCATAGAACAGTGCAAAAGGTTTGTTTTGTAAATTGAAAACAGCACCGTATTTTACTTAGTTTAAATATATTTATAACTATTTATGTTTGCAGTTATTTTAATACGAGTAGATATATATGTGATAAGCTATATACAAAATTGTCATACGTTGATTCTCATGGATTTTTTTATACTAGTACAACATATAAAAGTTCATTGCAAAAAAATGAATAACAAGTTAGTAAATTGTGAACAATGGTCAGAGTTGGTGGCCGGTGGTTGGGGTGGGTAAAGAAAAAAAATAGTATGATTGGTGGTGGTGGGACCAACATGAGAATTGTTATAAAAAGAAAAAATATATAAATAATTAAAAAGAATGCTAAAAATGAGTTGGACAAGAAAAATAAGGAACAAAAGAGTGTATTAAAGGACAAAAAAACATTAAACATGTAACACCCCAAATTTCGTGATAGCATCGGAATTTAAACTGGTGTCACTTCATGGTATAATAGTTATAATAACAGAAAATGAACTCAAATTGAGTCGTTTTAAAACATTTATCATTCGAATATCAGATTTTACAAAAGAGATGTCCCAGTAATTTCACGGTTACATATACATAAATAATCATTCGAATGATAACACAAAATTTTATCCTTCTAAATATTCGTGCTTCTCCGTGCCAGCCGCGTTGTAACAACCCGAAATTTTTCAGACGTATTTTTACAAGGAATTATCCTTATTTTTCATTTACGAACTCCTCCGAGCTCATTTGGCTTGAAAATGAGAAGTTATCTTGCGAAACGTGGAAAATGCTCACAACGCCTACCGGCACAACCGTGAACTTGTTAATACTCGTTTTATGGTATTATTTGCGAGAAACTAGTCGTGCGAATACTCGTTTTTATTAGAAAGATTGTTTTGAACGCAATGGCGTAATTTTCATTTCGAGAATCGATCGTTATCAAGCCTTAATGAGTCCCGAACCCTAAAATCATGAAAGATTACATAAACTACAGAAATAGTTCCTGTGGAATAATTTAAACAGTCGCCCCTTAAACATTTTAAAAGTTACATATTGGTCCTTGTAGTTTTCGTGTATAAATATAATATTACTTAGGGTTTTGTAAACCCTATCTCACACACTATTACACCTCATCTCTCCCACCTCTCTAACACAGTCGCCTCTGACCGGCCACCCTCCTCATCCGGCCACTAGTTCGACGTCGCCAGCCGCCATTATGGCCGCTATTGCCGCCGTTTCTATGATGGGTTGATGTATAGATCGGGGTTTTTCGAGTTCGTGTTTGGCACATGAATTCACCACCACCACCGTCTCAGTCTCATCCCTATCTCGCTTTCTCTCTTGTATTTTGGTGTGTAACTCTCAATCTGTTGCTACTTTTCTTGTTTGAACCGATTACAAATGAGTTGCTATAGTTTTGTGGCTATAAAAATGGATTTGAAGCCTGTTTTTGAAAATTGATTCGTGTGGTCATTAATCATTTTCGTATGAACATGAATCTGTGAAATGGTGTTTCGTTTTGGTTGTTTGTTGTCAGTCTAGCCTCGAAGACAAACTGCGAAGTGTGGTTTGTTTTGATTCTCGAATAGCAGGTAAACCGAAAAGGGTGTCGCCATTGATTTTCTTGATTGGAGTTATGATTATTTTTTCTTGTTTGTGACTATTTTGCTTGGTCTTGACCACGGGGTGAACACACGAGAGGGTGTTCGAGGTTTTCAGCTAGTTTGGGTGCGTTTGGTTTCTAAAACCCACATAGGGTATAACTTGGGGTTGGTTTTTGCTACGGTGCAAAAAACTACAGTTGGGGTGCGTTTATACTTGTGTGTGAGAGTGATTGTAGTTTTGTTTTAGCCACTAGGCTTTGTTTGGTTTGTTAAAATTATGGGCCTTGAGCCCAATACTCTATGGGTGTTTGTTTGTTTGTAATGGGCCTAAGCCCACCAAGTACTAAAGGTGTGTTTGTTTTTCTTGTTAATGGGCCGAAGCCCATTAAGACTTACGGGTGCAATGGAATTGTCATGGGCTTCTAGTCCACTAATGAAAATTAAAATGTGTTTGGTTATAAAAAAATTTATTTAACGTGTATTATTGGTTTTGTCAAAATATATTTAACTCACTTACGTGCTTTACTTGTTTTGACATTGGTGATCCTTGGCACGTTTCATATTATATTTGTGATTTCATACTTGGTTTGGACTTGGATAATACATGATGGATTAAATACTCAGATTGTGACTTGACTTTTAGACATATAATGAATTGATACTATTTGGACAATTATTGGACTTTGGACATTTTGGACTCGTAATGGATATAATATATTAGATTCGTGACGAATTTAATATATTAAGATTCGTAATGGACTTACAATATGGAAATAATGTTCATTGGACAATAATCAATAAACACACTTGGAACATTAATGATTGTTTCCTATTAAATATATTTGAGAAATTTAGTGTAACAAAAGGCTTTCGACTTGGGAATGTGCTATAAACAAACGAGTCATGGCAAAATTTTAAAATTTCTATACTCAGACTTTAATTTCAAAAACCCTTTCATTGTAAACTCGTCAAATGATGAATTATACAACTTACTCGTAAAACCTTTATTGTTTGAATTGTGAATTCAAGCTTAACTTTGTTTATACAGTATGTATGTTTTATGCAAACTATTTGGGATTATGGGTGAATACCAAAACTTACCAATTGACTTACTTTCTTGACATAATTCTTTGGTTTTACTTCCTCGACTTCTTTCTTGTCATTATCTTCTTGACGTGAGTCCTCGTCAATACTTTCTTGACTGTTCTTTTAATACTTTCCTTTATAATATACTGGGATATATTTATTATACTTTGGTGTGAGCTACATTTTGATATAATTTGGCGTGAGTTACATTTTTGGTCTATGCTTTCTTACCACCACACGAAACGTTGAAACTAAACTTTTCTTATGTGCAATGACACTAAAATTTTTCCAATCATTTATACGGGTATTCCACGAAAACTAAGATACGTTGTCTTTCGAAAAATTATGTACTTTGAAAGACGTATTCTGAGATAAGCTATATACTCATTAGGTTGTGCCGATCCCAAACTGTTGTGGTTGTGCTTCTTGGTACCAATTGCACTGCTTATTTACTCGATGCATTGCTTATTTTGCTTACTCAATTGCACTACTTATTTACTAGATGCATTGCTTATTTTTACATGTGGACACAAGTTCTTGGAAATATATATACGTGAGTTTCATAACCCCACTTTTACTCGTATTACTTGTGTTATGAAACCTTAGGTGAGAAACATGCAAAACCTTTTTGATTGGACCTGGAATTGTCCCGATTGGTAGCGCCAATCGCATTGGACGTATAACATGTCGGATTGTACGGGTGTTTGGGGATAAACACCATGTTAGGGGCTTGTTTTTGTGCTGAGGTGCGCTGTCGAGCATCGATTTCATGACTTAGCAGCGTAATAGATAAGCTTGTGTGACACTATATGCGTTGTAGTGTTTACACTTTTGATATGATCCAAGTTGTGCTTTATGATTTATTTGCGGATATGTGTTTTGATAATGTGAGTTAGTCAGGGTATGCCTATGCTAAATTTTGACTTGTTTGGGAACAATGACTTGCACTCGAAAACCTTGTAGTTCACATTACTATTTTGCTTAAAGGTAAACTTTGTTTTCAAGACATTGTAGGCGACACAATGATCGCAAGGCTCTCTTTTGAACTCGCTATACTTTTCTGCAAACCTATGAACTCACCAACGTCATGCTGACGCTTTTAGCATGTATTTCTCAGGTTATTGATGTGGATACTTTATGACTTCTATTGGAGGCGCTTGGCAATGGCACAGTCATAGACTAATCTTATGTATATATGGGACTGCTTTTATTATTATGGACCTGTATTTCCGCACTAATTTCTGAATGATATAAACATAATAATTTTGATTATGAAATTTCTTAAAGTAAATCAATTATTCAATACTTTGTGTTGTGATACCAATTAGTAGCCACCATCACTTGTATGCTTCCGCTATACCGATTTTTGGGAGTGTTACATGCGTACCTTATGGACCTGAGATAAAACATGCTTAACAATTCAACACAAAGGTTGAGTGAAATCCATAGGTTTATGGTTAATCAGTTGAACACAAGATTTTCAGTATGGATTACGTTATTATACACCCATAGTTTGAAAGCAAAACAATTATTATTGCACTAAGCTCATGACAACCAAAGCGTTAACGGATATCAATAGAAATTGATATAAGTAACAGTGGCCCTAGTAGGTAATTTGCCGTTATACCTAATTTTCTCAAATATAGTGCATTTGTTTTCCTAACCGGTCAATACAAACGGGATTGTTCAATCCCAATAGACCTATTCAACATTATTCGCGCTCACTACAACTAGTGACTAATGGTTTCATGATATAGGGACTTACGCATGACAATATTGGTATTTAGTGCCAATAAAACATTCAAATAAGCATACAATTTCAAAGCATTTTTGTTCCAGTAAAAATAGCATGTATCTCCCCCAAAGATTTGTATAGAAAATGGGGCTATGAACTTACCTTAATAAAAACTTTAGAAATAGACGATGATGGTGATTGATTATATCTAAAACCCGTTACGTCCTAAATACATTTAAGATTTATTTTAGGGACATGAGAATATATATATTCATAAATGTGTATATAAAATAAATATGTCATTTGTTTATTTATACTTGTCTATGTGTTTTGAAAGTGTATTTGAAACATTGTAAAAAAATGATGTTGTAAATAAGAAATGCTTATATATTTACTTAATAAATAAGTGGTTGATAAGGATTTAAAAAGTACACTTTTAAGGGGTCATTTAAACCCTTAATTGCCCACTTTTATATCTGTTACTGCTTAATTTCGTTCCTTTTCACTTTTTAGGTCTCTTGGAAGCAAAATGCTGGAATGATGCATTTTTGGACGAAAAGGAGTGAATATGTGAAGAAAATAGCTAAGTCAAGATCAAGACACTCAAGCTGCTGGAATTACACCTGACGGCGTCCCAAACAGAGGGCGACGCCGTCCCTATTTTGTGACGACTCATGAGCGAATTTGCTATTTTACACCTGACGGCGTCAGGCTTTGAAGAGTAAGGGCGTCACGAAGACTTTTCTTCTCAGACGGCCTAGATCCAGACTCAGACGATGTCACTGCTGAAGACTGACGGCGTCACAACCACAACGTGATGCCGTCTCAATGATGACTTGTCTAAGACAAAACCCTAATGGCGGCAATCTGACGGCGTCCCAACTATAAGGAGACGCCGTCGCATATGTAAAACTATATATAGAAATCGAATTTTCAGACTTTTGAGAGGTAGACTTGTGGAGTAAAAACCTAAAATGATTGTAGTCCGGTTTGGACAGTATTTTAGGGTTCTCATACCCTATTTTACATCGAGATAAGTTATTTATTCCCTTGATTTCATTATGTCTTCGATTGAATGTGTGTATGCTTGCATGTTTAACATGTCCGACTAATTTACTTATGTGTTTGCTTAGATCTATGAAACCTAGTTATTAATTGTTGATTGGTTGTCTCTTATCTTAATTATAATTGGCCTAGGAGTGCATTAGGCCATCGTTGTGTTTTTAATGCTTGAGTAATCTTTGTTGAACCTTAGTTTATAGTTACTAGTGGAATTGTAGACTAAACATCCGAAGAAAACCTTAGTGTTAAGTTTAGGAATCCTAGAGATTTCGTAGTCATTAACCTTAAGGTAGTCTCAAAGAGTTAGGGATAAAAGCACACCCTACGACCTTAAAAAACACAACGTGTTAAGAATAAGGACGTGACAATTCAACCACCAATAAAAGATAACTAGGGAGTAATAGTATCTAGGTAGACACATCTTTAATTATCATACGAGCACGCTTCAATAGACATAGACTACCTGTTAGGTCACTAGTTTTACAAAAACAAGTAATATAGAAAGAGATAAGGCGATTGAACAAGTAAAACCACACACAAACACACGTTAGACTAAGATGGTTATGCGTAGAGTGTAGGTGAAAGAAAAAGTTGAACAACCAACCCTCAAGTGAGGGTTATACAAGAGTATTTATAGGAGGAAAGCTAGGGCAACACTCCTAGTTTCCATCCTTTCTTTAATGGGCTTGGGCCTAAGCTCATGGGCCTTCTACATAAGCTTAAGGCTAATAACAAACATAAAGGCCATAATTAAGCTAACTATTACATATTAATTACTAACACTTGATTATGGTTTAGGAGTGATTCCAACAATCTCCCCTTCAAGTGTTGGTGATGAACGGTGAAGGCGTTGATGTAATAGTAGCTCTGACGTCTTCTGACATTCTTCCTTCTTGTGAGAAGAATTCCCTTGATTCGAACAACCTCCCCAGTGTAGAGAGATAGTTGTCTTTGAACAGTTATGCTTTGACGTCATCTTTAACTTTGTTCTTTGATTATTGTTCTTTGTGGTGAAAGTGATAGTATGTTGTTGTCTGCATCAAGTCTGCCTCAGGTCTGCTTCACTGCTCCAGTGTCTCCACGTCATTCTTCAACATGCTCACACGCTCTTTGACGTTGGAATTCAATACTGATGAAGTTCTTTAAGTCTTTAACTTTGTAGATTCTTTGGTTTGACGAAGAATCATTCTGACTGTTGTGTTGCTTTTGGATAGAACTTCCATTAGTGATGATGTTGGCGTGAGCATGGGAAGAATCAGCACGATCATCCCGCTCCGGAGCTTCCATAAGAAGAAAACATTTCAAATGGTTAGTAATAAGCAGGTTCCGGCACTTACAAGTTTGAACTTCGAGAATGTTAACAGCATAGTGTGAAAACACAACTCTAATTCTTACAAAGGCCGTTCCTGAACTGGAGTCCCACAAGTGAGATAACGCGATGTACCGAAGTACATCTACAGTTCAGATGAGTCGATGAGGTACACCAAAGCATCACCTCACGACTGTAGACTGTTTGAGACACACTCCGCATAATCCATGGGGAGTTACCGAAGTGACCTGCTGTCAGGGCTGTTTGATGTTGACCCTGGCAGGAGTTTCCATTCAATCACTGAGGATCACAGATGTGAACCTCTCTAAAATGTTCTCGACAGATTGCTAAGATCTGTGAAGGACTCGATATGAACCACTGATAATCTTATTTGGTGATCGTCAAGTGGTAAAATGTCAAGTGTTCCTAAGAGATCTTTTGATGAATCTCGTGGCTCTAGACTCAATAGTGCGTTTTGGTTTTCCTGAGCGGAGACTAGGGAGAGGGTCTCCTTCTTCAATACCAGCGATCTCTAAGAGAAAGCCAATAGTTTACGTAGGGTTCCCTGTAAGAATGAAACAAGCTTTTGTTGAGAGAAACTTGAGTGGCTAAGAAGGTTTAGTGCATGCATCACTGGGTCCATGACGACTTTTAATCTTCAATACCGGTGTCACTAAGTGACAACCAGTAGCATATGAATTGAACCCGGTGTCTGCCCTAAGTTGAATAATTTGGAGGGCTATTTCTTTTCACCCTTTTCTTTGCATTTCTTTTTAATTCTTCAACTCCTTCTTTCTCCGATTCTCATTTTCTCCTTTTTATAATCATACCTAAGGACTTCTAAGTACTAACTATTTGTGATGTCCTTGGGTAGATCCTTTCGGTTCTGGCGGATCATAGGACGGTTATTCCTAACCTTAGTCACCTTATAACTCCATGACTAACCTATGTTGCCATTAAAACCACTGTTGTGAAGTATCTCTCGAAGGGTTTGTTAATGAAAATCATGTTTGAACCACTATGAGAGATAGGATTTTGCATAAATACTCCCCCTCCACATGTGCTTAAGAGTTTTAATCGTTTAAATGCACAATGAGGAAAGAGCGCACACATTTTGAATTGATCCACTGGAGATAGACAATCCCCCGCGAGACACGGTTACGTTGCATAGTTAAAGAGTTACATTGTCAGCTTTTAGGTGACAACTAGCTCTAATAACTACCTTGAAGGTGTAGACAAACCTCGAAAGGTTGTCATACCCGTCAGAGTTCATGTCTACCAAGAGTGTCTCGAATGGTACTTTCTACTTGGACAAGTCCTTTGCGAGACACGTTTACATTACTAGCGAACTAGCTTGAAATTATTACCCGTCCAGGACAAGTCTTTTCGAGTAACTAACAGTTTAGTACCGTCAATTCGTTGGTTAAGTCTGAAGTACACAGGTTCATTTGCATTTTGCACAACATATTTCTTATCACACAATTTTCTCCCCCTCAAAAATGGCATATCAAATGTTATTTTTGAAAAGTTGACAATAAATATGACCATTTCGAGTGTTGCGGGAAGATGACCACTATGAACAATTTGTGAACAAAGTTTTAATTCAAATACTCCCCCTCAACTAGTGATATAAACGGTTGAGGTTTTGAAAATCATACGGGGAAGTACTTGTCCTTTTGAGCAAAACCTTGAATAATGAAAGGTTTGATAGGTTTTACTCAAAAATAAGAAGCTTTCGCTCCTTTTATAAGGATTGTGGCACTAAAGCGTACCACAGGGTCCTTTCTTGACAATTACGGGTTGTACACTGTTATGTGTGCACAAGCCATCCACATACATAATCACACATCCAAAATTATATGAAAGAAACAATTCAAGGGGTACCAGGAAGTGCAGTGATGTTCCCAGGAGTACGAACAGGGCGTTGATAGCCGGTGATGTTGATCCTGGGTCGACCACCAACAAAGCTTTCCAACGTTCTGAACTGATCCCTTCTGAACAACCGTTCATCAATCATGGTGATGATCCTTCTCACATTCCTCCGATCCTGAGAATTCCATCGCTTAGGGTTCCCAATGTTTTCACGTATATCCTTCAATCGATAAGCTAATCCGTCCCTAACCATCTTCAGAGTATGATCTCCAAATTTGTGAAGCTCATTACACGCCATCAAGCAATTGCGATGAAGTTCACTGCGATAAACGACACCAAACGGTTTGCTGATGAGCGTTAATTGTGATAGCTGGTTGATATCGGGAAGATCAAGCTGTGGTGGAGTGAAGTTGACACGTGTCTGATATGATTCAACGGCAAGCTGGAGATCTTCAACACGTTCTTTTATGACTATGCGTCTGATGAATATGAGCAGTGACTTGATGAATTCACGTTGTATTTCGGTTGAAAATTGTCTCATGCGACCCTGTACTTTTGCAAGGTACATGTCTTCAATATCGTTGAGAGACAAATTCTCAAAGTCAGCTTCACAGAATGCATAATCCCTTTCATCCTGTCTTTTGACCACAATTTTCTTGAGAAAGGTGTAGTCCCATTTGGATGAAAGACCAACATGTTGGATGGCAACGATGTCTTTAGTACTAAACACTGCATGTTGTGACTTCTGAACCTGACAGCTTCTGTAGTAGATTCGTCGGCGTTCTGGCCAGTGATGAATCCCATACAATGCATCTCGGTCGTATTCTTCCACTGTGTTGGAGAACAAGTGAGTGGCACGTTCCTCAATGGCAATGCAGTTTGAGTAGATAGCTACAGGGAATGGAAGTGTCAAGGATGTAGCATATTTCCTTGAACCATCGCCACCATGGAGAAGAAATTCCAGGTCTTTGTTGAAGAAATATCGGAAGGGAATCCGTGGTTCATTTGGTTGGCCAATGGTCGGTAGAGGTTTGGTCCAATCGGTGTAGTATGGAGGGTTGTCCCTTTTTGTGAAGTCAATGTTTGCTTCCGGGTTGAGCCAATCCATGTTGTTAGACATAGCTCGAGCAATGTTTTCAAGGTGATATTCGACCTCGAGGGCACTTTCAGAGCTGTCTTTTAGAAGTTGAAACGCTTCATTCTTGATTCGCTTCAACTCAGATTTCGTCATTTTATTCACATGGAACTTTTCTTGTAAAAGTTTTGCATGCTCCAATGTAGAACCGTCGACCAGATCTTGACCTTCATCAGGGTAGGGAGTTTGATTGACAAGTGTGGAGAACCATTCAAATTCTTCGGTTTTATCGTCATCTAGCCATGATACGACTTCAGGCTGAGTCGTCTTCTTCTTCTTTTTAGAAGGCCTTGATGATGATTCTGGTTTCTGCACTTGTTTGGGAGAGGTGGGTTGTTTTAGGGGCTCAAGGACCTCTTCATCGTCACCACCCGTATACTCAAAGTGATCACCGGTTTTCTGAGTCAGGGGTGGTAACTCGGAATCGTCCTGAGGTTTATCTGTAGAAGAACGAGGAGGGGACCTTTGTTGAGTAGGAGTCCGTTGGAGAGGAGGTATCATAGAAGATGATTCACCAGACTTCTTTTGACGTTTAGCTTCATCATTCTTATCCTGATCTTTATCTTCATCGTCTCTAGGACGTTTAGACTTTTCTGCTTCAAATCTACATGCTTCTTGGAGTTGGTAGTCCAGCAATGCTTGAAACAGCTTTCCTTCATCAGAGGTAAATGTCCCAGATCGTTGAGACATTTGTGTGACAAGCTTGGCCACCAATTCATTATCCGAGAAAACTATAGGATCAGATGGATTGATTGTGACGGTTAAAGGTGTTGATCTTATAGTTTGCTTGGCTATCTGCATAAGATTTGGATATAGTTTTCTGGTGAACAGCTCCTTTGTGACTTTAGGAACGATATTCTGAAGGTACTTGTTAGTGTAACCTTCGATCATTTCGTTCAGTTCCTCTTGACGATGACTTTTCATGAATTCCTGAATAAACTTCCTTTCTCCTTTCATCTTTTCATGCTCGTCATACAGATGCTGTATGTGATCAGCATAGAAATTTAACTTATTTTGGAGAATGTCTTTCTTTCTGACTTGTTGGACAGCTTTCACAATTCTTTCATGAGTCTGAGAAATCCAAGATCGAGGTGGTTTCTTCACAGATTTGGATGTTGATTTGGTTGACTTCTTTAATGGTGGTGGTGAGGAGTGAGATGAAGAATCTGATGAGGAGGAGACATGAGGAGGCTCGGGGTCCTTGGGCGGTTCAGAAGTTTCCTTCTGTGATCGTGTAGGACTTTCCAGAAGCAGCTTGTCATAATCAGCATCTTTATCTTTCTTAGACTTCTCAGTTTCAGATTTCTCAAAGTCATATTCGATAGTATCTTCCACAAGCTTCTGTTGTTGTAAAAGAGTGGTGGCACCAGATCCCTTATCGGGTTGATTAACCGCATCAGGACCTGGTGAAGAGTGGGCAACACCACTTGATCCTCCGGGTCCACCCATTTGGTCTTTTGCAAATTCTCCAGCTTTTTGAAGGTGACTAACGAATTTAACCATCTTCCTGTAGGATTGATCCAGTTGCTCTTCTTCATCTTCAGAGCTCTCATCATAGGGCACAAGTGCAGGAGTCTTCCCTTTTCCTTTATCAGTTTGAGGACTTGGAGGTTTTGGTACTGAAGGATTGTCATCCTTTGCAGTTTCAGAGTAGTTAATCTCTTCATCTGTGTCAGTACCTTCAGAGCTTTCGTCCAAAAGCTTTCTTTGTGGTTCGGGCTTGGGGATTGGGATGGGTGTAGCTTCCTTAGATGGAACAGTCCTTTTTGAAGGAGGGTTCCTCTTGGGGAACTTCCTTTGACTCTCTATGCTTAATGCACTTCCAGCACTACCTCTTCTGGTTCTCCGAGTAGGTGTCCCAGAAGCCTTTTCATCAAGATGGCCAACTTTTCCTTCTTTTACGGCTACCCGGTACCTTTTGTACGTTTCCAGCTTTTTGATTTCCTTTGTAAGAAGGTGATCGGGCAACTCAGCACCCTGTTTCTTCGTAGACGATTCTTTGATTCTGACAGATAGTATGGGCTCAGTCAAGATGTCATGATTATCTGGGTCATTGAGTCTCCTGGGGATTTCAGGATGAAGTCCAAGAGCTCTCTGGATCAACAGTTTGGTGTATCTGACATAGGGAATTTTGGAGCCAAGCTTCTTATGAAACAACATCATATCTTCCCATAGCAGTGCTTCAATTATATTGTCCTTCTTGTTGATCAATGACCAGAAAATTTACAGTTCCATGAGCTTGGGATGCTCATAGCCACTGTCACGACCAGAGATTGATTTGGTGATGATCATATAGAGTGTCCTCCATGGTTGAGGAATATTCTTCAGCTCCACGTGAGAGTGCTTAGTAATGATTCCGGTAGATTCATCATAACCAATATCTATCAAGAATTGCAGGACAATCTCTTCAGTAGGGGTAGCAAAGAAGTCGGTTGGAGCGATGTCTGGAATGATGAGAACAGCTCGTAAGTCATCAGGAGTGATAGTGACTTGTTTGTGATTAAGAGTCACATTCACAGCATTTTGACCAGTGATCCTCTGCATAGAATCCCAGAATTATTGAATGTAGACCTCTGGAACTGTGGCAGAGTGTGAGAGCATGTTCTGGTAGGGATGATTCCTGAGAATATCCACTGCAATGAGACAAGAAGATTCTGAGCATGTGAGGGTGTCAAAGTCAACCCTAAGGTTGTTCTTTCCAAGCTTTCTCGGATAACCCTCTGGAAAGATATTAGCAATTGTAAGAATTTCTGATGCATCCACATTCATTTGTTCAGCCATGTCGTGATCTGAAATAACATTTGCCAAAAGAACCAACATATCGAAAGACATAATGTTAGTCAACAGAAGGTTTTATTGTCTAGTTATTGAATGTACAGTGTCAATGATTGTTACGAGTCCTAAGTCACTTGTTTGTCCAATAGTCTAATGACGTCGTGAAATGTTTCGTGAGTTAGTTAACTTTAAGTTTTAAAGTTTATGTTATCACTTATTGTTCACAACATATCAAACGATTAAGTTTATTAGTGACATTATTGGATTCGTGACGTTATGATTAGTTTATTTACAAGTTTGAACACGTAACAATTCATAATGAAGGTCAATCAAGGCTTAGGCGTAGTTTTGACAAAGTTAAGCGTAAACAGTAATGACATACGCATAGACGAAAGCTTACGCGTAGGATCCTAACTTACGCGTAAGAGAAGTTACGCGTAGGAAAGGGGGTCTTATGCGTAGGGCTTACGCGTAGGCGTATAAAGACCTTACGCGTAAGGCTTACTCGTAAGAGTAGACCTTATGCGTAGAGTCACTGTTTACGCATATCCTTCACAGGATACGCGTAGTCCCATTGTAGAACCTTATGCGTAGTAGTTACGCGTAGGATTTCTCTTACGCATAACTTCCTATGCGTAAGGTAATCCTTAAGCGTAGAGTTGCAAATGACCTTGATTCTGAATATTAAGCGTAGCAAAGCCTGAAATAAATTCATCAAATCATCAAAATTAACACAAACATTCATTATATCAACAAAACATGGCATGAATCATTCGTTAATAGTTACGCGTAGAAAGTCATACGCGTAGGTCAAAACCCTAAGGGTTAAGATTTACGCGTATCATTTCTAGCCATGGGATATGCATCAAACAAATTCTGGTAGGTCTAGAGTGTTGTTAGAGTCTTTAGGCCAAGTATTAACATCTAATTCGCTGTGAATCGAAATTACCCAAAAGTATGAACTTTAAACCCTAACTTCAAATTGTCAAACAATTAGTGTTTCTGGGTGGTTAACAACCATGGAGATCATCAATTCAACCTCATATGACCATAACCCAACAATCTTTTAGACCAAAACACTTCTGAACTTTGAAAAACCCAAATCGACTCATAAACCCTAATTTTCAAAAATCATTAATACGTGTTTCTGGGTGGGTTTTGATGGTTAAAATGGTATCCTTGATGTATAAGAAACGTTTTGACACTATCCATATAACCAAAAAAACACGCACACAATGATTATGTGTTCATACGCTTATGCGTAGAACACATAATCACGCGTAACACACTTTTTAGCCATTGGATTTGCATGAGATTAAAAACCTTAGCTTAAAAACATGTTAAGATCATTAAAACACTTACAAAATTGTTAATACAAATAAACCGTAAAAACGTTTATTAATATTCTGCGATCTCTTTGTGTTTTGTTGATAACATATATAATGTTGTCTTAAGTATAATTATAAGGATACATGTTATTTTTGTAAAGCATTTACATATAATCTTTTAAATAAAAAAATGTAGTAACTAAAGCATTTGTTGTAATAGTTAATTAGGATGGGTAAAAATCACAACCCATACCCAAAGAGACTTGATACAATGTATACTTAGATACATTGAATCTAGATATAACCCATGGACCAACCCATGACCCATAACCAAAAAACCCATGGGCAAAGAGGAGCGTTCCACGGATCCCTAGCTTTGTGCTAGCCGGATCCCAAGTGGAAGGGATCCGTGTGAACAGTGAGGAAATTTGCCTATAAATAGAGAGCCATTTCTTCATTCTAACTCACCCCTCTTCTTACTAAATCTCTCATACACTCTCATTCTCTTCTAACATATAGATCACTAGATCTAGAGAGTTGTTCTTCTTTCTTTCTATTTGTGATTCTCATATAGGTCCTTCTCTAAGGCGAGATCACGAGCATTCTACAAGTCATCCAAGCAAGGGGTCCTTGATTGATTTGTCACTCTGCAAGATTTCTGTAGCGAAGATCTTGTATTTGATATTTCACATATTTGTTGTGTAATAGTTGTGTTGGTTTGGTCCACCGTGCTACGGACTCGGTATCTAGCTTTGTACCGGATAAAGTGTAAGCAACGTTGTGAAGGCTTCTCCGCCAAGTGAAGGAGTTTGTTGACATAGTGCTTGAACTCTCGAGTAGGTGACTCGGGGAGTGGAGTAGGGCAAGGAAGGTGTCCTTGTAGTCGAACCACTATAAATCGGTTGTGTCATTTCTATCCCTTATCTTTGTTTATTTACTTACATTATCATTAGATCTATACGTTCTCAACATCCATACGATTTCACATAATATCGAATCTAAAGTTTTTGAAATCAACTTAAAATCGGCAAAACTATTCAACCCCCCCTTCTAGTTTTCCACAATTGGCATCAAGAGCTAAGTTTATAAAAGTTTTAAAATAAAATTGTATTTTAAAAACTTTTCGATCACTATGGGTTCTGAAAATTATAAGGAAGGGCAATCTATGCAACGACCACCACTACTTGAAACTAATGGTTTTATATATTGGAAAAATAGATTCCAAACATATGTGAAGTCTAAAGATATTGATCTTTGGTACATTATTGTTGAAGGTGATTTTGAGGCTACCTTAAATGATGATAAAGGAAATTTAGTTCACATACCTCATGATAAACTAAATGATGAAATGAAGAAAAAGCTTTCTAAAAATTGTGAAGCAAAAATGGTTTTATATAATGCTTTACCAAAAAAGTAATTCGAAAGAATTTCTATGCTTAAAACCTCTAAAGAAATTTGGAATTCTTTAGTTGTAACTCATCAAGGCAACCAACAAGTTAAAAATAATAAAATTGATCTATTTGTTCAACAATATGAACAATTTTCAATATCGGATGAGGAAACTATAGATCATTCATTTGCTAACTTTAATACTATTATTACATCTTTACAAGCACTTGATGAATCCTTTTCTAGCCGTAACCATGTTAGGAGATATCTAAGGGCACTTCCATCGAAGTGGAGATCCAAGGTGACGGCAATCGAAGAGTCAAAAGATTTGACAATCCTCACCCTCGATGAACTCATAGGCATCCTAAAAGTCTACGAGCTTGTTCTTGCTAAAGATTCCGAAGCCTCAAAGGTGAAAGAGAAACACAAATCTCTTGCCCTTAAAGCCAAAAAGGTTTCGAGCGATGAGGAGAGCTCATCTTCGAGTAGTGACGACGAAGAGTACACTATGGCGGTAAGGGACTTTAAAAAGTTCTTTAGAAGAAAGGGTAGATACGTCAAACAACCGTATGACGATAAGAAAGGCTTTCGAAAAAACAAAGAGGACGAAAAGCCAAAGGATGATCGTACTTGCTTTAAATGTGGGGACCCAAACCACTTTATTAGTAAGTGTCCCAAACGGGATGATCAAAAGGCGTTCGTGAGCGGCACGTGGGGAATGAGCGACGAGGAGGACGAAGAAATTTGTCTCATGGCAAATGACGAGGTATGTCACGAATACTATAGTAGTTCATCACTTGATGACGACTCATTGCATAATGAATATGATAAACTATGCAATATTAGCTTAAAACTAATTAGCAAAAACAAGCTTTTAAAGAGTCAAAAACAATGTATAGATAAAGAAGTCATAGAATTAAAAGCAAAACTAAAACGTTTGGAAAAGGGTAAAATAGCAAGTGGTGAATGTGAACTTTGTGTTCAACTTCAAACACTAGTTGATCATTTAGATTCTAAAATTGCTAGAATGAGTACAAACACCTTAGATACAATACTCGATGGTGTTAAAACCGGTAACAACCAAAAGGGTCTAGGCATACAACAACTTAATCCATCAACTAGTGAAAGTAAAGAAACAAAATTTGTTAAAGAATTAGAAAAACCAGCCACTGTTGTGGCGGATCCCACGGATCCCCTAAAAAGGGAACCGGCTAGTGTACAAACTGGGATCCGTGGATCTGCTGTGACAACTAGTGGTAATAACATAGCTTCATCATCTAGAAACGAGTTCGTTATCGTAAATAGGAAGAAACCAACTCATGTCACCACTAGACATCCACCTCCAAAAATTAATCCTACTTTTGCAAGAAACAAAGCACCATCTTTTCAAAAACATAATGCATCTAGGAGACCTAATAACGTTTATCCAAGAAGTAACCATCAAATGGGATGGAACCCTAATATGCAAAATGGTTTCTCTTTTCAAAACTTTGCTCCATGGAACGCATACTCATCTTATCCATACATGTCTAACATGAATGGAATGTTTAACACTAATGGACCCATGAATAAATGGGGACCAAACTTTTGAGTTTATTATTATTTTAGGTGTGCTTAAAGGTCGACCTAGACCCCGATGAATGGGTCAAGGATAGCGGGTGCACGAGGCACATGACCGGCAATAGGGATCTATTCTCCACATATGAATCCGTAAATGGAGGTAATGTGGTGTTTGGAAATAGCAAAACTAGAATCATCGGTAAAGGTACGGTTTCTAACAAATCTCTAACCATTAACGATGTGTGTCACGTAAAAAACCTAAACTTTAATCTCTTAAGTATAGGACAAATATGTGATAAAAAGTGCAATGTACTTTTTACCGAAACCGGTAGTAAGATACTTAAAAATGGCATAACCATAGGAAGAGGAATTAGGAAACATGGAGTCTATGTCATTAAAATCGGTAATGAACCTAAAGACAAACTATGTCTTACCTCTATGGATGATACTTCGACCTTATGGCATCGAAGATTGGTTCACGCCAACATGCGACTTCTTCAATCGCTATCATCCAAAGATCTAGTAAGAGATCTACCTAAGTTAAAATATGAACATCATTTTTGTGATGCTTGTAATGTAGGAAAACAAGCTCATTCGAGTCATAAAGCTAAAAACATGGTGTCCACAACTAGGTGTCTAGAATTGCTTCATATGGATTTATTTGGTCCATCCGCTATCCAAAGTTATGGAGGCAACTACTATACTTTGGTAATAGTGGATGACTACTCTAGGTATACTTGGACAAAATTTTTAAAGAACAAAACGGAAACCTTTAACTATTTTGAAATATTAAGCAAAAAGATCCAAAGACAACTAGGAAAACTGATAACGCTACACGCGTCGTTCGGGGTCAAGGAAACTTCCTTTTCTTCGAGCAAGTTTTATAACACCCTAGGCAGTGAACCTAATCGTTGTAGTGTAGTAATTAGGGTAAGCCACGGGTATTGATATCGTTCTCTAGGGGAATAGGAATGCTAGTGAGAAGTTACTACGCTAAGGTTGAGGTTGAGGAAGATTATTTTTTATCTTTTTATGTTTTTTTAGAAATTGAAAAGGTACGAATCTCGGGTATTGGATTTGGGGGGTTGGTATTGCTACCGATTACTCTACTATTATCTAATTATCTAAGCTAAGGTTGTGATAGTTTATGTCTAATTGATGTGTACTCGTATGATAGTTTAAAGATGTGTTTACTTAGGTTTTACTACTCCTTAATTATCTCCTATTGATGGTTGATTTGTCACGTCCTTATTCCTAGTTGCGTTGTGATTCTAAGGCTATATGGCGTGCTTGTTTCCCTAACTCTTTGAAATTACCAAAGGGTCTTGTTTACAAATCCTCTAGTGATTTATAGACGCCTACTCTACGGTTGTCCTTGAATACTTTATCCTACAATTACCTAGATAATTATATTCTAAAGTTCACAAAGAAATGTCAAGCATTAAGTACACAACGAATAATCTAGCGCACTCTAGATCATTAGTCAACTAAGATAAGTATCAACCAATCAATATTCAATAATTAAGTTTCATATTCCCTAAGCAAACACACAAATAAATTAGCCGGACATGGAGAACATGCAAGCATACACACAAATAATCAAAGACATAATTAAATTAATGAAGTAAATACTTATCTTGATGTATAATAGGGTTTAGAACCCTAAAATACTGCACAAGAAACCCTTGGTTCGGTTTTAGGTTTTTACTCCAAAAGACTACACACAAAAACTGAAAAATTCGGATTCTATATATAAGATTACATCTGCGACGGCGTCACCTTATGTTTCGTGACGCCGTCGTGTCGCCGTCATTAGGGTTTCGTCTTGGCCACGTAAACCTTTCGACGGCGTCACCTTATGACTGTGACGCCGTCCCCTTCAGCTCTGACGCCGTCTTGGCTGCATCTAGGCCGTCTGAGTAGCGACGGCCTATTCCTTTAGAACCTGACGTCGTCCCTTGAAAACATGCAATTTCGCCTCTGAGCCGTCGCAAAATGCCTTACCGACGGCGTCGCAGATATGCAGTGACGCCGTCGCCTTATGTTTCAGCAGCTTTGAGTGTCTCGATTTTGACTTTGGCCATTTTCTTCGTATATTCGCGCCTTTTCGTCCAAATAAGCATCATTCCAGCATTTTGCCTTCAAGAGACCTAAAAAGTGAAAAGGAACGATATTAAGCAATAACGGATACAAAAGTGATCGAATAAGGGCTTAAATGACCCCTCAAAAAGGTACCTTTTAAAACCTTATCAAATATCCCTACACTTGGTATTTGCTTGTCCTCAAGCAAATGTGCTTTTAGCCAATTAATTTATAAGTTAGGGGTCATGAAGCATCCATTCAAAACGGTCCACAACACATATAAGCCCCGCAAAAGTCATAACAAGCACGGAAATTACATACTAGCACCTCACATGGGGTGTTTGGATACTCACATCTCTCTCGGGTGTATATATGAAATATAACAAATCGGAAATGGAAGATAAACACTCATTAACCGGTCCTAGTACATAGATTACCATAGGCTTGAGAATAGATCAAACCTCCGTCGCTTTGGCGTAAGCACCTAGGAAAGACTATCAAAGAGGTCTTTTAAAGGGTTGTAATGTTAGGCTTACGGTAGGGAAATAAGGGTTTGGTGGGATAGGCTATATAGTGGTGGATAGTCAAAAATCTCTATGTTGCAAGTATACGAAGAATGGCGTTGCTAAGCCAAGACTCGACACTCTAAAACTCTAGGCAACGAAAATAAACAAACATAATTTAAAAGATAGATGTAGGATGGTAGCCCGTATGTTTTTTTTTTTTTTTTTTTTTTTTTTTTTTTTTTTTTTTTTTTTTTTTTCGAATTTTTTTTTTTTTTTTTTTTTTTTTTTTTTTTGCATACACTTTTACTCTACCATCCTCTACGGTACATCAAAATGATAGGGATTTATAGACACATCCCTACACTTGAGTTTTTATTACTCTAACACTAATTTGACCCGAATTGAAAAGATCAAAACACTTGGAGTACATTATTATGCAAACAAAGGGAATTTGAGTTTAACGTTCTCTTCCCTATATTTCATAAACTTTAACTTTTCCCATGAATCCCAATCATCCCAAAACTGTATACAAGGGATATGACTCGACTTAGCAACTCATGCAAGCAACCAGATAATTGAACTAAGGGTTTTGGGTGATAACATAAATTTGCACTAAAAGTGAGTGCAATAAAGGTAGGCTAAGGCGATTTGGGTGTATATTTGGGGGTGGGGTGTAAACAATGCTCTTCATTGATATTCCGGAAAAACCGAAACATCACGAGAACCGCGAAAAGGATAGGCTCTGAGGGGTTAACTAGGGGTATCGTGTACTAAAGATGAGTACAGCGCAAAGGGTGTGGGGGAATTACTCAACCGATATGGAAGAAGTAATTATATTACAGGTATTAAACAAGGGTTATCCTAATGCCTCTTATTATTTAGTTATTCCTAACTACACAAGTGTAGTCTCACTAGCGATCTCGGAATGCATCACAAAACAAGTTCTAGAATCTAATATACTACCGGTTCACACTCTAAGCATTAAAGATGAATGCTTTAATTCCTACTAATCTAAGGGCGATCCTCACATTTTGGGTGGAATTTAGGTGGTAAGGGTTTTTGTGCTAGTCATGCAACTTCCTATCCATGAGACGCTTTTGTTAAGACTAATGGCCCACTCTTATACGTCATGAAAAAATTTTAAATTTGGCTAAAATTACCCTAACCTACATTTTCTCATGGTTTATTACACAAATACACTTGGACAAAGCAAATAGTCAAGGATAAGCATAGTTTCAAAGTTCCCGTTTTATTTTCCCTCCCTACACTTAAACTGAACATTGTCCCCAATGTTCCCCGAAAGTATCAAAGTTATGATAATAGAAGGTAATTAAAAACGAAAGAAACTAATACTCCCCTGATTAGCTCGGTAGGATCCGTAAAAAGTGGTGGTTAAATCTTTTCCAAGAAGAGTTTTTGCGTGAAAGGCTCCTTCCAAACTTGTGTAACTTCTTCTTGACAAACTAAACCTGCACACTAGAAGAAAACAAACGAAACCTTCGCGTAAAATCGGCGGTAATAATATACATAAGACTCGATTTAAACTAGGATATAATGCTTGTGGAATGGATGTTTACAGAATTTGTTTTGAAAGTTAAGATCTGGAAAATTCCAAAATTTTACAAGTAGCTCAGAAAACGAGAAAAAGTAAGCTGATGTTTTTATTCCTTCCTGACGCCGTCAGGTTGCAATCCTGACGCCGTCAGGTTATCCTGACAAAAACTGGTCTGCGATTTTCTGGAAAAAATTCTGGAAAATTTGCATCTTTAGAATCTGGAAAATTTGCATCTTTAGAATCTGGAAAAACTTCTGCAAAAACATCCATTATGACTCGATACAAGCATTTGACTCGAACAAACAAACATATATATCTTTTAGTTAATTGTTATTCTCATGTTCACGTTTCTTATGAAAACGTGTGTAATCCTCCCTACACTTATCCTTTATGTAAAATACCTTTATATGTAACTAAGACGAGGTTAAAAACAAAATAAAGCATTTTTACAAATTCAAACATGAGGACAAACAATTAATAAAAGATATATGACACTAACAAGCAAACAATTAAGCATGGGTTGCCTCCCACGAAGCGCTTTTCTTTATTTAAGAGTCTTGTAGCTAGACTCGTAGTCCTACCCCTACGTTGCCTCGTGCACGCTCGCGTGCTCATACTTGAGCCATTCCAACGCTCTTTCATCCTTTTTGTAATCATCTCCTAATTCAAGGCATTTTTTGTGATATCGCTTAGTTTTCTCATATGGGTACCTAAGCCCATTCTGCCTATCCTTTTCACTAAGCAATGAAATAGGGGTCATTCTATTACAAACCTCAATGTCCTTATGTTTAAACCTAGGATGAGTACGTGGCATTTGGTAGACGAAATCTTCAACTTCATCGGAGAATGTAATTAGACCATCAATCATCCGTTCATTCAACTTAGTCAATTTTTTGAAAGGTTTTCCAAAAATTACTTGAGTGAGGTCCTTATCTATAAATTCTCCTAAGTCTTCTAAGACCATGAACTCTACCAAATAAGCAAAACTTTCGACAAACACGTGCAAATAAATGACTGCTTCAACAACATTGTTCCCTTGATAAGTTAACTCATTGACCTTGATTTTGTTGTATAGGTCCCTTGAGATTAAGTTTAAAGGTAAGAATGAATTCAAATAAGCATCGAACCCTTCTAGTCCTATTTTGCAAGGGAATTGCATATTAAAGGGGCCATCTTTCTCAATCCTACACCTAGGGTCAAAACATTGGGATGGGTCTTCCTTAATTTCAGAACTAGCTTCATTAATGACCTCCCCGCCATCAAGTGCTTCATCATAATTAAATTCCTCATCAGAATCTGAGTAATAGAAAGGACTTTGTTGTTGCCAATTTATCTCATTATGCTCTAGGTGATTACCAAAATGGTGAGTGGGTGAAGGGTTTTGTGGGATTGCGTTCTCAATCTCGGGATTGGGAACGGGTAGAGTAAAGAACCTTCGATGGAAAATACGGATCATGGTTAATGATGGTTTTTTTTTTTTTTTTTTTTTTTTTTTTTTTTTTTTTTTTTTTTTTTTTTACGAACGAGGGTCACGAAGAAGGGGGATAGACTAAGAGAAATCTAAAAATAAGAAAAAAGTTTACTTGATAGGAATCAAGCAAAGAAACCTAAACGAGGTGGACTACTAACTAGCTATTCTATTCCCCGGCAGCGGCGCCAAAAAGTTGATAACGCTACACGCGTCGTTCGGGGTCAAGGAAACTTCCTTTTCTTCGAGCAAGTTTTATAACACCCTAGGCAGTGAACCTAATCGTTGTAGTGTAGTAATTAGGGTAAGCCACGGGTATTGATATCGTTCTCTAGGGGAATAGGAATGCTAGTGAGAAGTTACTACGCTAAGGTTGAGGTTGAGGAAGATTATTTTTTATCTTTTTATGTTTTTTTAGAAATTGAAAAGGTACGAATCTCGGGTATTGGATTTGGGGGGTTGGTATTGCTACCGATTACTCTACTATTATCTAATTATCTAAGCTAAGGTTGTGATAGTCTATGTCTAATTGATGTGTACTCGTATGATAGTTTAAAGATGTGTTTACTTAGGTTTTACTACTCCTTAATTATATTGATGGTTGATTTGTCACGTCCTTATTCCTAGTTGCGTTGTGATTCTAAGGCTATAGGGCGTGCTTGTTTCCCTAACTCTTTGAAATTACCAAAGGGTCTTGTTTACAAATCCTCTAGTGATTTATAGACGCCTACTCTACGGTTGTCCTTGAATACTTTATCCTACAATTACCTAGATAATTATATTCTAAAGTTCACAAAGAAATGTCAAGCATTAAGTACACAACAAATAATCTAGCACACTCTAGATCATTAGTCAACTAAGATAAGTATCAACCAATCAATATTCAATAATTAAGTTTCATATTCCCTAAGCAAACACACAAATAAATTAGCCGGACATGGAGAACATGCAAGCATACACACAAATAATCAAAGACATAATTAAATTAATGAAGTAAATACTTATCTTGATGTATAATAGGGTTTAGAACCCTAAAATACTGCACAAGAAACCCTTGGTTCGGTTTTAGGTTTTTACTCCAAAAGACTACACACAAAAACTGAAAAATTCGGATTCTATATATAAGATTACATCTGCGACGGCGTCACCTTATGTTTCGTGACGCCGTCGTGTCGCCGTCATTAGGGTTTCGTCTTGGCCACGTAAACCTTTCGACGGCGTCACCTTATGACTGTGACGCCGTCCCCTTCAGCTCTGACGCCGTCTTGGCTGCATCTAGGCCGTCTGAGTAGCGACGGCCTATTCCTTTAGAACCTGACGTCGTCCCTTGAAAACATGCAATTTCGCCTCTGAGCCGTCGCAAAATGCCTTACCGACAGCGTCACAGATATGCAGTGACGCCGTCGCCTTATGTTTCAGCAGCTTTGAGTGTCTCGATTTTGACTTTGGCCATTTTCTTCGTATATTCGCGCCTTTTCGTCCAAATAAGCATCATTCCAGCATTTTGCCTTCAAGAGACCTAAAAAGTGAAAAGGAACGATATTAAGCAATAACGGATACAAAAGTGATCGAATAAGGGCTTAAATGACCCCTAAAAAAGGTACCTTTTAAAACCTTATCAAAAACCCATAGTGTCTATTAGGACGGATCATGGTAGGGAATTCGATAATGAAGTGCAATTCGGAGCTTTTTGTGACGCTAATGGTATTACTCACAACTTCTCGGCTCCACGCACTCCACAATCGAATGGGGTAGTAGAAAGAAAGAATAGAACCCTTCAAGAAATGAGTAGAACCATGCTTAACGAACAATCCATACCTCAAAAATTTTGGTGTAATGCTGTTGATACTTCAACATACATACTCAATCGAGTCTTAATTAGACCGATCTTAGGTAAAACTCCATATGAGTTACTCCGAGGCAAAAAGCCTACTTTAAATCATTTTAGAGTCTTTGGAAGCAAATGCTTCATTCTTAACACTAAAGATTACCTTACAAAATTTGATCCTAAATCAACCGAAGGTATCTTTCTAGGTTACTCGCCTAATAGCAAAGCTTACGTCATATTAAACAAAGAAACAATGAAGGTAGAAGAGTCATTAAACATAAAATTTGATGAAAGTCCACCCAAACCCTCTCCACCTCTTGTCGATGACGAGATCATAGAAAGTGAAGCTATTGTAATTAAGAAAAAGATAAATGAAGAAGAAGAACCTTCAATTAGTGAAATCACAAACATTAAAGAGTCCAAAGATCACCCCGTAGATAAGGTCATAGGAAAGCTAAATGAACGAACATTAAGATCTCAAGTTCAAAACCAAAGTAGCTTATTTTGTTTTGTTTCAACTATAGAACCTAAGAACACACAAGAAGCCATAAAAGATGAAAGTTGGGTAATGGCTATGCAAGAAGAATTAAATCAATTTGTTTCTAATGATGTTTGGACACTTGTCCCTCCACCTAGTAATCAAACAGTAATAGGAACAAAATGGGTGTATAAAAACAAATTAGATCCAAACGGAGTAGTATCTAGGAACAAGGCTAGACTCGTTGCCCAAGGGTATAACCAACAAGAAGGAATAGACTTTGATGAGACCTATGCCCCCGTGGCTAGATTAGAGTCTATAAGAATACTTCTTGTGTATGCTTGTGCTAATGATCTAAAGCTTTATCAAATGGATGTCAAAAGCGCTTTTCTAAATGGTCTTATTAATGAAGAAGTATATGTAGCTCAACCTCCGGGCTTCATCGATTTTGAAAAACCCAAACACGTTTATAAATTAAAGAAAGCCCTTTATGGTCTTAAACAAGCTCCAAAAGCTTGGTATGATAGACTCAAGTCTTTTTAATTAAACATAACTATACCATGGGGTTAGTTGACAACACACTTTTTACTAAGAAAAAGGAGTCACACATAATCATAGTACAAATATACGTAGATGATATTATATTCGGATCCACTTGTCAAGACATGTGTGATGATTTCTCTAAAATCATGCATGACGAGTTCGAGATGAGTATGATGGGAGAACTTAGTTTCTTTCTTGGTCTACAAATTAAACAAGTAGAAGATGGTATCTTCTTCAATCAATCTAAATACATCAAGGAGATGTTAAAGAAATTTGGTCTAGAAGAGTCGAAACCAATTAGGACACCCATGTCATCCGACACCAAACTCACAAAAGATGAAGACGGCGAATCCGTAGATAATACTAAATATCGTGGCATGATAGGTAGTCTTCTCTACCTCACGGCAAGTAGGCCGGATATCATGTTTAGTGTCTGCTTATGTGCTAGGTTTCAAGAAAACCCCAAAACTTCACACCTAGAAGCCGTAAAAAGAATTTTTAGATACATTAAGGGTACAACACAATTAGGATTATGGTATCCTAAGGGCACGGGTGTAGAAACAATTGTATATGCAGATTCTGACCATGCAGGAGATTACGTTGATAGAAAAAGTACAAGCAGGGTGTGTACTTTCATGGGATGTTGTTTAACATCGTGGTTTTCTAAGAAACAAACGGCTCTAGCAATATCAACAACCGAAGCCGAGTACATCTCCGCCGGCAAAGCATGCCAACAAGCACTATGGATGAAACAAGCGTTAGTAGACTACGACATTCATCTAAGCGACATAGCCATTCTATGTGATAACAAAGGTGCCATCGACTTAAGCAAGAATCCGGTATTGCATTCTCGCACCAAGCATATAGAGATTCGTCATCACTTCTTAAGAGACAATGTTCAAAAGGGGAACATTTCTATTGAGAAGGTAGCATCCGAAGATAACATAGCCGACGTCCTCACCAAACCGTTGAAGCGGGAACAATTCAACCTACTTCGTCTTGGTCTTGGTTTAATGGAACACACGTCGTAATTTATTTTGACTCTACAAGGTATGTAAACACTAGCCTTCTTTCCTCTGAGTCTAGGATCCCTATTTCACGCACAACTCACAAACAATACGGGAATTTTCAAAACCCAAAGATAAGTTTTCTTTTTACTTATAGCTTTCCTACTTTTTATATACACATTTTCAAAGAAAACCTACTTTCACAATGTTTTCTAAAAGGATGATACCTTCCCGTATCAATTTCACAAAAGCAATTTCTCACGCCTAGGACAAATCGCTTTTTCATTATTAATACAAAGTAAAAACCCGTTTTCATTGCATCTCATGTCTTTTGAATGCTAAAGGGGACACATAACTAATATGTGTTTTCGGGTACATTCATTTAAGCTACAATGAATTAGGAGCATTGACAACACAAGATTACGTACTTATGTACTAAATATGTGTTTTCGGGTTATCTTAATAGGATACTTTTTATACTTCTAGTTTAGTTTTTATTTATTTTTAGGGGTCGAGATAACCGCAACTCCAAATAGTTTGCATATAGGCACACAATAGGCAAAAATATTTCCAAAAGAAGAATTTTGTACTGCCTGAAACACCAGACCCACGGATCCCAGCCTTCATGCTGGACGGATCCCTCATGGGAAGGATCCGTGGGATCCGTGTATACAGAAGCTGTTTTCAACTTCTATTTTTGTCATTTTGGATGAAAAATCCACATTTTTCTTATTTTTGGGAGTATGTTCTTTAATGCTTGTGTTCTCATGATCACATGCCTTGAATTCATATCTAATCATTAGATTTTAATCCACATTTTGGGTCAAGCATTCATTACAATGTGTTGTTTTTCTATATGTATAACTCCCAAAATGCTTGCATACTCCATCTCCTTCTCACAAACACACTTCATCATGTCATCCAAAAACCCTTTAGGAGAATCATCTAGTACAAACAATCATGATATCCAAACCTTTGTACTTCCACCATCCAAAATACCACCATCAAATGCTAGGATATCCGCACGGATTAGTATCTGATCTTGTTGTTTAGCAAAACCAACCTCAAATGATTCATCCTCAAATAACTCACCACAAGATGCTTCCATTATAGCACCACCCTCATCACCAACAAGTACACCAACTTCATCACCACCTAAAATAACTCTTTTGGAACTCCTTAGGACTCCAACAAGATCTACCCAACCTAAAGAAAAAGAAATAGTCTTTTCCACACCCCCCACATCACCAAATACTATTTTTCAAGATCTTGAAACATCACCACCTCTAGCTCCCATCACATTACAAGAACATCTAGGTTCTTTTCCACCACCACATACAAACATGCCGGATTTTGATCCATATTTTCCTATTTTTCAACCACAACTTCCGCATAACTCAAATCAAAACAACCCGGAAAACTTCCGCACTCATTACCCACATCATTTACATTGTGAACATTGCCAATCCACTAGGGAAATTGCAATAGAAGTTAGGGAAGAAATGCGTTTCATACTCAACCTCATCCTTGATCGCATCAATACAATTACTCATCAAAACCTCCATCCATAACCTTATGCAAGCATGGAAGGAATCTCTACTACTATTTTTCACTTTTAATATCTTTTTGTCATTTTCAAGAACAAGTCTTGTTCTTATTTTTACATGCTTGTAAGTGGCTTAACTACCACTACAATTTGTCGTTTTATTACAAGGCCTTGTTTACATACCTTGGCTCCATATGTTGTTTCTCGACAACCATAAGATCAATTAAGCATGTTACTAACTTTCTTTTGAAGATTTTTTTTTTCTCTTGACGCCCCAAACTAGGGGGAGCTACCGTCAAGGGGCAGTAAGTAGACCACTTTTTCCTCCAAGGGTTAACTTTTTGTTTCGACAAAAAGGGGGAGAAGAAGTAAAACTTAGGAGCTTTCAAAACTTACATCTATTCTTAAGTTTTACTCATCATAACATTATATTTTGTCATCAACAAAAAGGGGGAGATTGTTAATACAAATAAACCGTAAAAACGTTTATTAATATTCTGCGATCTCTTTGTGTTTTGTTGATAACATATATAATGTTGTCTTAAGTATAATTATAAGGATACATGTTATTTTTGTAAAGCATTTACATATAATCTTTTAAATACAAAAATGTAGTAACTAAAGCATTTGTTGTAATAGTTAATTAGGATGGGTAAAAATCACAACCCATGGATCTTAACCCATACCCAAAGAGACTTGATACAATGTATACTTAGATACATTGAATCTAGATATAACCCATGGACCAACCCATGACCCATAACCAAAAAACCCATGGGCAAAGAGGAGCGTTCCACGGATCCCTAGCTTTGTGCTAGCCGGATCCCAAGTGGAAGGGATCCGTGTGAACAGTGAAGAAATTTGCCTATAAATAGAGAGCCATTTCTTCATTCTAACTCACCCCTCTTCTTACTAAATCTCTCATACACTCTCATTCTCTTCTAACATATAGATCACTAGATCTAGAGACTTGTTCTTCTTTCTTTCTATTTGTGATTCTCATATAGGTCATTCTCTAAGGCGAGATCACGAGCATTCTACAAGTCATCCAAGCAAGGGGTCCTTGATTGATTTGTCACTCCGCAAGATTTCTGTAGCGAAGATCTTGTATTTGATATTTCACATATTTGTTGTGTAATAGTTGTGTTGGTTTGGTCCACCGTGCTACGGACTCGGTATCTAGCTTTGTACCGGATAAAGTGTAAGCAACGTTGTGAAGGCTTCTCCGCCAAGTGAAGGAGTTTGTTGACATAGTGCTTGAACTCTCGAGTAGGTGACTCGGGGAGTGGAGTAGGGCAAGGAAGGTGTCCTTGTAGCCGAACCACTATAAATCGGTTGTGTCATTTCTATCCCTTATCTTTGTTTATTTACTTACATTATCATTAGATCTATACGTTCTCAACATCCATACGATTTCACATAATATCGAATCTAAAGTTTTTGAAATCAACTTAAAATCGGCAAAACTATTCAACCCCCCCTTCTAGTTTTCCACAAAAATGATGATCAAAACAACGGATTTCTTGGTTGAATCTTAGGCGTAGGATGAATATGGTTGTGTGTATTAAATGTGAAGTAAAAAGTAGGTGGGAGGTGTTTTTATTAAAAGTAACTTTAACATTTTGACAGTTTTAGTCCCTCCACCTTTTCCTTTTTCAAACAAAGCCATTTAACTTCTATTTTGGTTACCAAACAAAGTTTTTAGGAAAGAAACTTGACGACACTCCCCCTTGACTTAAGAAAACTGATGAAAAGTTATTAATTTTAGTCCGAGGAGTGTCATTGTACCAGAAACTTCACCACCATTGTTAAAAGAAACAACCAGGATATGATAACATGCAAGTACACAGATGTTTTGAAACAGTTAAGTGATAATTTTCTCCCCCTCAATACTTGATCGGAAAAATACTGAATTTTTGAAAGATTATAGTGTTGATGGAAGAAATGTACTTGCCATGTTGAGAGAAAAGTAGATTAGAAGAATATTTTTGTTTTTATCAGGTTTTATATTTTTGTATTTTGTTTTTGAAAAATTTATTTACAAAAGATGTTTTGGTGTTTGACAGGTTTTTAAGACTGTTTTAAGAGGTCATCCAATTCCTCTTGAGTCAAACACCTCATACCAATCCGGTAGATCAGCTCATTAAACCTAGCGGGAGGCAAGGCTTTGGTGAGAAGATCTGCCAATTGGTATTCTGTACCCACAAAGTATAATTCAACAGTACCCTGTTCCACGTGGTCCTTGATGAAATGATAGCGAAGATCGATGTGCTTTGATTTCGAGTGCTGAACTGAGTTGCACGAGATCGAAATGGCACTCCGATTGTCGCAGTACATCAGGATTCTGTCAAATACGTAACCATAGTCTTTGAGTTGTGTTCTCATCCAGATGACTTGAGCACAACACGCGGACATGGCTACATATTCTGCTTCGGTGGATGACAGCGATGTACAATCCTGCTTCTTTGATTGCCAAGACACCAGTTTATCACCAAGAAATTGTAGAGCTCCTGAAGTACTTTTTCTTGAGTCTAAGCATCCTGCGTGATCAGCGTCTAAAAAAGCGATTAGTTCAAAACCAGAATCCTTCGGATACCAGATCCCCAAGTTAATGGTTCCCTTTATGTATCGGAGGATTCTTTTAGCCTCAGAGAGGTGGGTTTCAGTTGGTCGTGACTGATAACGGGAGCATAGATAAACGGCAAAGACAATATCAGGTCTGCTAGCTGTTAGATACATGAGAGACCCAATAATACTTCGGTATTTGGTAGGGTCAACTAATTTCCCATGTAAATCAGCGTCTAGCTTCTTGGTATGAGTCATTGGTGTGGCATAAGTATCACAGGTTTTCATTCCAAATTTGTTTAACAATTCAAGGGCATATTTGGACTGACTCAAGAAAATACCACGGGGTGATTGATGAACTTGTAATCCTAGAAAGAATGTAAGTTCACCCATCATGGACATTTCAAAATTTTTCTTCATTAGTTTTGCAAAAGCGGTTGAAAACTTTTTATGTGTAGACCCAAAAATGATGTCATCCACGTCAATTTGAACAATTAAGATATGTGGTCCGTGATATTGTATAAAAAGAGTTGGGTCAACCGAGCCTTTGGTGAAATTATTAGCAATGAGGAAAGATGATAGCTTATCGTACCATGCCCGAGGGGCTTGTTTGAGACCATAAAGAGCTTTGTTCAGTTTGTAGACATGGTTCGGGCACTCTGGATCAACGAATCCTTCGGGTTGGCTGACATAAACCGTTTCTTTCAGTTGTCCGTTGAGAAACGCAGTTTTGACATCCATTTGAAAGACCGTCATATTCATATGAGCCGCGAACGCGAGAAATATCCGAACAGCCTCAAGACGAGCAACCAGAGCAAATGATTCTTCAAAGTCTATTCCCTCTTCCTGACGATAACCCTTAGCAACTAGACGTGACTTGTTTCGGATGACGTTCCCTTCAGCATCCATTTTGTTTTTCCAAATCCATTTTAGACCAATGACGTAGACCCCTGTTGGTCTTTCAACCAGTTCCCATACTTCAAGACGTTTGAATTGGTTGAGTTCTTCCTGCATGGATTCAATCCAGTTGTCTTTTGTCATTGCGTCTTTAATGTTTTTAGGCTCAGATTGGTAGACAGTGAGTGCATAAATGCAATGTTCACCGTCTGTATGAAGACGTTGTCTCGTAACGACTGGTTGATTTGGGTTGCCAATAATATTAGCCAGAGGATGGTCTTTTGTCCATCTATGTGTAGAGGGTTGATGTTGATATACATTGTGCAGATTCTGAGGATTCAAATGGTTTGTTGAAGATTCCGCGACATCTGGTGCAGCAGTCTCATTAGCAAACGGGTTGAAGAACACATTTGGATCAAAATCTGCAGGTGGGGGTACTTCATTCAGAATATCATCAGCCGGTTCATCATTGTTGGAAGCGGTGTATTCAACTGTTGTGTTAGATTCAACTGGTGTAGGTGCATCTTCAACAGTAGTTGTGGTAGCAGGTGTATCAGGTATAGGAATATTATCAGGTTGTGCAGCGGAAATAGCAGATACACCTGGAGCACGTTCATCAATATCGTCACTGAACAGAGGAGCAAATAACCTTTCCATTTGTTGACGAGTTAGCTGGAGTCTTTGTTTAGCTGATGATGGGGGTTGAGGGAAGTTTAAACGGTTGTGACCGGGTTCTAAGCTGTTATACTCAGAAGCCATCATGAAGAAGTTTCATAATCAGTTTCCCCCAAACTGACAACTGTCTTTAGCAGATTTGAAACTTTGATGAAGTCTACATTTCCTCTAACTTTTGAAGGTTTCAGTATGCAGCGGAATTTGTAGATGAGCAGTAAACCACACAAAGAAAATCTGACTAATTGCGGAAGATCCGTTCGAGGGTAACATGCCAGAAATCAACAAGATCTTATCATGTATGTAGACGCATCACACCAAAAAAACCATGAAAGACGAAATGATACGACTTTCCCCTGAGTGTTGTGGTCTTTCGGAATACTAATCACTGTGAATATGCAATAACTAGATACCAAGACCGTGTGTGAGGCATCATAACATCATATTTGGGTAACTTCACACAAGATCACCCATGACATTGAGACGATAACATCAAAGTGAGACGTTTGAGCCACATATCGTCTTATTTCTTCCCCTTAATTGAAGAAATTCAAGAAGGCATTGGGTTTTCGCAAAGAAGCATGTAGAAGAACAAGGAAGCAATGACCACCTACACACTCTCTCCCCCTCGATGTTTTCAATGATTCAGAATCATACACCACGTATGTTGATGATGAATTGAAGACAGCGAAACCATGTATAAGGAGACAGCGAAACCATGTATGTCCAATTGATCGAACAAGTGTGAAGACCCATAAATATCTCGTGAGAATCAACTGCTGATAAAACATCTCTGTTCATTATGTTGATCATCAGCTGTGTCATTGTTGTTGGAAGCAGTTTGATCTTCTGTTATATAAGATTCGGTTGTTGTTGTAGATTCAGGTGTATCTGAAATTAGAGTATTATCGGTTGTGCAGCGGAAACATTCGATACATCTGAAGCACGACTTTTGGCAGAATCTTTAATCAGAGGAGCAAGCAATGTTTCCAATTCATGACGATTAAGTACAATGGTGAAACAGCTGATGGATCATGATATTTTTGATGGTGAGAAACGGGTCCTACGCTGTTTTGCAGTAGGATCCATAGTTGTTGTACCTGCATAGAAAAATAGAAGGGGGGCAAGAAAGAGAGAAACATGGATCCCCAAGTGTAACTGGGTTCCAGATGTTAGAAGCATAAAGATGTAGTGTCAATTATCTTCTTGACACCTGAACATGCTATTTTGATGATTTCCTTTCCTGCCTCAGGGATGGATGGTGTTGGTATCCCACTTGTTTTGGTGCAACTACTTAGTATCTTGCCTGTAGGAATCCACCTAAGACTAACAGTTTTGAAAATCCTACCCGTTGGTATCCATCTAAGGTTAGATCTAGGGGATGTTGAAACTTCTTTTGGGAAGAGTCTGCGTCCTATATGGATCCACCTATTAGGTTTCTGACAGTTTACATTTAGATCAACGGGTTTATTTCTAACTGTTTGTTGAGTTAACTTAGGTTTTGGTTTGCTACTACAGGTAGTGTTCAGTAATACACTCGAAGGTGATACACTAGGTCGTGAACCTAAGATTCCATCCTTTTGAAGAAGTGCCCTTTTCCTAGCCTTTTCTAGATCATAGTTCTTGTACGTGTCATTTGAATCATATGAATCTTTACTTTTAATGCTCAATTTAGACACATTGTTCGAACTAATCCTAGATTTGCCAGGAGCAGCCACAAGTTGAGGTTTAACAGGTATAACAGAAACAGGTTTAACAGAAACATGTTTAACAGAAACAGAAGCATTATTCTTAGGCCAGGAATGTGGAGTGACTGGTTTTATCAAATGATTATTCTCAACAACTTGGGAGGGAAACCGTGGTTTTGAAGATTTTGAACGTTCAGATATAAATGCAGTTGGTTGTCTAACTACAGATTGTTTTCTGAAAGGATGTAGAGACGATTTCCCCAAGATTGTTGGTTTAGCAAAATTAGTATCCACACTCTTGTCAGTTAATCTTCTCAGTTTGTTTTGTAAAGCAACATGTGCAAGCCCCTTTGCTTGGATTTGAGCTTTTAAATGCTCATTTTCTTTTACTAATGTATCCACACGATTACTTTGTTCATTTGAATACTGACCATTGTGTTCTGAAGAAAAAGATTTGTTTTGTAGTTTAAGTTCAAGAGAGATGCAATGTGCCTCTAGTTTTGAAAAATCTTTATGAAACTCAGCAATGGTCTTTTTGAGAAGAATGTTTTCAGATTCAAGAGTTTGATTTGACGTTTCAGTTGAATTGTTAACAAGTAAGGGCTCAGACATGAGATAGTTGTCTGGACATTGTGCAACACACTGGTCAACCTCTCCTTCATTACTAAATTCAGGTTGCTCAGTATGTTGTGTCGCATTTGCAGTCAGAATATGATCAACAGTAGATTGTACCTCGACCATCTGTTCTGTGTCAGTGTCATAGGTGGGTAAGATATCTTCCTCAACCATTTGTTCTTCGTCACAGTTGGGCTCGGTGTCGTAGTTAAGTATGATATCTTCTCCAGATCTGCTGCTGTCATCCTGCTTTTCCAATGCTACAACCTCATTGTCCGCATTACCGACAGATGCAGTAATCACAACATTCTCAGCGTCCATTTGAGCATTCCTTTCATGTACATCAACTGTTTCACCTTGCACGACTGCGGGATATCGGGAATTTGATGATGTCTGACGCTTCAATGCCAGTTGAATAGCCATGAATCCTTCTTTCAATGCCACAAATGGATCTTTATGATCAGAATTCATTTCACTCCCCTGCATAAGAGTCAAAGAGAAGAAAAGGTGCAAAGTCGATATAGCACACAGAAGGCCGATATAGTGAATTTCAATTTCCCTCCAAGAATAATTTCGAAAAATTTTGACTCTCAAAATTTGAAATTCACTATAAAATTCAATTCTAAGGTTGTAAGAAAAATTTGAGATATGACAATTTTGACGCCAAATTTTACCCGAAAAATTTGAATTTAGGCCCAAAAATTTGAATTTTTGACCAAAATTTTCACAGTTAAACCAAAATTTGAATTTCGCGTAAAAATTGAACGTTTAGTCTCCCTTAAAAAATAAATTTTACTCAAATGAACCTTTGTTGATAACTTGTGTTGATGGATCTTTGTAGTCGAATGAACCTTTGTTGATGAAGTATCCTTAGGCGTAGAAATCACAATAAACCAAGTAGCACTTACGCGTAGAAAACACCAAAGTTATGCGTAACAATAAGAAGTTACGCGTAGATTTAGCTTACGCGTAAGTAGGGAAAAGACGCTAAAGTTATGCGTAGACAAAAGTTAGGCGTAGGATTATCTTATGCGTAAGACTAGGCTTAGGCGTAAGAAAAATCTTATGCGTAGGATTTCTACGCGTAAGCTTATGCTTATGCGTAATTTTAGGGTTTTTACCCAAATGATCTTTTACACTATCACAGTGCAAAAGATATCGAAAGTCGACGTATTTTCAGACTTATCCAAGTAAGAAAACACGGAATAAACCACGAAAATGAAGATCAAACCAAGGAAGCACTTACGCGTAGTTTTAGGGTTTTACTACGCGTAGAAATGCTCGTAACTTTGATTTTGTCCAAAAGTGTTTCTAAACCAGTTTTTGTGTGATAAAATAGCTTCAATAACACCAAAATACACAAAAGTGTAAAACTTGATGAACCAAAGCCTCTAAAACAGTTACGCGTAGAACTGCACCCACGTTCAAAAACTAGATGAAAAACAACTATCCACGCATAAAGTTTGAAACTTTTTGCCAAAAACAAGTATTTTAACACCTTAAAACGTTGAAAGTACAAGAATCTTGGATTAAAAAGTGTAAAAAACAAGTTTTTAAGCGAACCAAAGTATCAAACGTGTGTTTTAAGCGTAGGACCGAAACCCACTTCAAAAACAAACACGATTCACCCAACTATTAGGCGATTGATACCACTGTTAGGTCACTAGTTTTACAAACACAAGTAATATAGAAAGAGATAAGGCGATTGAACAAGTAAAACCACACACAAACACACGTTAGACTAAGATGGTTATGCGTAGAGTGTAGGTGAAAGAAAAACTTGAACAACCAACCCTCAAGTGAGGGTTATACAAGAGTATTTATAGGAGGAAAGCTAGGGCAACACTCCTAGTTTCCATCCTTTCTTTAATGGTCTTGGGCCTAAGCTCATGGGCCTTCTACATAAGCTTAAAGCTAATAACAAACATAAAGGCCATAATAAAGCTAACTATTACATATTAATTACTAACACTTGATTATGGTTTAGGAGTGATTCCAACACTACCCATTAGTTAGATAATTAGATAGTAGAAGTAATCGGTAGAAGTACCAACCCCCAAATCCAAACCCCGAGATTTTAACTTTAGTTTCTTAAAAAATATAAAAAGAAAAAAAAATAATCTTCCTCAACCTCAACCTTAGCTTAGTAATTTCTCACTAGCATTCCTATTCCCCTAGAGAACGATATCAATACCCGAGGCTTACCCAATACTACACTACAACGATTAGGTTCACTGCGTAGGGTGTTGAAAAACTTGCTCGACGAAAAGGAAGTTTCCTTTGACCCCGAACGCGCCTTGTAAGCGCATCAAGTTTTTGGCGCCGCTTCCGGGGAATAGAATAGCTAGTTAGGATTCTATCTCGTTTAGGTTCCCTTGCTTGATTCCTATCAAGTAAGATTTTTTTCTCAATTTTAGCTTCCTTGTAGTCTATCCCCCTTCTTTGTGACTTTGTTCGTAATCCTATCACTTTTCATCATGGAAGGTGATAACTCACTCAAACCACAACCCATTGACCAACACCCCTCTAACAATCGTCGCACCCGATATGTTAGTAGAAACCACGATCTTCAAGATTTGCGTAGGGTGTTTGAGAGTACAATTAGAGATGCTGTTGAAAAAGCGGTTAACGTTTCGATTGTTGGCTCAATGATTAGCAATAGTTCGGGTAATGATTTAGCAAATGAAAATGTGAATGAGGAAAGTAGTGCTTAATTTTAATCTTTACCCCACTAAGGAAGAAGTTGCTTACCACCGATACATAATTGACAATCCTCGATCACCCATCATCAGGATATGCCCAAAGATTAGGAGAGGGAATCCTTGAAACATCAAGATCCATTGTATGATTGGATATAGAAATGTCGAGCACGCCTACATAGATACGGAGTCTCCCATTAATGTAATGTCATCAGCTGTTTACAATGACAAAATGAATGAGCGGCTTAAGATTAGGAAAGACCCTAAGTATCCTAGTGGGGTTTGCAATTTTGTGGGGAGAGTCAAGGATGTACACGTCTTTATAGGAAATTTCACCTACTTAGTTGATTTTGTGGTCCTATAAGACATTGGGTGTGTCATTGACTATAGCTTGTACCAAGTTGTGTTAGGAAAACCGTTTGTTGAAAAGTCTAAACTTAGCTATAACAAATCCGAAGGAACAATTAGATTTGTAGAAGGGGACAATGAAATAACTTATAGGATGCCTTGGAAGATGAACGGATATGGCCCTTTATCCCTTTATGAGCGAGACAACATTAGAGCTTATGAGGAAAAAAGCGAAGACGATGTTGAAAAAGGTTTGAACTTCATGTGGGAGAAAAGGAGGCGTTACTATAAGGATTGCTTGACCCTAGGACCTAGGTATAGAGTCGATGAGAATTTTGTCAATATGATAGAGTTTCATTGAGAATGAAAAATGAGACCACTTAGGGGCACGACTTCGAGTCTAGCTACAAGACTCATAAATAAAGAAAAGCGCTTCGTGGGAGGCAACCCATGCTTAATTGTTTGCCTGTTTGTGTGTCATATATCTTTTCATTGATTGTTTATTCTCATGTTTGAATTTGTGAAAATGCTTTATTTTGTCTTTAACCCCGTCTTAATTACATATAAAGGTATTTTACAAAAAGGATAAGTGTAGGGAGGATTACACACGTTTTTAAAAAAACGTGAACATGAGAACTACGATTATTGAAAATGATATATATGTGTGTTTATTAGAGTCAAATGCTTGTATCGAGTCATAATGGATGTTTTGCAGGAACTTTTCCAGATTTTAAAGGTGTAATTTTTCCAAAATTTTACCAGAAAAACGCAGCAGACCAGTTTCTGTCAGGGTAACCTGACGGCATCAGGATTACAACCTGACGACGTCAGGAGGAGCAGAAACATCTTATCTAACTTTCTCTTGTTTTCTGTTCTACTTATAAATTTTTGGAAATTCTCAGGTCTTAATTTTCCAGAAAACCTGCTAACATCCATTCCACAAGCATTATATCCTAGTGTAGTAGAGTCATATGTAGTTTTACCGCCGATTTTACGCGAAGGTTTCGTCTATTTTCTTAAAGTGTGCAGGTTTTATTTATCAAGAAGAAGAAACATAAGATTGGATGGAGCTTTTCACGCATACATTCTTCTTGGAAAGAATTTAACCACCACTTCACACGGATCCTACCGAGCTAATCAGGGGAGTACTAAATTCTTTCTCTTTTAAATACCTTTCGTTATCATAACTTTGATACTTTCGGGGAACCTTGTATGCACTCACTTTTAGTGCATTATTGTTATCAAACTAAACCCTTAGTTCAATTATCTAGTTACTTTCATGGTTGATAAGTCGAGTCATATCTTTTGTACACAGTTTTGGGATGATTGGGACTCATGGGTAAAGTTAAACTTTATGGAGTGACGGGAAAAAATGTTAAATTCAAATTCCCTTTATTCACGTAATAATGTACTCCAAGTGTTTTGATCTTTTCAATTTAGGTCATATTAGTGTTAGAGTAATAAAAACTCAAGTGTAGGGATGTGCCTATAAATCCCTTATATTTTGATGTTATCGTAGAGGATGGTAGAGTAAAAGTGTATGCCAAAAAAAAACATATGGGCTACCATCCTACATCTATCTTTATATTTATGTATGTTTGTTTCAAAGTTATCTAGAGTTTAGAGAGTCGAGTCTTGGCTTAGCAACGCCATTCTTCTCATGCTTGTAGCATAAAGATTTTTGACTTGCCACCACTAAATCGCCTATCCAACCAAACCCTTTGTTTCCCTACCGTAAGCCTAACGTTGCAACCCTTTAAAAGACCTCTTAGATAGTTGTTCCTAGGTGCTTACGCCAAAGCGGTGGAAGTTTGATCTAGTCTCAAGCCTATGGTAATCTATGTACTATGACCGGTTAATGAGTGTTTATCTTCCATTTCCATTTGCTATATTTCATATACACCCGAGAGATGAGAGTATCCAAACACCACTTGTGAGGTGCTAGAATATAATTTTCGTGCTTGTTATGACTATTGCGGGGCTTATACTTGTTATGAATTATGTTAAACCATTGCTTTATGCCCCCTAACTTATACATTGATTGGCCAAAAGCACATTTGCTTGAGGACAAGCAAATACCAAGTGTAGGGATATTTGATAAGGATTTAAAACGTACACTTTTAAGGGGTCATTTAAACCCTTAATCGCCCACTTTTATATCCGTTACTTCTTAATTTCGTTCCTTTTCACTTTTTAGGTCTCTTGGAAGCAAAATGCTGGAATGATGCCTTTTTGGACGAAAAGGAGTGAATATGTGAAGAAAATGGCTAAGTCAAGATCAAGACACTCAAGCTGATGGAATTACACCTGACGGCGTCCCAAAAAGAGGGCGACGCCGTCCCTATTTTATGATGACTCAGGAGCGAATTTGATATTTTACACCTGACGGCGCCAGGCTTTGAAGAGTAAGGGCGTCACGAAGACTTTTCTTCTCAGACGGCCTAGATCCAGACTCAGACGATGTCACTGCTGAAGACTGACGGCGTCACAACCACAACGTGACGCCGTCTCAATGATGACTTGGCCAAGACGAAACCCTAATAGCGGCGAACTGACGGCGTCCCAACTAAAAGGTGACGCCGTCGCATATGTAAAACTATATATATAAATCGAATTTTCAGACTTTTGAGAGGTAGACTTGTGGAGTAAAAACCTAAAACGATTGTAGTCCGGTTTGGACAGTATTTTAGGGTTCTCATATCATATTTTACATCGAGATAAGTTATTTATTCTCTTGATTTCATTATGTCTTCGATTGAATGTGTGTATGCTTGCATGTTTAACATGTCTGGCTAAATTTCTAGTGTGTTTGCTTAGATCTATGAAACCTAGTTTTTAATTATTGATTAGTTGTCTCTTATCTTAATTGTAATTGGCTTAGGATTTCACGAGGCTATCGTTGTATTTTTAATGCTTGAGTAATCTTTGTGAAATTTAGTTTATAACCACCTAGCGTAATTGTAGACTAAGCATCCAAAGATAACCTTAGAGTTAGTTTATGAATCCTAGAGATTTTGTAGGCAATAACCTTAAGGTATTCTCAAAGAGTTAGGGATAAAAGCACACCCTACGACCTTAGAAAACACAACGCGTTAAGAATAAGGACGTGACAATTCAACCACTGCTGGGTTCCATTGGGGTTTTAAATTTATAATCAAGAATTGCCGGTTAACTAGGAACACATTCGGGCAAGTATACCCTAGTCAAGTTGTAGTATAGTATATGGTAAATCAAGGTCGTCCCAAGAGACTTGGTTGCACTACAAGTGTCGTTTGTTTGTTTAAGCAAGTGACAAGTAACAAGTAGATGGTTATGATTGTCACGGATCAAACCAACAAGAAAAGTAATATAAGAACAAGCAAGTATCAAGACATTCATCATTATTCCAATCAAACACAAAATCTCAATAATCATATATAAAAACATCTTTAAATATAAAAGTAACAAAGTTTACCCAAAGTATGAATTACAATAGGCAAAGATGAAGGATTATAGCAACCTTCAAGCCTCCAATCAACTACAATAGCTCTACCAAGCCGGAAAATGATGTCCAAACGCCTTCAACAACCCTTGAGCACACTACACGAATTTGGCAGAGGTTTGTGGTCTTTTGGGGAAGATAAGTTGGTGGAAATTCATCCTTAAGGGTGGAGGCTTGAATTTCACACAAGTTGGGATAGGATAGTTGGTTGAAATTCGTCCTTAAGGGTGGAGGCTTGAATTTCACACCTTTGGGGAAGGTAAGTTGAGAGAGGGATGTTGTAATAGGTGAAAATTCGTCCTTAAGGGTGGAGGCTCGAATTTCACACCTAGAGATGGAGTGGTGGGTGAAAGGGATGAGAAGGATGGAGAAGGGATGATGAAAACATACACAAATGAGGTCTATTTATACTACTCTCAAGGCTAGGGTATTCAATGTTGAACTTGGCCTCCAAGGAGCTTAGAAGGACCTAGAATACATATAGGAAGGACCTAGAATTGTTTGGAACAAGTTTGAAGTCTTAGTAATGAAGAAATGGCTGTCCAGGGCTTCCCAACCGATTCGGTTGGGCTCCAACCGTTTCGGTTGGTCTACTTGACTGCTCTCCAACCGTTCCGGTTGCGGGGCCCTACCGAACTCTTGGAGCAAGTTGACAAAAAATCATAAGCACCAAAGTTGTAGATCTTTCTCTGAGCTTTCCGTGGCCGCAAACGGGGGGTCAAACGGAGTCCGTATGCAAAAGTTATGGCGAAAATGGTGAAGGTATGTCGGGAACAACGAGTGTTCCAATATGTCTTCATTTTAGCTTCTTTTCTTCATTTCTTTCTCGTTTTCCTTCTTGAACTTCATTCTTGAGTCTTTGGACCACTAACTTGATGACTTTATCTTCTCGAATATACTCCGCAAGTCTTGCTTTTGTCGAGAATTCTTCGTACATGGAGAAATCTTCATATTTTACTTCTTTTTCCATCTTTTTCTCCACTTTCCTGTACTTGGCTACAAATGAACTAGCAAACACACTTTGATACGATTAAGCATCAAAAGCATATGATTATAACCAAATAACACACATAAAATCACGGATAATGCTACTAAAAATATGTACAATTTGAGTGTTATCAAATTCCCCCACACTTAAACTTTGCTTGCCCTCAAGCAAATATAAGAAAAGAAAAATTAAAACTACATACCTAAATGACAAAACGAAAAGAAAATATTTGAAAAATTGCATCTTTTTGGATTCTCTCTACCTTTTTTTTTAAACATAAACAAAAATAAGCGATAAATGAGCGCAAACTCCCCCACACTTAAGGTCTTGCTAGCCCTCAAGCAAATCTAGAAATTAAGAAAAATAAAACCCCACATGGTGTATGAAATATGATTAGAAAATAATGTGACGCAAATCTACCAAATACAAGTACAAGATAAGATTCATCATTTTAAGCTTTTAGAGATGAAAAATCGAGATGTTTGACAATACCCCATGGATTTTCTTGCTTGATAACATGGCTAAGCATCTCACGAAAAGGGAATGAAGTATAATTCACTCAACACTCAATTTATTTAGTAATGGATAGTATTAAGGAATAGTACACTCATATTGCTCAGTCATGATCTAAATATTACCATAGGCTTGTACAAGAAACAAAACTCCACCGACGTGGCGTAAGCACCAAGTGTAAACATCTAAAGAGGGCTTTTATTCGGGTTAAGCTAAAAGGGTTAACCAGGCTTATGCTCAAACATTACATACAAGAATATAATAGATCGCTGGCGCGAATTATTGATTAAGTCAAACAACGGATGGTCACTAGAGTATACCTCGGATCGCTGGCGCGTTATTTGCATAACAGATGGTCACCAAAAATACGCACTAGATCGCTGGCGCGTCATTCGATCCTTCAAGAACCGGATGGTCACTAAAAATATTCACGCACTTCATATTTTCACAAAGCCAAAAGGGAAGGGATAAGGCATGGGAATATTAATGAAATTGGTGTTAAAAGAAAAATAAAGTCAAGTCTAATACCCATGTTGCTAGTCACGAACAAACCGCAAACCCGAAAATGATTATAGTTACTAACTTCTCTTCTTCACATATCGATCACCAAATACATATATTATATAACGTCTTAGCACATTGGCTAATCGATATCTCAATCATACTTCATCTTCATAATAATAAGCACCTTGGCTATAATTGTCATCACATATTTTTTTTTCTTTCATTTTTTTTTCGATGACTTATTCTTTTTTTTTCTTTTTTTTTTCACATACATCACATCTCCCCCACACTTCGCATAAGCATGCACCACAAAAATACAAATAAGAAGTTGCAGTCTTCGTCTTTGTCAGAATGGCACACACGATTGACAAAGTGCGGCTAACTCATAATCATCAAAAACAATCCAATCATACCAAGCAACTAGCAACCAACCATTTAGACATTGACAAGGGGTTAGGATAAGCTTTAAAGTGTAAAATATTTTTGTATTTTTCTAGATTTAATAGAAACGAAAAGATTGGCTCGAAGGGTTTAACTAAGGGTATCTAGCGCTAAAGATGAGCGCTAACAAATGGGTCCATATGGGTGGTTAACTAACCGATGCGGCTAGCTAATATATCATTCGATGTAAACGGAAGGCCATTTGGTTTTATTCTTAAGGTTGCCTCTTTATCACACGAACACACTTATATCACACGAATGTGATCTTACTGCGGTCTGGTAATGATTTACAAGTACAAGTTCTAGAATAAATAAAATCACCGACACACTCATAGCAAAAGATCCAAGCATAAAAGATGTATGATATATATGGAATAGGCTCAAGTCCTCACAATTTAGTGGAAGGGTTGTAAATGCGCTAGCAAATGTTATCGATCCCAGAATGGATTGCAATAATAATCGGGACACATCTCAAGTTTTTCAAAATTACCTGATTTCACCAGTGGTTTGATCCAGTTATTCTAATATATTATCCTATAAGCGTGAAAACAACTAGATCACAAGGGCAAACAAGTTCACAAAATTTTAAAATTGGCCCAAACATTTGGAATTTAAAAACTAGTTCCGTTTTTCACAATAATATTTCCCCCCCACACTTAAGTTAAGCAAACAAAAGAAAAATAATTTAATGACTAAAAAAAATATTGCTATTATTACTACTATTACTACGAGAAAACTTTGAAAAATAAACTAGTTAAGATTTTTTTTTTCTTTTTTTTTTAATTTAAAAAAAAAAAAAAAAAAAAAAAAAAAAAAAAAAAAAAAAAAAAAAAAAAACATGACTTATTCTTGTCCCACGACGGTAGCTCCATTGAAACTCACAAAGAAGCGGAGAAGCAGGTCAGCGCGAAGCATATTAAAAACCCAACTTCTTTAGGGAATCAGGGAGACCCACCTTATACCTCTCACACAGTTTGTTTACAATGGGTGAGCCTTACTTTCGAGGGACTAAAAAAAGTCAATTTATAAAATAATTTACCAAACAAACAAACAAAGGAAAAATAACAAAGAAACAAAATAAAGCAATTGTGAAAAATAAACTACGAAGCATGTAAGATAGGGAAAAATAAAACTATAAGTCTAAGATAAACGAAACCTCCCGGGCTAAACATCACGATCAAACTCCATATGATAAGGTGCTAAGCAAACACTAGCATAAGTGTATGAGATCAATCGATTTCCCTTTCAACCATGTCCAACCAAGAGTGTAAGGTTCATGATCCAACCAATCCTTCCTCCAAGAGCTTATTAAATCTGAAAAAATAAACTAAACTACAAAAACACGTAAAATCCTAAAACTCACTTTCGTAGGCATCACGGTTGCATTTAGCGTATGCAACAAGCCTTTAAACCTCTTGGTGGCCCGAGTGGACGAGTTATAGTCTCGTGAGGGTTTCCAGTGAACATACCCACAAAGTTCAAAACACTTTTATTTTTAAAAATACGTACTTATTTATTTACAATGTACTAAAAATTAACAAAACTTAAAATGCAAAATGTTGAACAATAATAAAAATACTAATGCTCAAGTATCTTAGGAATGATCCCACAAGAAACTTAAACTTATTTGATCTAAACATGAACTCACAAAAACATTTTTTTTTTGGACAGAACACTCCAACCGGATCGGTTACGGGTAGTGACCGATCGGTTCGTGTGGATTTTTTTTTTTTTTTTTTTTTTTTTTTTTTTTTTACGACTCTAAAATGACTTTTGAAAAATATTTACCGAGAGCTCCAACCGATTCGGTTGGAGTGCTTTAGGTGGTTTTGGTGGGTTTTTTCGCAAACGATTTCGAGCACACTTAGAAAGCAATCATTGAAACGAACATTTTAGAACACAAGAAACGAAATCCCAACATCAAAAACTTGATTTTGATGCAAAGATCATTTGAGCAATTATGAGAAAATGAGAGATTTTTGAGAAAACGCATGGGAGCAATTAAGCAAACATCATGAGTAACAAAAAAGAGCAATAGCAAACAAGCAAACATTTCAAGCAAGCAATCATGATCAAGCAAGGAATCAATATTTCAAGCAAACGAACAAACAAGCAAACAAACAAAAGAATGCAAAACCAAATCTCCGGTAGCGGCGCCAAAAACTTGATGGTGACGATCCCAGAATTATCATGCAAGCAAACAAACAATATATCAATCAAGAAAAAAATCAAATGAACAAACAAGTGCAAAACAAATCCCCGGCAACGGCGCCAAAAACTTGCTGGGTTCCATCGGAGTTTTAAATTTATAATCAAGAATTACCGGTTAACTAGGAACACATTCGGGCAAGTATACCCTAGTCAAGTTGTAGTATAGTATATGGTAAATCAAGGTCGTCCCAAGAGACTTGGTTGCACTACAAGTGTCGTTTGTTTGTTTAAGCAAGTGACAAGTAACAAGTAGATGGTTATGATTGTCACGGATCAAACCAACAAGAAAAGTAATATAAGAACAAGCAAGTATCAAGACATTCATCATTATTCCAATCAAACACAAAATCTCAATAATCATATAAAAAAACATCTTTAAATATAAAAGTAACAAGGTTTACCCAAAGTATGAATTACAATAGGCAAAGATGAAGGATTATAGCAACCTTCAAGCCTCCAATCAACTACAATAGTTCTACCAAGCCGTAAAATGATGTCCAAACGCCTTCAAAAACCCTTGAGCACACTACACGAATTTGGCAGAGGTTTGTGGTCTTTTGGGGAAGATAAGTTGGTGGAAATTCGTCCTTAAGGGTGGAGGCTTGAGTTTCACACAAGTTGGGATAGGATAGTTGGTGGAAATTCGTCCTTAAGGGTGGAGGCTTGAATTTTACACCTTTGGGGGAAGGTAAGTTAAGAGAGGGATGTTGTAATAGGTGGAAATTCGTCCTTAAGGGTGGAGGCTCGAATTTCACACCTAGAGATGGAGTGGTGGGTGAAAGGGATGAGAAGGATGGAGAAGGGATGATGAAAACATACACAAATGAGGTCTATTTATACTACTCTCAAGGCTAGGGGTATTCAATGTTGAACTTGGTCTCCAAGGAGCTTAGAAGGGCCTAGAATACATGTAGGAAGGACCTAGAATCGTTTGGAACAATTTTGGAGTCTTAGTAATGAAGAAATGGCTGTCCAGGGCTTCCCAACCGATTCGGTTGGGCTCCAACCATTTCGGTTGGTCTACTTGACTGCTCTCCAACCGTTTTGGTTGCGGGGCACTACCGAACGGTTGGAGCAAGTTGAAAAAAAAATCATAAGCACCAAAGTTTTAGATCTTTCTCTTAGCTTTCCGTGGCCGTAAACGGGGGGTCAAACGGAGTCCGTATGCAAAAGTTATGGCCAAAATGGTGAAGGTGTATCGGGAACAACGAGTCTTCCAATATGTCTTCGTTTTAGCTTCTTTTCTTCATTTCTTTCTCATTTTCCTTCTTGAACTTCATTCTTGAGTCTTTGGACTACTAACTTGATGACTTTATCTTCTCGAATATACTCCGCAAGTCTTGCTTTTGTTGGGAATTCTTCGTACATGGAGAAATCTTCATATTTTACTTCTTTTTTCGTCTTTTTCTCCACTTTCCTGTACTTGGCTACAAATGAACTAGCAAACACACTTTGATACGATTAAGCATCAAAAGCATATGATTATAACCAAATAACACACATAAAAGCACGGATAATGCTACTAAAAACATGTACAATTTGAGCGTTATCAACCACCCATAAAAGATAACTAGGGAGTAATAGTATCTAGGTAGAAACATCTTTAATCATCATACGAGCACACTTCAATAGACATAGACCACCCATTAGTTAGATAATTAGATAATAGAAGTAATCGGTAGAAGTACCAACCCCCAAATCCAAACCCCGAGATTTTAACTTTAATTTCTAAAAAAAATATAAAAAGAAAAAAAACAATCTTCCTCAACCTCAACATTTGCCTAGTAATTTCTCACTAGCATTCCTATTTCCCTAGAGAACGATATCAATACCGGAGGCTTACCCAACACTACACTACAACGATTAGGTTCACTGCCTAGGGTGTTGAAAAACTTGCTCGACGAATAGGAAGTTTCATTTGACCCCGAACGCTCCTTGTACGCGCATCAGTGGTTTAAATTGTTTATTTCAATAAAAATAAACTAATTTAAAAATGTTACAAAAACATTTTAAAATGTATATAAAAATTATTATAAAAATGTTACAAAAAATAATATAAAAATAATATTAAAATGTTATAAAAATATTATAAATATAATATAAAAATAATATAAAAATATCATTAAAATAATATAAAAATATTATTTAAAAAATATAAACATATTGTATAAATATTTCAAAACATATTTTCCTTTTATAATATCGTACTATTGTTCGGGCTATCATAACTAAGAGGTCATGTAGTGAACATATGAGGAGATATGAGGAGCTAGGATACTTTAAATTGTAAATCCAACAACTCGTCGATACGTTACCCCGGAGAGGCCTCTCATATGAAATTTCCTGTAAACATAGTACTTAATATTAAAAATATATAATTTGTACGCATGGATGTATATGGAAACGTTTTTATAAGATGTATACATTTTATATGTATTTTTATGAGATAAGTTGACAAAGTATATGACATATGTAAGAGTTTATAAAACCTTAAATAAACTAACAAAAGTTTATAAGTATTTAGAGTTTATAAATACTTACCTTTATATAGAATGCTTGATTATTATATATAAAAAAAGTATATAGGCAGAGCTTCAACGTGAAATTGGAAATCCTCGAAAACCCGAGGCTACTTGAAGAGTATAACAACGCCTTTTTTGAAAAATTGAAGCTATTTGAAGATTATAACAACGTTTCCTTGAAAATTCGAAGAAAAGAAGATAGCTTTTTCTTAAGAACACATGAATGTTCTTACAAAATCTTTAAGAAATGCCTCAGGGTTTTAGGAATTTTTAAATATAAGAAAGGGGGGGGGGGGTGCAAGTTTTTCTATGGATTTATGTTGCTATTTATAGGAAGAGAATTTGAGTTACCTACATATAGGGTTAATATTTAACCTTGGTTAAGTTTACAAATGTAAACATCTTATGTAAGATCAAATTTCACCAAGAAACATGTATTGGTGAATCATATAAAATACCATCTAGGATTAGAATGAGGAGGTTTGGAATTTTTAGATATTATCTTGACTTTACGCAGTGTAGTTTGGTCCCGGTAATTACTAACGTTAAGTATTTAAATCACGAAACTTAAAATCGGGTATCGTAAAAATATAAAACTTATAAAAATGTAAAACTTATCAATATACTCTATATTAGCATATTAAATGAGTGATAAGTTTAAAACACCGCGTAAACGTTATTAAAACCTATAAACGTAAGCTAAATACGCTTAAAACACAATTTATCAGAAAATAACGAGATTGCATGGAAATGACTGTGCATTTATTTAAAGTAGACTAAAATTAGTCTATAGTGATATAAAAATGTCAAAATATAGTTTTTGATATTCCCGAGATAACCTAACGGTTATACGTAATGTTTAAAAGTTACGCGATTTAGGGTAAAACACAAAACGTGCGAAGTTTTCGTAAAAACGAAAAATTAAAAGTGTGACATATGAATTATAAAAATATGGAAATCAAAATGTATAAAATATGTGGACTAAGTATAGTCTAGAGTCTGTTTAAGTTAAGCTATGTGTTACCACGTACGCGAAATAACCTATTCGGTTACTCGTAAAAGATTAAGTAAGAAAATTAATTAAATAATGACATCATAAATTGTGAATTGTTACAAAACAAATGCATGAAAGGATAAGAACAGTGAAAGACAAACATGCCCTCGTGTGCCTGACATGTGACTGAAGATAACGAGAAAAACTAACTTCGTTAGCGATTTTGGACCCACGGCGTAATATTCATGAACGTTGGGGACTCGCCGGGAGAATTTTTACGAAAATGGACTAAACATGAAATCTAGCAATACCACAGGGACTAACGGTGTATTTTTGATGAGTGTCTAAATACTCATCATTTTTGTACAAAATAAACTGCAAAATCATCTGAAAACAATCAGAAACACATCAAAATGATCAAAATATTACAAATCAGTGTTTTATGTGTTTTTAATGCAAAAATATCAAAATCAGATGAAAAACGTATCAAATTTGCAAAAATTGCAGTTTTAGTCCCCCAACTTTCAAAAATTGTCAAAAATAGTCCCTGAGTCAAAATTTCAAAAGAAAAGTCACCAAAGGTCCTTTTTAAATCATAACTTGTCAAATTTAGTCCTTTGGTGAAAAATTTCAAAAGTTTGAGAAAATTACAAAAATGGTCCTTCAAGTTTCAAATTTGGCAGAAATGGCCCCTGGATAATTGGGAAATGGCAATTTTGGTCCCTGTACTTTTGAAGATTATCACTTTTAGTCCTTGGAGCATCTTGGCAGAATTGGCAGTAATGGTCCTTGCAATTTCAGAAGTTACACAAAAGGTCCCTATATATTTAACCCTTTATAAACCAATTTGGACCTTGTCACTAACCCCATATGACCCTGCCACTTACACCTTTTGGACCCCCCTTTTCATTTGACCCCCTTTGATATTTAACCTCAAGTCAAACCTCTGGTCAAAACACCCCATGGCGCCAAAGTCCTTCTTCCTCACCTGCTATCACTGCTCACCCAAGTACAACCATCCCCCCTCCTCACCTATCCAATATCTTGTCTCCTCCACCTCCACACAACTCCAAACTTCATTTATTGCACCCCTTATCACCCCACTCAACCTCCACTGTTAAATCTAACTTTCCCGCCAAAAAGGCTAAATGGCCAAGATCAACTCAAAATCATCCAAGGGCCCAGATTCATGGTGGGAATTAATCAGAAGAGGAGAGAGAAGCTATTGGACTATAAAAGAAGGGAGTAGAAGCAAGATAGTAGTTAGTCAGTTTTTAATATTTTTTCTTTAATGTCGTTTTTTTTTACTTAAATGTCTTAGTTTAGTGAAAAATGTTGTAATTTCAGTTTTTTGTTTCACATTCAAGATTAAACTATCATTTTAATGTATTGTTAAGTATCAATCCAAGTCTTATTCAAGTTCTAAGCTTATTGGTCACTGTTTCAATTTTCAGTTTCAAAGTCTTATGAAAAATCTGTTAAGTAGCTTATTTCTGAGCCTAAGTAGTTTATTGAAGCTTCTAATAACTTTTTAAGAGCTTACATTTAAATTTCAAACAAATTTGGCTTTTGGTCAATAAAAGTCAAACTGGTGCAGTTGGTCTTGGAAGTGGTTAAAGGATGATGGAGAGGTTGATTTGGATTAGAAATGGTTTAGTTTAAGTGATTTTGGTTTGGTTATGGCCTGCAACACCAGTTGGATTCATAAGAGTAAGATTTCTCAGTTTCATTTTCATAACAGTTTCCATTTATGCTTGTGCTTGAGATTCTAGTCATAGCCTGTTCAAATGTGTTCATTTAGCTATAATTAAGTCATTCAAGTTTAGTTTGATCATTGATTTATGCTTGTGCAGTCTTTAGCTTAGTTTTTGTGTGAAAAACAATTAATCAAAGGTGTGTTTGGTACAACTGTGATAACTGTCCCAAGGGTTTATTCACTGATCAAGTCTTGTTGGTTCATGTTTGTTGAGTTAAATATAACTCATATCTGTTTTAGTTTAGGTCTACAACACAAAAAAAAGTCAAACATCAAGAGTAATCCATCTCTACTGTCACTGTTGTGATTTTTAGAAGTGCAGATCATTGTTTTGTGTTTAGAATCATTAAACTTTGATTGCATTAGGTTCATTGCATCTTATAACATCTATCTTAGTACTTAAAATCAGTGGTAAAGTTCACCAAAGTCAAACTTGCAAATTTGCTTTAAAAGTCAAAAAACTGAAATCCTGTTTTTCAGCCAACTGCAAGGAATTTTCTAGGATTCATTTTTGGGTCTTATTTTGTGAAATTTGTTGTTTTAAAAACCTCTCTTGGTCTGTTTACTTATTACCATTTTTATTGATTTTTGGAAATTTTCTTCAAGCTCCAAACAAGCTTGTGCTTTGGGTCTCAGTTGCCCTGTCCCTGAAACTCAGCTTAAGCTGAGTTTTCTCACAGAATTGCAGAGCTTGTTTCAGGCTCACCTTGGCTCACCTAGGCCTGATCCTTGGTGTTTTACATAGCCACCCAGGTCATCTTTAGGTCCCCTTAATTTGTTTTATGTATCTAGCTTATTTGGTAGCTTTTTCATAGGCTGCAAGTTGCCCCCCCAGTAACTGTTTTTTAGCTTAATCTCATAACATCAATTCTGTTCTAGATCATTAATCAGAGGTTTAGCTTGTTCTTTCTCATTTCATTTTGGTCATTTTAGCTTATAGTAGTTTGCATATCAGTTTGGTGCCCTTTGGACTGCATTTGCTTATTCAAGAGCTTATTTCTATAAGCTCTTATTCTTCAGTTTCTATATCCTCCACATAAGCACCTGTTTTTCTAATTTTCTTAGCTTCCTAATATTGTTTTAGACTTTTCCTGAAATTTTCATATTTTTCTAAGTTGTTTTGCTATTTTTCTTGATTTTAATTAGTTTTTAAGCATTTTTAAATAGCATTTAATATAAAAAATTAGAAAAAGGTTCAAAAAAATAATTTTTCAATTTTCTTAAGTTTAGATAAATATAAAAAGCCAAAAAAGTATTTTTCCATATTTTTCTTAGTTAAATTTGTATTTTTAAATAATTTAATTAGTTTTAAATAGTTTTTAATTAATAGTAAATACATAAAAAGTCTAAAAAATATATTTTCTGTTTTAAAATTAGTTTTATCATACTTTAGATTTTTCTAAGTTATAATTTCATTTTTCTAGGTTAATTTTGTATTTTCTTCTATTTTAGTGCATTTTAAATACTTAATAAATAGTTTTTAATTAATAATAATTAAATAAATAGTTGTAAAAATAATTTTCCTTTTCTAATAATTTTCTTATATAATTAGGATTGTAAAAATGTATTTTTCATATTTTTAGGATTTATATTGTATAAGTTTCACGTTTTATTTTGTACGTTACGTAATTTTTAATTTAAACGTATGTTTTAGATTTTAAACGTTCATCACTTTAAATATAGTGATAGCGTTTATTTAATATCTTTTATCTTTTTAATCTTCTTAATTTGTATTTAAGTCGCTTTAATTTATAAAACTTTTTCAGTAGTGTAATTATCCTTTTCAAATCCTTTCTGATCACTATCATTAGTGATCATTCTATCGTCTGAATCAGTGTTTAACACACCATTGAGTCTCCGTGGGATATAACGACCCGGGAATTCATTATATTCTCTGATCTTCATTGTATTTGTGTTTAAGCTGTTTTAAGTCTGTTTGACTTGACGGTTTTGCGCAGATCAATTTTACTATTTATCAAATAAAGAAAATAAAGGAAAGAGGCTAATAACGCTAAGTGACTCGTTTTATAGCAAAATTTAATGTCGCCTCATCACTTTTTCTCTATAACTCATAACCTATAATTTAATCCAAAAACACCATTATTTCATCACTCAAGTTTATAAGACATCGTGCCCACGCTTTAACCTAATAAACATAAAAAAATGACCTATAACTTTGGTTGGTGGATTTGACGCGAGGAGCTATGGCTCGAGGTGGGGTGTAAAGTGGAGCCATAAGGCTTTAGTTCTAGGGTTATAACTTGTGCACATCGAGTGCTCTATGACCATCTTTCAGACTGTTGTTAACAATTAACTTTTCAATTAATTATTTATATTAAGAGGGTAATTGTTTAAGCTTATTTATGAGCTTATATGTTTTTTGCTTATGTTTTATAAGCCTTATTTTTAGCCTATTTTGAGACTTATATGCTTATATAAGTTTATTATATCATACAAACTTATATAATATCATAAGTTTCAAAATAAGCCAAAACAATTGAGCTTATAAAATATAATCCGAAAACATACAAGCTAAAACAAACCCATAAACCATAACTGATGTATTTAGTAGTTTAGCTCGAGCCATATTGACAAACGAGCATTGGAATAGGAAAATATTTGGACTGTATGAGCCATGTGTCTTTTGGAAGACGTGTCATCGTCTATAGGATTTAGGATGAGTTTCTTACCTCCTCGTTCTCTCAACTTTCTCTCTATATGATAACTATTATCATGCACACACAATGATATCATGAAAAAAAATGCAACCCATTTATGCAGTGTTACTAATTGATGTTGAAGAGATAGGGTAAGTGATGGGATTGATCAAAAAACCTAGGAAATGGTGTTTGGCTACCAAAAAGTCTTTGGATTCTAAAATGATTAGGAAAACATATGTTTGAGTGTCTGGGAGCGAAAATGATTAAAGTTGTAAACAATTATAAGTAAGTGATGTATTCATGATTTTGTTATTAATTAAGGTTGTGTATTGTGATTATACATTATAGCAATTTTTGTTTTAAATGTATACCAGATTATGTGGTCTGTATCACTAGCGCTGTAAGTATAAGTATCGCCTATCGCGTACAATGGACATGTCGTTAATATGTTTGTAATCGAGCATTATGTAAGTGGTCCATCTAATTCAGTTCTTCTATTGACGTCCACCGAAAAAAACCAGGGTACTTATTGGTCCCAAAATTTGTAGAATGCGTATTCTTTTTTTTTAACGACTGGATAATATAAAAACTAGCAAGAAGCTAGAAAAAGGAATTACAAAATATAGTTAAGTAGAGGGTTTTGGATCCAATTGGACCGAGAAACCTTACAATTTCTATTTCTAGAAGAATACCACAAAAATGATACATCGACATTTTGATCTAATAGATCCTTTTAAAGCATCTTCTTGTCCCCAAAAATTTTGTTGTTACGAAACTGCCATAACGTCCAAACCACTACACCCAAAATAGAATTTAGAATATTCTTGGAGGCTGAATTGAGACGTGCGTGATCAATCCAACTGAAGACGTCGTTCAGGTTGTCCGAATCTGGAAGAGGAAGATCCATCTATTTGAAGACAATACGCCAAACTGAAGTAGCCAGGTTGCATGACCATAAAAGATGTGAAGAGGTCTCAGGAGAAATGTTGCAAAGAGGGCATAGAAGAGAAGAAACCTCGAAAACTTTCCTGCTTAGATTCCACCGTGTAGGAATTCGATCTCTCAAGATACTCCAAACCAAAATATTTACTTTTCTAGGAATGAAGCGACACCATCTTGTCTCAAACGGGGAGTCTGGAAGAGAAATGGAATCAATATAAATCCTAGTATCTTTAATGGTGAAGATGTTCGAACCTATTAAGCTCCATTGCCAAGCATCTTGACCTTCTGTAAATTGGACATTCACTAACATAGAGATCAACGAATCCAATTGAGAACCGGTAACTCCTCCAAGGAAATTACGCGTCCAAGACCAAACCCAACCATTTTGCCACCTGTCTCGGAAAAGACAATCTTTGTTTGCTTCAAGACAAAAAAGACGAGGAAATTGGCGCTCAAGAGGGATGTCACCAAGCCATACATCTCTACAAAATCTAGTAGCAGAACCGTCTTTCACTTGACGTTTAATAGAAGAATGAGGAATGATGCCTTTGTCATGCATGTTATTGATTGCCCCTACAATCCTAGACCAAGAACCAGAACCTCCACATTGGTGAAAAAACACAGAACCAACCATGCCGTATGAACCATGAATTTCTGAAATGACTTTGGCCCATAGGGCTTGAGGGCTATTAAAAAATCTTCATCTCCATTTTTGGAGGAGAGAAAGATTTAAAGCCTCAGGAGAACCAATACCAAGACCACCTTTCACCTTCGAAGCTAAAACCGAATTCCAAGAGATCCATGGAATTTTTTTGATCCCATCCGTGCAACCCCAAAAGAAATTGGCCCGTGAAGATTGTAGAATGCGTATTCTAAGTATATATTTTTTATCATCAAGTCATATCTAGCCGCAATAACAGCGAGAAAAGCTAGCTAGCCTAAAACTTCATAACATAATGTGAATTTAAACAAAATGGTAAGCGTGCAACAAATGATCAATGTAATTTCCCTGTATTATCCAACACATAAGGTGCTTCCTTTAAATTTAAGTGTATAATGACAACGAATTAAACATTCACGTAATGTTAATAATCATGCAAAATCAAAATATCATATATACTCAAAATATAAGTTTTGAATGTATGATGTATTATGTAATTAAAACATGTTTTTAATACTATGACATTTTGATGTTTAAATATTATATTTATATCTATCTATATACTTTACATAAAGCACGTATAACTTCTCTTTATAACTTATAAAACTTAAAAATGAATAATGTCTTATACCCAAAATATCATTTTAAATTTCAAATTCCTTTTTACATACCATTAATTAAAAATGGTAATAACATTTACCACAAATTTAATAGTTTAAATATTGTTTAATACTCAAACTTTTATATTTTTCGTTTTTAACCCATAAACTTTCTTTTTCGCTAGGACCACAAATTGAACCAGCATAAGTCACACCAAAACTACAAGTATGCAAGTATAATTATTTGGCCCTATATACCGTCGTTTTGCGCACATATTCGTCTAGTTACATATAAAGCGAAAATGATTTTGCTTAAAACTCTTAAAATGAGAAATGTTAAGGTGCTATTAAGTCTTTATTTATAAAATGGAATAAAAACCATTATTGTTTCAAAAAGTTAATTACAACTTAAGCTACAATCTTTCTACACTCTCATTTAATTTATCAAATTTTCTTTTCTATTAGGCTACCCACAGTTGTGACATGGCTCACCGGCTGCCACATCAGCTTTCTCTCTCCAGCGACCAGACACGACCAAGTTGCCACAGTCGATGACCGACATTTTTATTTTATTATTATTATTATTATTATTATTATTATTATTATTATTATTATTATTATTATTATTATTATTATTATTATTATTATTATTATTATTATTATTATTATTATTATTTTTAATTCAAACATTTTAAACAACAAATTTAAATTCATTAAAATTAAAAACATTAGAATACTAAATTCAAATAAACATTAAGAATATTACGTAAATTATTCAAATAACATTAAAAACATTACAAAAATTCTTCATCGTCTTCCTCATCGTCATCGTCACTACCGTCTTCATTATCTTGATTGACTTGATTTCGACGATTTCTCCAAATGTGTTCGATCAAATCAGATTTAGGTGTAGATGAGTTGATGAGTCCATTAGCTCCTGAGTAACTACTAACGATTCTTCATGCGATCTTAAGGGGTCGTGATCACGATGGCCCTCATCTTCGAACCATGTAGGACATATCGCCCACTTCTTGTGTCGAATGATCATATATGTAATATGATACATGTATACACAATATCTTGGAGATCCCGTGTATACAACCCTCGAGCAGGAACTTTAAGCATTTTCCACTTCTTCTTCAACACACCAAAAGCCCGTTCCACATCTTTCCTTGTTGCTTCGTGCTTCCTCTTGTACAATATTCTTTTTTCACCCGTGGGAGGATTATAAATGGACTTAATAAGAATGGACCATTGTGGATATATCATGTCAATAAGATAATATCCCCTTTTATAAGTGATGGATCTAGACACACTCCTTGTGTCAATGATATTTTGTATGATATTAATAAGCACGCGGAATTTACTTAGTAATACTTAGAAGATGGATTGTATAATGTATTGTATGAGAGTAAACACAGATTAAACACAAAACTCAAGCTCCAATATTATTAATGAATAATACGAGTGATCTTAGTATCACTAGGGTTACACCTTGAAGCTTTCGTAGGTAAATTAACAAGTACCTAAAACAATGACCTAGGACCTCCTTTTATACAACAACGAGTCCTTTACAAGATAAGTATAAAGCTAACATAATAGAATATACACAAGATCTATTCTATACTTATCTAGACGCGTTAAAATTCACATAAACAATAGCAGTGGTAATAATGTTCTAGCAGTGGGAATACGTTTCCACTGCTAGTGTTAAACCGAGCAGTGTAAACCACATACTATCCGTGGTAACGGATTATTCCCAACAATCCTCCCCTAAACTTATGATTTCCTTGCAAATCAATAAGTTTCTTCAATATGCATTATCTTCAAGGATTTTGGAATTCAACCAAACACTTCACTTCTTCTCTCTTAACTTCTGTATAGCTCTTGAACATTGATCTTGAAGTCTTTGTAACAATTCTCTGACCTTTTCATTATCTTCATTAACTCTTATTGGTAAGGTTAACATCACTGTAAGAGCTCCAGCTCTAAGTGGATATTCTTTCTCAGCAAGCATGAAAAAGTCTTCTTCATTAGTCGTAGAAACATGATGAACTTCACATGAATCATAGTAAAACCATTTAGTACCAAAACTTGTGAATAAGGTTTTCCAGAAGTCATCATCAACATTTGGTTCATAGAGCCTTCTAAGATTCACCCATAACTGCATCTCCTTTGTATCTTTGAGATCTTGAGCATTAAACCTTTCTTGTACTAACCTCCATAGTGTATTAAGATCATCTCTGTCAAAAGCTTTAATAAGATCTTCAAATGTCATGAATGATGAAGTTTCACCTCCCAGCCTTGTAATCTTCCATGATGGAGCTAAATTGCTAGCAGTAAAAACTTCCCAATCAATAACAGGATGTCGAACTTGCAGTGGATTTGGATAAAAATCTTCTTCAACTATCATCATCATTCCAGTCAGTTGTTCTTCAGTGAACTTCTCAGTAGGAATTTCCTTCTCAGTAGACATTACTTGATCTTCATCAACCTTAGTCTTCTTAACATTTTGAGAATCACTTACTTTGGCCTTTCTCTTCAATCTAGGAAATCTTCTTGCTTCTTCTTCAGAGCCCATTGCAATAAAATCTTTATCTTGTTTTTGAGTTCTGTAGTAAGCCTTTTCAACTTGATCATCAGACATTCCTTTGAATTGATGCATCTTCCAACCTCCAACATGACAACAATAAGTTTTCATATATGAAAGAATTTGTCTCTTGGTAGGTTGTCTTGATTTCTTTTGACCCTCTTTAACTGCACTAATCACATCTTCAAGTGCTTGATTGTTCTTCATTTGAATGAAATCCTTCAACTGAGCAGATCTTTAATCCTCAGTTAAGGATGCATCAGCTACTAGGTCAATTGCCTTCTTCTTGATTTCTGCATTATTAGCAATCAAGAATTGAATATCTTCTTCAGAAGGAACATAACTAAACTCTGGAGTCTTTTCTCTAAAAACTGTAGGTTGAATAGTGGAAAGTGAATCTTCAGTATCTTCCATTCTATCCAATCTTTTAGCTTCCAAAAAGCTTGCAACTTCCATTTCTTTCAATCTTTTCTTCTTAGCAACTTGTTCTTCTGCTATCTTCTCTGCAAGATCTCTATCAAGATCAATCTGGACTTGTCTTTTCTTTGAAATTTTGCTTCCAGTTTGCTCTACATCTTCCATAACTGCTTTACCCTTGTCTTTCTTCAGATTATCAAATTCTTCACTTGCAGTGGCAAAAGTTGGCTCTGCAGTGGAAATTGAATCAGTGGTAAAATCAGTTGCAGTTTGAAAAATGTCTTGATCTTCAAGTTGCTCTCTATGAGTTTCAGCTTCCTTTGCTCCTTTACTTGTATCTCCTTCATCTTCAAAATCAATTGTCCTCCCCTCAGTGTCAGCACCTGTTTTCCTCCCCTGTTTGGAAGAATTTCCCAAATCATGATCAGCTGAATCACCATCAGTAGGTGAGGATGAAGATTGTTGGAATCACTCATAAACCTTAATTCAAGTGTTAGTAATTCATATGTAATAGTTAGTTTAATATGGTCTTTATGTTAGTAATTAGCCTTAGGCTTATGTAGAAGGCCCATAAGCCTAGGCCCAAGCCCATATAGGAAAGGAAGGGAACTTGGATGTTGCCCTAGTTCCTTCCCCTATATAAACACATGTAATCCTTCCTTAGAAGGTTGGTTGTTCAATCTATTTCACTTTCATACTCCTACGCGTAACCTTTCCATATCATACGTGTGTGTTTGTATGTGTTATTGTTCATCCGCCTTCATCTCTTTCTTATTTCTACATATTGATGCTTGTGTTACATATATGGTGACCTAACAGTGGTATCATTCGCCATCTAGTTGGGTGAAACGGTTTGTTTTTTGTCTACTCGTAAGGTTCACGTTTTTAACCTTTCTCATGCAAAAAGCTTTCATTTTTACACTTTAGAATTCAAGATTCTTGTACTTTAAAGGTTATTTGGTGTTAAAGTTTAAGTTTTTGGCAAAAAGTTTGAAACTTTACGTGTGTAGAAGTGTTTTTGAGCTTTATTTCATTCGTGTACCTCTTTCTACTCGTAAGGTGAAAAAGAGTTTTGGATAATCAAGTTTCATAATTTTGTGTTATTTTGGTGATATTGAAGCTATTTCATCATAAAAATCAGGTTTCTAAACATTTTTGGGCATAAAATCAGTTTTTGGTATTTTCTACTCGTAAGGAAACCCTAAACTTACGCATAAGAAATCCGTGGTTTGATCATCAGTTTTCGTGGTTTACTCAGTGTTTTCTTGCTTGGATAAGCCTGAAAACACTTCGACTTTGGATATGTTTTAAACTGTGATAGTGTAAAGGATTTTTTGGGCAAAACCCTAATTTTACGCATAAGCTTAGACTTACGCGTAGAACACTTTACGCTTAAGTATTTTTCTTACTCCTAAGCCTTGTCTTACGCATAAGCTAATCTTACGCATAAGTTTTCTACGTCTAACTTTCAGTTTACGCCTAATCTTAGTTGTGGAAAACTAGAAGGGGGGGGTTGAATAGTTTTACCAATTTAAAACTTCCTTTTAAATATTTAGATCGACTTATGTCAATCTATTTGGTTGTTTATGTTGGACGTTGATAGATAGTTATATAAACGTGTAATGAAAGATAAGGAGTAAGAACCACATCACCACGACACAAGTATTTATAGTGGTTCGGCTACAAGGACACCTTCCTTGCCTTACTCCACTCCCCGAGTCACCTACTCGAGAGTTCGTAAACACTACACCAACTCCTTATGGCGGAGAAGCCTTCACAACGTCGCTTAACATTTTTCCGGTACAAAGCTAAATACCGAGTTCCTTCACACCAAGGCGAACCACACCTAACACAACGTCGCCTACCCTTTATACGGTGCTAGGCTAACCACCGAGTTCTTTCACACCAAGGAGAACTAATCCTATCACAACGTCGCCTACCCTTTATTAGGTGCTAGGCTAAGCACCTAGTTCCATTACTATGGAGGAACTACTACCCTTCACAACACAACACCTAATATCAAGGAGATCTACTCCTTGTTACAACATCATCAAGGATATCACCATCCTTGGAAATAGACAACTACTTATATGTATAACGATGCACCTCATCGATTATATGACCTAGGCATTCTTCCCAAATGCGACTTGATTTGATTCATCGGCATCCTTCACTAATGCCTTTGACACAACGCTTGGCACCCTTCACTAATGCCTTCGTCTTGACACCTTTAGCATTCTTAACTAATGCTTTGACACGGATGATGAGCACCTTTCACTAATGCTTTCATCTTGACACTTTCGGCATTCTTCACTAATGCCTTCAACCCAACATCTATGGAGAAAGGTAGATCTATCAACAAGAGAACCTTCGTTGTCTTGATGATGACGAAGCATGGCAAATCATGGACTTGAGCTTGCACGTCTTCAAGAAGTGGTGATCTTTCCTTTAATAGGAACCTAGAAGATCACACAAAAACAAAAGACAAACTACATAGATCACTTGGATCTGAGGTTAGAGGGTTAGAATACTTGGGGGAAGTATGTGTGTAAAGGGATGAATAGAAAGGAAGAAATGGCTCTCTATTTATAGGCAAATTTCCTCATTGTTCCCACGGATCCCACGGATCCCTTCCACTTGGGATCCGGCTAGCACAAAGCTAGGGATCCGTGGAACGCTCCTCTTTGCCCATGGGTATTTTTGGTTATGGGTCATGGGTCATGGGTTATGGGTTGATCCATGGTTTTCTTTCTAAATACAATGTATCTTAAGGATACAATGAACTTGGTCAAGTGGTATATATAAAACCATGGGTTATGGTTCAATACCATTTGCTAGTATTAAGGGTACAATGAACTTAGTCAAGTGGTATATATAAAACCATGGGTTATGGGTCAATACCATTTGCTAGTATTAAGGGTACAATGAACTTAGTCAAGTGGTATATATAAAACCATGGGTTATGGGTCAATACCATTTGCTAGTTTTTACCCATTTAGTATATACTTGTTTTTACCCAACTACATTCAATGTATTTGGTCAATGGGTCAAATACTTAAGTTTCTACCTATTTACATTACCCAATATACTATATACTAGTTATGTGTATATTTACCCAAATATGTAAACACTAGTTGTTGTACATATGTAATACTAAATCATAAAATCACTTATACTTGTTTTAGTGTTTTATGTGAAAATGAGAATATGTTAGAAACTATTAGTTCAAACCATTTACGTATTTTATTTGTTTCGTTAAAATGATTTTACGTTTGTTATCGACAAAACATTAGAAGATCGTAAAATATAAATAAACGTTTTTACGGCTTATTTGTATTAACAATCTCCCCCTTTTTGTTGATGACAAAACATAAAATTATTTTAAGGAAAAGCTAAAATTCGTAAAAGTTTGAATTTGTAGTTTTTACTTTCTTCTCCCCCTTTTTGTCGAAACAAAAAGAGCCTTGAAAGAGAGCAACACATTGTTTTTAAGAAAAACATGTGAAAGAAATAAAAAGAGGTAGAGAGCAAGTAACGGGAAAGGATCTCGTCTTTACTCCCCCTTGACGAGTCCATCCCTAGGTAAGGGCATCAAGAAAGTAATACTAATCTAGTTTGTTTGCAACTAAGTTTGCAAAAGATTTCGTCTAAGTGACAAATGTGCTCCCCCTTGATGATTGCAATTTTGCAAACGGATGTCGAGAAATGTAATCCTAATATTGCAAGTAATTTGCAATGTATTGTTTTGACACAAAGCTCCCCCTAGCTTTAGGGTGTCAAAAGGCTTCAAGTGTAGATTGAATAACTACAAAACAAAGGTTAGAGAACAAGTATAATGCACAATTTCCTGCATATGTGATCCAAGTTAGTAGAAAAATAGTTTTCTGTCTCACGGATCCCACGGTTCCCTCCTAGTAGGGATCCGTCTAGGCAATTTTGAGGGATCCGTATAGTTGATGATTAAATTCAGCAATGGTGATGTAACAAGTAATGTTAACATCAAAATGAGATATGTATTTAACCAACAAACATATACTCGATTCAATATGGCAAGTAAACTATCATTCAATAAAACATAAGAGATGATCAACAAATCTCTAAAAACTAAGAGAATGATTTAGCCATATTCAACTAATACTAATAAGTGACCAAAGCCTAAGAAGCGACAATGTGCTTGAGTCTAGGGATGAGTAGACTTGTTGATTTGGTCCAATCTTTCAAGAAGATAATTAAATAATGAAATGCAACTCATTTCGTACTTCTTGAACAAGTCCTTGGGTGATTAGACAATTAGATCAATTATTGTCTTGATTAGGAACATGATGTTTTGAGGAGGTTCTACAAATGATGGTGGAGGTACATTGAGTAATTTAGGATGAGGTTCTACTAGGAATGAGAGTGGTGGTAATGGAAATTCCTCCATATGATCGAGTCCTTGGTGGTTCCTTGTTTCCAACGATGGACTAGTTGGTGATGTAGGTGGTTCCTATTTTAACGAGAAGGTTGGTGAATGGGAAGTTCTCGGTGGTGAATGCTCTAATGAATAGAGAGAGGCTCGGTGAAGGACTCTAGTCCATGCTCTAGGAATGAAGGTTTAGACGTTTTGCTAGAACTAGGTATGTTTGGTTTAGAGCTAGATGATCCCTTTTCTAACCTAAGAGGTTTAATGCTAATTATTGCGGTTCTCTTGGCAATTGTTGATTGGGTTTGTTGAGGTGAGATTCTAGCACTATTATCTCTTACGGATGATGATTCGGTGGATGGGAAATCCTACCATTTGTGGTTTTAACCGGAGATGATTCGGTTGAGAAAATTTCGTGTACAACACGAGCAAGTTTCTTGGGTGGTTCTTGGTTGGATGGGTTAGCACTAGGAGCTTTCCTCATGATGAAATGACTAAGGAAAAGGTTTCTAAATGCTGAGAATTATGTTGTGTTTGATGACTAAGGGATTCTAGCAAGATGACTTATAAAAGGGAAGGATTTAGCAAGTGCATTCAAGACTTAAGTCTCTAATATCCTATGGAATGTGATGATTAGCATGCACAAGAGTCAACTTCAGAGATTTAATTAGGATGAGGTGGAGTGTTCAAGTTAGCAAGATGAGCTTGAAATGATTGTTTGAGCAAGAGTTGACATAAATCTGTCATCCGGATCCTACGGTTCCCACCAATGGGGAATCCGTCTAGGCTAATCCTAGGGATCCGGCTCTCAGCAGCTAGGAAAGGATAGTAGTGATGTTTGAAAGGTCTAAAGCCTATACCTTTTTGAGTGTTTCAGTTCTCCTAAGTGTCTTTAAATGGAAGGGTACTTAAATGTTCAAGGGCAATGAGTGATGTAGCTAATGATTGCCTTATATGGAAGAAATTGGAACTTTCGTGAGTACCAATGAATGAACAAAGATGACACTAAAATCTTGAGAGTGTCAAGTGGAGCTAAATGATCCTAGTGATCAGAGAGTGACTTAGGATAATGTCTTGGAGAAAATCCTAAAGGTTTTAAGGTGAACTAGAATTTGATCCATTTCGACCAATTTTGAGGTAAGGATGATTATGATCAATTTTGCCATAATCGAAAGATTTCTAAGTCTAGATGTGAGGGATCATGTGAGAAATAATGAGTGATCTAGAGAGCGGAAGAGTAATGAGTTTAGGTGAAACGATAGATCGAAAAGCACTTTGAGTGTGATCCTATGAGTGAGTGTGAAGCTTACTAAGCTTGAGTAGGACTTAAGAGATCCTAAGGTATTAAGTTCAGCTAGTGTGAAGTAGTCTAGGAACATGGTTTGAGGTGTAAAGGATTGAAACTCTACTTCTATTTTCCCGGATCCCACAGATCCTTCACTTGAGGGATCCGGCTAGTTACAAACTAGGGATCCGGCATCTGGGACAGTTTTACTTAACAGTGAGCGTTTGTTCTAAGTATCGAAATTAGAAACTAATGATCTCTACAGTAAGCATACATGTATACAAGTAAAAAATATTGAGTATCATGTAGAAATAGCACATAAGCAATTAAATGAGATCTAGCTCACAAGTAACACAGAGGTTTGTCAAACTTAACAAGCGCTATTTAAGAAGCTCAAAATAGATTTACGATCTAGATTAGTAAATCGTTTGTATTAACAATGGCGTGCAGATTAGATGATGGTGTTCAAGACGATAGGGTTGTTTTGGCCAACGGAAGCAATGAACTATGTATAGTCATTATGGATGGTGATTAGCATACAATGAACTTCGTCCATGAAGTCATGTAGCTCTTCTCGATCAAAGCAAGATAATCGCTTGATGAGGCAAGTGGTTGTGATTAATTAAAAGAAAAATAAATTTTACAACTTGGTTGATTAGTAATCCTAAGACAACGCAAAGTATTTCCATTGTAAACTTACTTTAGGGAAACATGGGAGTATAGATTTCCCAAGTGAGAGAATGAATATGAGACTATTACTAGTGGTGCTCATATATGGCTAAACACGACCATTTTTACGGGTGATTCCACATACCCAACTTCTATCAAGGAAGCAATTCAACCGTTAGGTCAAATTGAGTTTCTAGTGCCATAAGTTCTCCAGTATTCATTCTCAAGTTAGGAAAATTTATATTCCTACAATGGCCTATCGAAGAGTAACAATGATGATACTTTGCTTCGTTTAATATTATACTTGAGACAACTAAGGTGACGAAGGCGTCATGTTAAAAATAAGTTTAAAAGTTGTCCATATGGTAAACAAAAAAATGGTTGGATGAGCTAGTTCAACATATGTTGTTGGAAAGCTTTGAGTTTGGACTTTCGGATATGAACAATTATATTTGCGTTGCAAAATAATTTACTTGAGTATATCGGATGAAATAATCAAGTTGTCAATCCTACTATGAAGCTTGGAGAGCGATCATGAAAAGGAAAATGGGAGAGTACATCATCAACACAAGTGTAGGTTATGATCCGATGTACATTCTTGTTGTTTTTAGAAAATGATACAAGAACAAAAGAAATCATATAAGCACATAAAACATTTATGTTGCACACATGACAAACTCAATCAAAAATCCATTTAGTGTGTTATATGTTTTAAACATTTTTCAACCTATATGACTTATTTAAGTATCTAAACCAACATTTTCGACACAACTAGATGTTATCCCAAACACTCTTTCAAATAGCACATTGATTAGTAGAATATTACTAAATCGACAAACAAGAGAATGAATAGCAAGGTAAGGAAACCACATATGCTATTCAATCAAACAAGCACAAAAGCTATTTGAGATAAGCAAATAATCAAGTAATGCAAAGAAGACAATTTATCATTTAGCATAGCATACGAAAGTTCTTTTCATCGCTTTGTGTTAAATATAAACATGTATACCAAGCTTGATTAGTTTATTTTATATTTATAAATATGATCAAAACCTTAATTTCAATAGAGGACACAATGTTATTCAAAAGCGAAAACATCCGTCTCCAATTAGATCAAAAGTTTGTGCAAAAGTTATGACCGAAAAATGACTTTCTATTATTAATCAATGATTCTGTAAATTATTGTTTTGAATCAGTTTATGAAATCATTTTTAAATGAAAGTAGACTCAAATACCTTTAAAACAATAGGTGGCACGACTTCTAACGACTTACGGTTAAAAAGTTATGAATTTTTGAAATTTAGACAAAAAGTCTTCTGTACCTACGGATCCCATGGATCCCTTGCTTGAGGGATCCATCCAGTGTAACCTGAGGGATCCGCAGATCTGACACAGAATTACAAAAATGTACGTTTTGACCCGACGAAAAGGTTTAGTCTTTGTAGACTTTTTAGTGAAGTTATATTACCCATTTTTACCTTTATTCAAGCTTGATTAACAAGATATCTAACAAAACTTTAAAAAAATTACTAAAACACTTTTCATATTATGCTTATTATAAGATAGAAGCATATATCACCATTTTGTCCACAAGCAATTTAGCACGTTTTTGACAAAAAATTGTAACTAAGAAAACATACCTTTGTTGTATTCCCTTTGTATGGGTTTAGAAACCATAGGAGCGAAATACTTCATGATCTTCTAAGATACCCAAATCCTTTGCTATATTCCCTTTTTATGGTTTTAGAAACCATAGACGCGAAATACTTCATGATCTTCAAAGATACCCAAATCCTAGTATGAAGAACTCTCAAAGGAAAAAAAAATTAGAATGATCTATCACTATCCAACATATGATGATTTCTAAAAACATGACTCTTTGTTTTAAGAAATTCCCTTCTTTGTAGTTTTCAAACATACACGGATCGTATCAAGTTTTCAAAGTACAATATACTATAAAAAACTTGGTAAGGAAGTTCTGATGCCAATTGTGGAAAACTAGAAGGGGGGGTTGAATAGTTTTACCAATTTAAAACTTCCTTTTAAATATTTAGATCGACTTATGTCAATCTATTTTGTTGTTTATGTTGGACGTTGATAGATAGTTATATAAACGTGTAATGAAAGATAAGGAGTAAGAACCACATCACCACGACACAAGTATTTATAGTGGTTCGGCTACAAGGACACCTTCCTTGCCCTACTCCACTCCCCGAGTCACCTACTCGAGAGTTCGTAAACACTACACCAACTCCTTATGGCGGAGAAGCCTTCACAACGTCGCTTAACATTTTTCCGGTACAAAGCTAAATACTGAGTTCCTTCACACCAACGCGAACCACACCTAACACAACGTCGCCTACCCTTTATACGGTGCTAGGCTAACCACCGAGTTCTTTCACACCAAGGAGAACTAATCCTATCACAACGTCGCCTACCCTTTATTAGGTGCTAGGCTAAGCACCTAGTTCCATTACAATGGAGGAACTACTACCCTTCACAACACAACACCTAATATCAAGGAGATCTACTCCTTGTTACAACATCATCAAGGATATCACCATCCTTGGAAATAGAAAACTACTTATATATATAACGATGAACCTCATCGATTATACGACCTAGGCATTCTTCCCAAATGCGACTTGATTTGATTCATCGGCATCCTTCACTAATGCCTTTGACACAACGCTTGGCACCCTTCACTAATGCCTTCGTCTTGACACCTTTAGCATTCTTCACTAATGCTTTGACACGGATGATGAGCACCTTTCACTAATGCTTTCATCTTGACACTTTCGGCATTCTTCACTAATGCCTTCAACCCAACATCTATGGAGAAAGGTAGATCTATCAACAAGAGAACCTTCGTTGTCTTGATGATGACGAAGCATGGCAACTCATGGACTTGAGCTTGCACGTCTTCAAGAAGTGGTGATCTTTCCTTTAATAGGAACCTAGAAGATCACACAAAAACAAAAGACAAACTACATAGATCACTTGGATCTGAGGTTAGAGGGTTAGAATACTTGGGGGAAGTATGTGTGTAAAGGGATGAATAGAAAGGAAGAAATGACTCTCTATTTATAGGAAAATTTCCTCACTGTTCCCACGGATCCCTTCCACTTGGGATCCGGCTAGCACAAAGCTAGGGATCCGTGGAACGCTCCTCTTTGCCCATGGGTATTTTTGGTTATGGGTCATGGGTCATGGGTTATGGGTTGATCCATGGTTTTCTTTCTAAATACAATGTATCTTAAGGATACAATGAACTTGGTCAAGTGGTATATATAAAACCATGGGTTATGGGTCAATACCATTTGCTAGTATTAAGGGTACAATGAACTTAGTCAAGTGGTATATATAAAACCATGGGTTATGGGTCAATACCATTTGCTAGTATTAAGGGTACAATGAACTTAGTCAAGTGGTATATATAAAACCATGGGTTATGGGTCAATACCATTTGCTAGTTTTTATCCATTTAGTATATACTTGTTTTTACCCAACTACATTCAATGTATTTGGTCAATGGGTCAAATACTTAAGTTTCTACCCATTTACATTACCCAATATACTACATACTAGTTATGTGTATATTTACCCAAATATGTAAACACTAGTTGTTGTACATATGTAATACTAAATCATAAAATCACTTATACTTGTTTTAGTTTTTTATATGAAAATGAGAATATGTTAGAAACTATTAGTTCAAACCATTTACGTATTTTATTTGTTTCGTTAAAATGATTTTACGTTTGTTATCGACAAAACATTAGAAGATCGTAAAATATAAATAAACGTTTTTACGGCTTATTTGTATTAACATTAGTGTTTCTCATTTCTTACGCGTAAGCTATTCTTACGCGTAATTCTCATTGTTACGCGTAAGGTGGTGTTTTTACGCGTAAGCTTCTTTCTACGCGTAAGGCACTTTCTACGCATAAGCAGGTTCTACGCGTAAGGTTTCCTCTACGCATAAGCTGGTTTTCTATGCCTAAGCACTTCTTCAACAAACAACAAGTTTCATTTGGCGGGAAAATTTGAGTAAAATTTAATTTTTAGGGGAGACTAAACGTTCAATTTTTACGCGAGATTCAAATTTTGATTTAACTGTGAAAATTTTGGTCAAAAATTCAAATTTTTGGGCCCAAATTCGAATTTTTCGGGTCAAATTTGGCGTCAAAATTGTCATAACTCAAATTTTTCTTTCAACATTAGAATTGAATTTTATAGTGAATTTCAAATTTTGGGAGACAAAATATTTTCAAATTTATTTTTGGAGGGAAATTTTGAAAATCAATATATCGGCCTTTCAAGTATGATGACTTCATCTCCTTCCATCTACTTCTTAAAACCTTCATCACCAAACCTTGCTACTGATGATTCTGAAGAAGAAAAGGCATTTGTGGAATTGCAAGAAGGATTTATTGTTCTGAATGAGAAGTTGAACTCAATGTTTAACAATTCCAAGCGTCAGACATCATCAAATTCCCGAAATCCTGCAGTCGTGCAAGGTGAAAGAGTTGATGTACATGGAAGGAATGCTCTAATGGACGTTGTGAATGTTGTGTTTACTGCAACTGTCGGTAATGCGGACAATGAAGTTGTAGCATTGGAAAAGCAGGATGACAGCAGCAGATCTGGAGAAGATATCATACTTAACAACGACACCGAGCCCAACTGTGACGAAGAACAAATGGCTGAGGAAGATATCTTACCCTCCTATGACACTGACACAGAACAGATGGTCGAGGTACAATCTACTGTTGATCATATTCTGACTGCAAATGCGACACAATATACTGAGCAACCTGAATTTAGTAATGAAGGAGAGGTTGACTAGTGTGTTGCACAATGTCCAGACAACTATCTCATGTCTGAGCCCTTCCTTGTTAACAATTCAACTGAAACGTCAAATCAAACTCTTGAATCTGAAAACATTCTTCTCAAAAAGACCATTGCTCAGTTTCATAAAGATTTTTCAAAACTAGAGGCAAATTGCATCTCTCTTGAACTTAAATTACAAAACAAATCTTTTTCTTCTGAACACAATGGTCAGTATTCAAATGAACAAAGTAATCATGTGGATACATTAGCAAAAGAAAATGAACATTTAAAGGCTCAAATTCAAGCAAAGGGGCTTGCACATATTGCTTTACAAAACAAACTGAGAAGATTAACTGACAAGGGTGTGGATACTAATTTTGTTAAACCAACAATCTTGGGGAAATCGTCTCAACAACCTTTCAGAAAACAATCAGTAGTTAGACAACCAACTGCATTTAAATCTGAACGTTCAAAATCTTCAAAACCACGGTTTCCCTCCCAATTTGTTGAGAATAATCATTTGTCAAAACCAGTCACTCCACATTCTTGGCCTAAGAAAAATGATTCTGTTTCTGTTAAACATGTTTCTATTAAATCTGTTTCTGTTAAACCTCTACAAGTAGTTGCACCTGGCCCATCTAGGATTAGTTCGAACACAATGTCTAAACCGAGCATCAAAATTCAATATTCATATGATACTAATGACTTGCACAAGAACTATGATCTAGAAAAGGCTAGGAAAAGGGCACTACTCCAAAAGGATGGAATATTAGGTTCACGACCTAGTGTATCACCTTCGAGTGTATTACTGAACACTGCTTGTAGTAGCAAACCAAAACCTAAGTTTACTCAAACAGTAAGAAATAAACCCGTTGATCTAAACGTAAAATTTCAGAAACCTAATAGGTGGATCAATATAGGACGCAGACTCTTCCCAAAAGAAGTTTCAACATCCCTTAGATCTAACCTTAGATGGATACCAACGGGTAGAGTTTTCAAAACTGTTGGTCTTAGGTGGATTCCTACAGGCAAGATACTAAGTAGTTGCACCATAACATGTGTAAAACCCTCAACATCCATCCCTGAGGTAGGAAAGGAAATCATCAAAATAGCATGTTCAGGTGTCAAGAAGATAATTGACACTACATCGTTATGCCTCTAACATTTGGAACCCAGTTACACTTGGGGATCCATGTTTCTTCTTTCTTGTCCCCCTCCTATTTTTTCTATGCAGGTACAACAGCGATGGCTTCTACTGCAATACAGCGTAGGACCCGTTTCTCACCGTTTAAAATTTAATGATCCATCAGCTGTTCCACCATTGTACTTAATCGTCATGAATTGGAAACATTGCTTGCTCCTCTGGTTAAAGATTCTGCCAAAAGTCGTGCTTCAGATGTATCGAATGTTTTCGCTGCACAGCCGATAATACTCTAATTTCAGATACACCTGAATCTACAACAACAACCGTTGTTGTAACTGCACCTCCAATCGAATCTTCGATAACAGAAGATCAAACTGCTTCCAACAACAATGACACAGCTGATGATCAACATAATGAACTGAGAAGTTTTATCAATAGTTGATTCTCTCGAGATATTTATGGTACTTCACACTTGTTTGATTAATTGAACATACATGGTTTCGCTGTCTTCAATTCATCATCAACATACGTGGTGTATGATTCTGAATCATTGAAAACATCGAGGGGGAGAGAGTGTGTAGGTGGTCATTGCTTCCTTGTTCTTCTACATGCTTCTTTGCGAAAACCCAATGCCTTCTTGAATTTCTTCAATTAGGGGGAAGAAATAAGATGATATGTGGCTCAAACGTCTCACTTTGGTGTTATCGTCTCAATTTCACGTGTGAAGTTACCCAAATATGATGTTATGATGCCTCACACACGGTCTTGGTATCGAGTTATTGCATATTCACAGGTGATTAGTATTCCGAAAGACCACAACATTCAGGGGAAAGTCGTATCATTTCGTCTTTCGTGGTTTGTTTGGTGTGATGCGTCTACATACGTGAGAAGATCTTGTTGATTTCTGGCATGTTACCCTCGAACGGATCTTCCGCAATTAGTCAGATTTTCTTTGTGTGGTTTACTGCTCATCTACAAATTTCGCTGCATACTGAAACCTTCAAAAGTTAGAGGAAATGTAGACTTCATCAAAGTTTCAAATCTGCTAAAGACAGTTGTCAGTTTGGGGGGAAGCTGATTCTGAAACTTCTTCACTATGGCTTCTGAGCATAACAACTTGGAACCCGGTCACAACCATTTAAACTTCCCTCAAACCCCATCATCAGCTGAACTAAGCCCCCAGCTTACTCGTCAACAAATGGAAACGCTATTTGCTCCGCTGTTTAGTGATGACATTGATGAACGTGCTCCAGGTGTATCCGCTGTTTCTGCTGCTCAACCTGATACTACTCTTATACATGATACACCTGCTACAACAACTACTGTTGAAGAAGCACCACCAGTTGACTCTACAACAACAGTTGAACAAACTGCTTCAAACGACGCTGAACCAGCTACTGATGTTCTTAATGAAGTACCCCCACCTGCAGATTTTGATCCAAATGCGTTCTTTAACCTATTTGCCAATGAAACTGCTGCACCTGAGGTCGCGGAATCATCAACAAACCATTTGAATCCTCATAATCTGCACAATGTATACCAACATCAACCCTCTACACATCGTTGGATGAAATACCATCCTCTTAAGAATATTATTGGCAACCCGAATCAATCAGTCGTAACGAGACAACATCTTCACACAGGCGGTGAACATTGCATTTATGCACTCACTGTCTGCCAATCTGAACCTAAAAACATAAAGGACGCAATGACAAAAGGCAACTGGATTGAATCCATGCAGGAAGAACTCAATCAGTTCAAACGTCTTGAAGTATGGGAATTGGTTGAAAGACCAACAGGGGTCTTCGTCATTGGTCTGAAGTGGATTTGGAAAAACAAATTGGATGCTGAAGGGAATGTAATCTGAAACAAGTCACGTCTGGTGGCTAAGGGTTATCGACAGGAAGAGGGTATTGACTTTGAAGAATCATTTGCTCCGGTTGCTCGTCTTGAGGCTGTTCGGATATTTCTAGCGTTCGCGGCTCATTTTAACATCACGATCTTTCAAATGGATGTCAAAACTGCTTTTCTGAATGGTAAACTGAAAGAAACGGTCTATGTCAGCCAGCCAGAAGGATTCGTTGATCCACAATTCCCGAACCATGTTTACAAACTAAACAAAGCTCTCTACGGTCTCAAACAGGCTCCTCTGGCTTGGTACGATAAGTTATCATCTTTCCTAATTGCCAATAATTTCACCAAAGGTTCGGTCGACCCAACACTTTTCATACAATATCACGGGGAACATATTTTAATCGTTCAAATTTATGTGGATGACATCATTTTTGGGTCAACACATTTAAAATACTCAAATGCTTTTGCAAAACTCATGACAAAACATTTTAAAATGTCAATGATGGGTGAACTTACATTCTTTCTCGGATTGCAAGTTCATCAATCACCCCGTGGTATTTTTCTAAGTCAGTCCAAATATGCCCTTGAAATTCTGAACAAATTTGGAATGAATACCTGTGATACTTATGCCACACCAATGTCACATACCAAGAAGCTAGACGCTGATTTGCATGGGAAACTGGTTGACCCTACAAAATACCATAGTATCATTGGATCTCTCATGTATCTAACAGCCAACAAACCTGATATTGTCTTTGCCGTATATCTTTGCTCCCGTTATCAGTCGAGACCAACTGAAACCCACCTCTCAGAGGCTAAAAGAATCCTCTGATACATCAAGGGAACCATTAACTTGGGGATCTGGTATCCGAAGGATTCTGGTTTTAAACTAATAGCTTTTTCAGACGCTGACCACGCAGGATGCTTAGACTCTCGGAAAAGTACTTCAGGAGCACTACAATTTCTTGGTGACAAACTGGTGTCTTGGCAATCAAAGAAGCAGGATTGTACATCGCTCTCCTCAATAGAAGCAGAAGATGTAGCCATGTCGGCGTGTTGTGCTTAAGTCATTTGGATGAGAACACAACTCAAAGACTATGGTTACGTATTTGACAGAATCCCGATGTACTGCGACAATCGGAGTGCTATTGCGATGTCGTGCAACTCAGTTCAACACTCGAAATCAAAGCACATCGATCTTCGATATCATTTCATCAAGGACCACGTGGAACAGGGTACTGTTGAATTATACTTTGTGGGTACAGAATACCAATTGGCAGATCTCCTCACCAAAGCCTTAGCTCCTACTAGGTTTAATGAGTTGGTCCACCGGATTGGTATGCGGTGTTTGACTCAAGAGGAACTGGATGAACTCTTAAAACATTCTTAAAAACCAGTCAAACACCAAAATCTCTTTTGTAAATATTTTTCAAAAACAAAATACAAAAATATAAAATCAGAGAATCTCAAAAATATTCTTCTTTCTAAATTTCTTTCAAACATCGCAAGTACAAATCTTCAGTCAACACTGTGTTCTATCAAATCTTTCATTATTTTCCTGAACAAGTGTTGAGGGGGAGAAAGTAAATATTTTCTGCTTCATAAAACCTTGTACTTCCATATTTCCAAAAATATGTTGTTTCTTCTAAAAATGGTGGACACGTTTCTTGTCAAATACTCTCCTCGGACTCAAATGTCTTCAAAATTCATTAGTTCAAAAGTTGAGGGGGAGTATCGTTAAGTTTCTTGCCTTACAAGTGTTTTGTCTAACCTAAACGGAAGTTAAAGGATCTTGGTTGGAACCTCTTTAAGGTTGAGGGACTGAATGTGTCAACTTGGCAAATTAATTTTAACAAAATCATTTACTCCTAAAAAAACCAAGATCAAACGGCCCAAATCAAATCTTCTAAATCCGTTCAAGCTGTTCATAATCTGTAAGTTCTAGATTGTTTTGATCAAGATTCTAAACAAGGATTTCAAAAATCTTTCAAACCCAACGGTTAAAACTCTTTAAACTGATTTTGGAAAACTGTTCACTCGAACGAATTGGGTGTTTATGCATAAAAGTGTTTGGATTGAAATGAGTTATGTTAAAACCTTTCTTAGTGTCTATTAAACTTGTTTCAATCGTCCAAAACCATCCAGAATCTTAAATTTCATTAATATGAATTCTAGGGTTCTTGCGCTCATTCAGGGTTTGTCTATTCTGTGATATGTTATTAGGTAGTCAAGAAAGTGTTAGAATAAGTATATATGCATGTTTTGAACCTTTAAATTAGCCCAGAAACATCTAAACTGTTAGGGTTTAAGTTTTAGGTTGTTTAGGGTTCATCCCCCATGAATCTTCTGATTCTGTGGTGGAAATGTGTTAAATCTTGTTCCATTGCACTCATATGACATCTATGACACTCCAGAAACATTCTTGCTTGATTTATGTAGCTATATCCCTTACACGTAGTTTAAGGGTTTAGGGTTTAAGTAATTTTACGCCTAAGTCTTTCTGTGTGTATCTGATATGTTCTTATGCTTGTTTTGTGATCTAAAAGATGTTTGGAGTTAACTGCAATCAAGTTTTCATGTTTATATTTAACAGGTTAATTATACGTAATGTCAGAATCTTTAGGTGTTCAAACCGTTACGCTTAAGGAATAATTTATGCGTAAAAGTTACGCCTAAGAGAAATCTTACGCGTAGCTCTTACGCATAAGGGGTCTATAGTGGATTACGTGTATCTTGGAAAGATATTCGTAAACAAGGCTTGTTAGGCATAAGCTTTACTCTTACGAGTAAACTGTATGCGTAACCTCTAGCTTATCCCTACGCATAAGCTTAAAGCCTTTGAACTTGTCTTACGCGTAAGAAACTCTTACGCCTAAGCTTGGTCTTACGCTTTAGTTTACTCCTACGCATAAGCTCCTTTCTTACGCATAAGGATCCTTGTTACACATAACCCACTGTTCACTACATTTTTGCCCGTTACGCATATGTTACTTGTTAAATGTTACGCATAGGTCACAAATATCTGATGTTTCATATAAGCTTACAAAAGTTAATATGTTGTGTGTTAAGTGAATTTTTGGTCTTTGAAATTTCAAAATTAACATGTTCACGTAACTTATCACATCAACTTCATAAATTTGGACTAATGTGACTTAGGACTTGTAACTAACATAAACATGTTACCATCATACAAGTAATTAGATAATAAATCAGACTAAAACAAACACATTGTGTTTCCATATGTCTGTCTCTTTGTCTAATGACTTTCGGATCACGAAATGGCTGCAAATCAAGCAAACATCAATGTCCCAGCTGAGCTCTCGATGGCAAACACATTCCAAGCTGGATACGACAAAACAATTGGCAAGAACTATCTCTGTGTCGTCTTCAAAAACTTCATATGCTCATAATCATCTTGCAGAATTGTTGTGGACATCCTTCTGCAACATCCATTCAAAACTCATGCTCAATGAGTAAGATTCAATGGATGAGGTAATACAATTTCGTAAGACATTAAAGCAGAAAAGGATGGAATACCATGCTTCAATCTTTCCGGTTAATCAACCCGGTGGGGCAGGAGGGTCAAGCAGTAGTCATCCACTTATGGAAGATCCATTGCAAACAACTCTTACCTCATCCGATCCGGTTAATCAACCCGGTAAGGATCAGGGTGTCACTGTCACTACAACTGTTGAAATGAAGCAACCACAACAACAACTTAAAAAAAACCGCAAGAAGAAAAATATGGTGAAGATGTGGAAATATATGACGAAGGAGATTACGATCATGATAAGGATGAAAGAGTCACTGATGATGATAATTTGGTGGCTGAAGAGGAAATGTTGCAAAAAGAGGCTGAAGAAGCTGCTAGAGCTGAGGAGGAAAAGTTAAAGAAGGAATCAGACAACTACATAGTTGACAATCCAATACATAAATCTCAACAGTCTTCTGAACCACCTCTTGACACTTCCACCAAACCCAAATCATCATCTCAATCACCACCTCCATCAACAAAAGAAACAACTAAGTCAACAACAAAATCTGTTAAGAAGGCAACTCCATCCAATGATTCGACAAATGGTTAAGCAAGTTATCACCACTACACAACAAGCTACACAGCCACCACCATCTGATCAACCAAGGGTTTTAGAAACCACACCACCAATGGAGAAAACCGGTAATCACTCTACATACACTGGTGGTGAGGATCACGACATACATGAACCCCAACCTGAACCTCAACCTAAATTAAGATCAAGTACATTACTGCACTCCTTGTTTTTCATACGCATCAAATCAAAGAGCGTGTTGAAGATCTCCACCTCGGGGTCGAATCTTACCTAAATTCTACACTTCATCAGAATCAATCAAGAACCTTAGTACAAAATCGTTCATAAACAAAAGTTTGGGTTTGTCTACCAAAGTGAAAATCATCATACTTGCTTCATGGCTTTCGATGAAATTCACTAAGTTCTATGACGCCACCCTGGAGATGGTTCGAGATGGATTGTCATATCGATTGAAGGACATTGAGTTGGGTATAATTCAGACGAAGAGATGGAATTCAAAGGATCGCAAGGATGTTCGTTGATTTATCACTAGGATTGATGAATGTTTGATTCATCGGGATCAGATGCAACGGTTGGAGAGCTATGTGGGAGGATGACCAAACTTTCCGATTCTGACTTTCCAACGTCCTCAGAAAGTAGCTGATCATCTGTAATCATTGGGTACTCTCTTGATTGTCATTTTGTTTGATTGATTATCAGACGATGGCTTGTGCACACATAACAGTGTACAACCCGTTCTTGTCAAGAAAGGACCCTGTGGTATGCTTCAGAGCCACAATCCTATAAAAGGAGCGAAAGCTTCTTAATTTTGAGTAAAACCTATCAAACCTTTCATTTTTCAAAGGTTTTGCTCAAAAGGACAAGTACTTCTCCTTATGATTTTTAAAACCTCAACCGTTTATATCACTTGTTGAGGGGGAGTATTTGACTAAAAACTTTGTTCACAAAATTGTTCTCAGTTGTACTTTTCCCACAAAACTCAAAATGGTCATATTTGATATCAACATTTCTTCAAAAATAACATTTATATGCCATTTTTGAGGGGGAGAAAAATACGTGATAAGAAATATGTTGTGTTTTTGCTATATGAATTCTCGTGCGTAAAAGACTTCAACCCATGAATTGACGGGAACTGAATAGTCATACATTGAAAAGATTCGTCTTCCAAGAATTATCCAAGTAAATTGTACCCATTCGAGAAGCTCTTGATAGACATGAACTTTGACGGGTTTGACAACCTTTCGGGGTTGTCCACATCTTCAAGATAGTTATTAGAGCTAGTTGTCACCTAAAAGCTGACAATGTAACTCTTTAACTATGCAACGTAATCGTGTCTCGCAAGGAATTGTTTATCTTGAGTCGATCAATTCTAAAGTGCGAGCTCTTTCCTCACTGTGCAGATTTCTGTCAAAACTCTTAAGCACATGTGGAGGGGGAGTATTTCCGCAAAAGATCAAACTCTTACAGTGGTACAAAATGTTTTTCATTCATAAACACTTTAAGAGATTTTCATGATAAAATGGTTTTATGGCAATGGAGTTATAAGGTGATTAAGGTTAGGAATAACCGTCCTATGATCTGCCAGAGCCGGAGGGATCTACCCAAGGACACCACAAATAGTTAGAACTTAGAAGTCCTTAGGTACGATTATAAAAAGGAGAAAATGAGAATTGGAGAAAGAAGGAGTTGAAGAATTAAAAAGAAATGCAAAGAAAAGGGTGAAAAGAAATAGCCCTCCAAATTATTCAACTTAGGGCAGACACCGGGTTCAATTCATATGCTACTGGCTGTCACTTGATGACGCCGGTATTGAAGATTAAAAGTCGTCATGGACCCAGTGACGCATGCACTAAACCTTCTTAACCACTCAAGTTTCTCTCAAATGAAGCTTGTTTCATTCTCACAGGGAACCCTACGTAAACTATCGGCCTTCTCTTAGAGATTGCTGGTATTGAAGAAGGAGACCCTCTCCCTAGTCTCCGCTCAGGAAAACCAAAACGCACTACTGAGTCTAGAGCCATGAGATTCATCAAAAGATCTCTTAGGTACACTTGACATTTCATCACTTGTTGTTCAACAATAAGAACATCAGTGGTAAGTTATCGAGTCCTACACAGATCTTAGCAATCTGTCGAGAACATTTATGAGGGGTTCACATCTGTGATCCTCAGTGATTGAATGGAAACTCTTGCCAGGGTCAACATCAAACAGCCCTGAATGCAGGTCGCTTCGGTAACTCCCCATGGATTACGCTTAGTGGTCTCAAACGGTGTACAGTCGTGAGGTGATGCTTCGGTATACCTCATCGACTCATCTGAATCATAGGTGTACTTCGGTACATCGTGTTATCTCACTTGTGGGACTCCGGTTCAGGAACGGCCTTTGTGAGAATTAGAGTTGTGTTTTCACACTATGTTGTTAACACTCTCGAAGTTCAAACTTGTAAGTGTCGGAATCCGCTTATTACTAACCTTTCTTATGTTTACTTCTTATGGAAGCTCTGGAGCGGAATGATCGTGCAGATTCTCCACATGCTCATACCAACAACATCACTTATGGAAGTTCTCTCACAATCAAAGGCAACACAAAGTCAGAATGATTCTACAACAAACAATCTACAAAGTTTAAAGACTTATAGAACTTCATCAACTGTAATCCAACGTTAAAGAGCATGTGAGCATGTTGGAGAAAGACGTGGAGACACTGGAGCAGCGAAGCAGACCTAATGCAGACTACCACACCATACTATCACTTTCAAAGAACAAAAAACAAAAGAACAAAGAAAATGAAGACGTCAAAGCAGAATACTTCAAAGGAAACAATTTCTCTACACTGGGGAGATTGTTCGAATCAAGACATCTCTTCTCACAAGAAAGAAGAATGTCAGAAGACGTTAAAGCTAATATTACATCAGCACCTACAACGTTAACACTCATTTCATTCATCACTAGCACTTGAGGGGGAGATTGTTGGAATCACTCCTAAACCTTAATTCAAGTGTTAGTAATTCATATGTAATAATTAGCTTAATATGGTCTTTATGTTAGTAATTAGCCTTAGGCTTATGTAGAAGGCCCATAAGCCTAGGCCCAAGCCCATATAGGAAAGGAAGGGAACTTGGATGTTGCCCTAGTTCCTTCCCCTATATTAACACATGTAAACCTTCCTTAGAAGGTTGGTTGTTCAATCTATTTCACTTTCATACTCCTACGCGTAACCTTTCCATATCATACGTGTGTGTTTGTGTGTGTTATTGTTCATCCGCCTTCTTCTCTTTCTTATTTCTACATATTGATCCTTGTGTTACATATATGGTTACCTAACAAAGATGAAACAACCAACTTTGCAGTCTTCTTGTGCTTTTTCAACCCTTGTATCTCCTCCTTTAAGGTCTGAATCTATGTCTTTAAGTGTTGAACATCCTTGACATGTTGCTTCTTGACATTTTCCAAGTCCTTCTATAGAGATTCAACCTGCTTTGCTAACTTGGTACACAAAGCCATCAATTCCAATTGGTTCCCACCGCCCTCATCACTTCCAACTGTATTACCTGTTGGGAGAGGTGAATCATGGGGCAAAGGTTCAGATTCCTCCCTAGTTGGACTAGGTGGAAGTATAGAACCACCACTGCTGGTTCCTAGACCAAAAGGTTCAGAAACTTGTTGTGTCGTCATGAGAGGAGTTGGCTGTTTAGACCTTCTCTCATAGGTTTTTGAAACTGGTGGAGTATAATCAATGTTTGGAACATTAATTATGGGTGTGTTTTGTTTAGAAGTAATTTTAGCAAGCATGTAAGAAAGGAGAGGTGTAAAAATCATATTGCCATCTTTGTTCAAATTTTGAAAAACTTTGGGCTTAAGGCAACTGATTTGATAAACATTAGTGTGAGGTTGTAGTTGAAACTCATTTAGCACTGCTTGCACAAACCTTGGATACATTAAAAAATTTGTTTTACTCTGTACATTACCTTTCATACTTGTAAAAATATAGTTTGACCAGTTAAAAATCTTATCAGTGACTAGACAAACCAAAGGATAAGACATGGTTGAACTAAATTGCTCATAAGATGTTTTCTTTGGACTGAGACAATGCAACAGAGTATGAATCAAAAATCTCCATTGGGGACAAAAACCACTCTTTTTGAAAGTAGACTTTTTGTCAGTGGTATCATACCCCATGGATGATAAAGTATCATGAATTTCGGGCATAAGTAATATGATGAGACCATTGAGATCATCCAATTGGAGTACTCTCCTCAAGGATGCCTCAGTAACATCAATAGTTACCCCATCCACAGTGGCTCTTAGAGCATCCACTGTTTCATGTGTATCTCCAATCTCAAGTGTTATGGACTGAGCAGAAGTCCAAAACTGTTTGATTTGAGAGATATAAATTGTGGGTTTTAAAAGCAAAGCATACCTTATATGTGTGGTATGTAGAAAGTCCACAATTTGATGATAAATAGGGCCACTCTTCTCATTAGACTTTTGTAGGTAGGCCACGAGGTTGTGCTAATATGCAAACTTCAAAGATGCCATGGAAACTTTTGATGAAAAATGATATTATGTCAGTAACAATTGAAAGAATAACTAGCCAATTGAGAGAGAAAGATATATAGGGTTAGGGTTTAGACTTATTGCGCAAGTAAAATTATCTTAAGAAAGTATTAAAATATGGAAAGAAGATAATTCTCTTAAAATTTTAACCCTATATATATGGCAAACAGTGGTTACTTTCAACGGCTAGTAAAAATAAGTTACTGACACAATCAGTTGTAACGGCTAGAACAACAGTGGTAAAAGTAATACTGTCAGTGGTAACTGTGAACTAGCAGTGGTAAATAAAATCATATAAAACTAGACTACTCTTATCATAGTTTTTAGCAAACTACCAGCTATCAACGGATTTGATATGTCTTTACCATGAGCCGTTTGCTATGGACTAGCCAACTCTTAATCATAAAGAATATGGTGAGTTGATAACCATATAGTTTTTAGTAAACTATCAACCATAAACGGATTTGTTAAGTCTTTACCAGTAATCGTTTGCTCTGGACTAGTTGATTCTTATGTGTATAAGACATGGTGAATCAATAACCATTTGTTGTGTATCTCAGATATACACCTTTTACAATCAACTCCTATCAAACCTTGGTTATGTTTTTGTAAGACATAGAAATAACCAACTTGAGATTAACCAAAGTTCTCTTTAACCAACCCAAGTAAAATATCTTCCAAAGTCAACTTGATAATATCTATATTTACTCCTTAACCTACCAAAATAGGAAAAAGTAAATATTCTCATTAAATAACCCTTGCAACTGACCTTGTCTATATAAGGAGGCTTGGCTTGTTGAAATCTTCATCAAATAACATTCAAACATCCAAGAACCCTTAAACAATCATGAGTAATCCCTCCAATATCATCAACATCTCTTCAGACTCAGAAGAAGAATATGTAATAGAGTCAGAGTCCTCCTCTGAAGCATCAGGATGGTGTGGATACTTTCCACCAGGGGCTGGCTCTTCATCCAAAAGGTATACCAAAGAAACTGCTAAGTGTATGCCAGCAGCTAAGCCTACAAAATCTCTTGAGTTCTACTCCAGCTCATCTGATGATGATGATGAGAATGATGAAACTTATTCCATGGCCAAAGATTTGCCAAAAGCTCTTTCAATAGCACTGGAAATAGCTATCTCCAATATGAAGCAGATATCCATTCCAACTAAGTCTGCAATGCTACCAAAGCCTCCTCCACAAATTCTTGGTCTTCCATGTCCAAGAATGCAGTCCACCTTTGAGAACAAAAGGAAGAGGGCACAGAAAAACAAACATGATTATGTGGGTAAAGGCAAGAAGCCAATGGAGTAGCTGAAGTTAGGTGTAGGATGTGCTAGGTTGGAGTCTTTTGTGTTTAGATGATAAGTAGTACTTTAACTTTGGTTGTATTGAATCACGTTATATTAATGAAGTTCCTTTGTTTTCCTTTTTCCACTGTAAGCATGTTACCACTGATTGCAGTTTAGTTCCCACTGTAAAATAATTTCTGTGTAAATATCAGTGGACAACAAGATAGAATCTAAACAACCTCGAGCATCGATTCATCAAAGAGTAACCATTCAATGTAAACAAAGAATCCTTCAAATCTGCAACTCACAAGCATAAACCAAACACTGGAATCACTGTTGAGTTTTGGCAATGGTTAGTGTATATACTTGAATGAACATAGCAGTGGCTATACTCAATAAAGTCAACTCATAAACACTGATACACTTTCCAAGGCCACAGGACTCCAATTTACTTCTCAACTACTTACACCTTCCCCTCATTTACTTCTTGAATCCAACTTATTTAACAAACCATTTAACACAAACCACACAAATCACATACTCCAAAACTTTCAAAGATCATTTTTCCAACAACACCATGAGTCAATCAAGTCCAATCAATCTTTCTTCTAGCAGTTCATCTGATAGTTCATGGGATGACTTTGTTTTGAAAAACCCTGGGAGAGTTGAAAAAGAAGAGTATGAGAAGGTTGTCTCCAGGAAGAGAAGACATTCAATGGTTCTTTCAAATCCTTTTCCTGCTGGTCCTTCATCACTACAATCAGAGCCTCAGGATGCACTAATCAAGGAAGATAGCTCAGAGATCAGCTCCTATGTATCTCCATATGAAGATACATATGATGAGACCTCTGGAAGAGTCCTGAGTGTTCCCCCTCTTGCAGAAATAGCTCCTCCTGAAGAGCTCCAACCATCACCTTTACTACCATTGCTATCAGTACCTCCATCAGCAGGTCCTTCATCATCCTCACCACTAGTCAGAGAAGTGGTAAGGGGGTTAGCATGTCCTAGAGTGTATGAGTGGATTGACATGCGAGGAGCTCCTAAGGTGATGCCAAGCTGGGGCTTTCCCAAGAAGCCATAGATGATAGATGATGGGTAGGAAGTTTGTGTTTGGGGTAGGTTGTTGGAAGTTGTTTTTCAGTTTATGTTGTGATGCTTGTAATCTGTACTTCATGGATGTAACTGTTGCACTTAGAGTGCAGTTTTGTGTAATAATAATAATAATCCATGTTTTCCTTTATCTTTAGTGTTCCTGCATCACACATTTTGTTCCACTAACTTCATTATCAAAACTGACATACTTTCCACCATAATGCTCAAAATATGAAAGATAGGACTTGGTTCCAGTCATGTGCCTTGAACACCCACTATCTGTATATCCTTGATCTGATCTTTTTGACCTTGGATGTTCCTGCACATAAGAGTAAAGAGTTAGTTTCTTTTGGGGACCCAAGCCATGATTGACTTGGATCAGCCTCGTGTATCAATATAGTTAAATCTATCAAAGGTCATTGATACACCATTGGGATTGGTTGTAGAGGTAATTCCTTTAGGTTTCCATTCCCAACGTGCTGAGGCCTTCACAGCATTGCCCATGTCCCCCCTTTTTCTTGTTTACAACCCTTGCAGTGGTAACTTTTGAATGAGCAGTGGTAACTGCTGGTTTCTTTTTAGGCACCCACTGTTGGTTATAATTAACCTTTTTAGCTTGAAAAGTTCCTTTCCCTATTTGTGCAGATTTTGCAAAAGTTGTTTTGGAGTTTGCACTTTTAGGATGAGCAGTATTAATAGTTTTAGCAGTGGCAAAAGTTTTGAGGCCACTTCTAAGTTGAACTGCTCTTGGGACCATTTTGCAATGTGTGTTAGGGTGTACATTATGTTGAAACTTGTTAGTCTCCACCCTTTTATTCCCATAGACTTCCCTTCTCCCGACATGATAGTCACAATAAGCATGTAAATGATCAAAACTACCACAGATATAGCATGCCTTATTGTACATCACAAAATCACTACCTAGTTGTTGAGATTTAACATGATCTCAACTCCTCTGATTACCCCTAGGAGCTGTAGGTTTGTTGCTATACATCTCTACATACTTTACAGTTGGTCTAGGTTTAACAACTGGTTTCCTAGGTTCCTCTGTAACAGTACTAACAACTTTTGGGATAGTAGTCTCTACATTCTTTTTAACACTCTCATCTACACCAGATGAGTTAAATTCGATCAAAGGAGTTACGGAAAGCATTTAGACAGATGAAAGTATTTCAACTACTGAAAGGGGAATGGCTACTTCAGATGAAAATCATTATTCTGCTTTACAGATCTATTCAATTTGAATTCAAGTTTCATGACTTTCTCGAGATTGAATTCCAATCTCAGGGATTCGCTACTAATGCTCCTCCTATCCTACTTCTTGCCAATTTCTTAAGCTTTCTTCTTAATAAATTATGAGTTGAGAGTTGACTCAGCAAGACTAGCACTCTCAAAAACATCATTTTCAAGCTTACTCTCTTCCTCACTCTTCACAACTGTGTCTTTTAAAGGACCATATTCTCTTACAAGATCCTTAAAATCCTCTATGCCTGTATGAGCTAAATCTATACCTGGAGGTGAATGAACACCCCTAAGTGGTGGAGGCGCAGTATTATAACCCATACCAGACTTAGCTTTATTATATATTTGAGCATTCCAAATTTTATCAATTGACTTAGACTGATGATAACATGTGTCTACAGTTAAATTGACATTTTTAATTTTCTTTTGGAGTTTTTCAAGCTCCTTTTGGTATGCTTCATTCACAGCAGTTGTATGTTCTACCTCTCTCCTAAGAAGAATCATATCATCATTATAATTTGACTCATTTTCCTGATAGTGCTCTATTTGCTTTTCTAATACTGCCATAGCTCTCCTAAGATTAGCCACAGTATAATTAGCAGTATATAATTCTTGCCTTTCATTAGAGTACAAATCATTAAGTCTTTCAACTTCTTTAGCAGCCCTACATGTTTTAGAACAACTATCAAAGTTTTGTACCTCAGAATCAGAGAAAGCCATGAGAGCAAATTCAGTAGCAACAAGAGCAGCATCTGAATGTTCTTCTTCTTGTTCATCAGCCATGAAACTCCAATCATAGCTCACACCATCAATAGCCAACATTGCCGTTGGTTCTTCCACAGTTGGTCCCTTCTTTTGCTTGTACCAAGTAGACCTGTTGTCCTTGGTCTTTGGTCTTCTACATTCTCTAGCAAAATGTCCAAACCTGTGGCAGTTAAAGCACTCCACTTTCTTCTTGTCAAATCCTGCAGTATCATCACCATTAATGTGGATAGGTTTGCCAGTCTTCTTGTAAAATTTCTTAGCTTTCATGCTAAGAAGAGCTATATGCCATTTTATATCCATCTCCTCCAAGTCATCTTCATCAATTTGCTCTATGTCTTCATGAGTTAAGACAGAGCCATCAACTTGTGTGGAGATAAAAGCATAAAAGGTAGGATCTCCAATACTAGCAACCTTCTTCTTTGAACCTGCAGTGGTAACATTAACATTACCAGTGGAAACTTTAGAACCTGTAGTGGCAATATCATCATCACTTTCATCTTCAGAATCATCACTGTCAACTGAGGTTGACAACAATGCCAAGCTACTAGAGCTTGTAGAAAGCTTCCCTGCCTTCTTTAACCTTTGCTCAATAAGCTTGAAGTTGTTGTAAAGGTCATTGAGCTTCATTGTTTCTATGTCTGATTTGTTTTCCCAGACAGTAACATTGGTTTGAAACTCTGAAGGCAAACTTCTTAGAAACTTCAAATTGAGGTCTTCATTTTCTACCTCAATGCCAAACACAATCAGCTGTGTTACAATCTTCTGAAGTTTGGTGAAAATGCTATCAAGTGAGTCATTGCTTGAAGCAGAGAAGTTTTCATAACTTTGCTTCAATAATGTCTTTTGTGTCTTCTTAGTAGCATCATTACCACCAAACACTGAGCAAATCTCTTCAAACAGTTCTTTAGCAGTCTTGAACTTGCTGAATGCAATGATCTGGTCTCTAGGAAGAGTCATCAGCAGCAGACTTCTAGCCTTAAGATCATTCTTCCTTTGTGCCTTTTCAGCATTGGATTCAGGCACAGAAACTTTCACAACATTTGTTTCACCAATTTTCGAAGTAGTAGTCACAGATTTGAAAGAATCACCAGTTTGAATGATCTCCCAAAGAGCATAGTCCTGTATGAGGAAGTATTGCTTAATTAGTATCCTCCACATTTCAAACTCATTAAGTTTGAGCTTAGGAAGTCTTGGAGTAGAAGAAGAGTTTGATTGGTTGTTTTCCATCTCTATTGAATTGAGTGAGTAGGTTAAGCTTATTCCTTGGATCTTCTAAAACAAAATATCAGAACCTTCGCTCTGATACCACTTGATTGATCTAGACACACTCCTTGTGTCAATGATATTTTGTATGATATTAATAAGCACACGGAATTTACTTAGTAATACTTAGAAGATGGATTGTATAATGTATTGTATGAGAGTAAACACAGATTAAACACAAAACTCAAGCTCCAATATTATTAATGAATAATACGAGTGATCTTAGTATCACTAGGGTTACACCTTGAAGCTTTTGTAGGTAAATTAACAAGTACCTAAAACAATGACCTAGGACCTCCTTTTATACAACAACGAGTCCTTTACAAGATAAGTATAAAGCTAACATAATAGAATATACACAAGATCTATTCTATACTTATCTAGACGCGTTAAACTTCACATAAACAATAGCAGTGGTAATAATGTTCTAGCAGTGGGAATACGTTTCCACTGCTAGTGTTAAACCGAGCAGTGTAAACCACATACTATCCGTGGTAACGGATTATTCCCAACAATAAGGTACATCATTAGCCTCGAATTCAAGGTCTGGTGCTTTCCCAGATTTAATATCATTTAAAACAGGGGAACGGTGTAAAACGTTTACGTCGTTATTCATTTCGGGGACACCAAAGAACGCATGCCAAATGCATAAATCTTGGGAAGCGACAGCTTCCAATAAAATGAATGGATGTAGCCCGTGATCACCCCTAGCATATTGACCTCTCAAACTATTTGGGCAATTCTCCCACTCCCAACTTGTACAATCAATGCTTCCTATCATCCCAGTAAATCCATGCTTATGCTCGTGATGAGCATATAATCTTTCAAGGTCAGAATACGTGGGCTTTCGTAAATACTCAGCACCATATAACTCCATGATAACAGTGCAAAACTTACGGAGACATTCACGGGATGTTGTAGCAGCCAATGCCAGATTCTCGTTAAGAGAAAAAGGACGCGTATCCCAGTTGACGAATGGCCGCAGTACACTTGACCAATGGGCCAATACCAGGTACGCCCCTAGCATCAAGAGTTTGTTGAAAATAAGGAGAATGATCGATTACCTCTCGAACAATTTGTGTAAATAGTTCTCGGCTCATTTGGAACCGCCGACAGAATGTTCTTTCGTCGAACTGCGGGTTTTCGGAGAAGTATGCCGCCACTAAACGATTATGAGCACCCTCATGATCCCTACGTATGTACCTTCGTGGAACTTTTGGCTGTGATGCTTTGTAAGCCTTCCAAGCAAAATTCGCAAACTCCACAAACTCACTAAAAACTTCATCATCGTTGGAAGACGAAGATCCAAATAATAGCTCGTACGACATATTAAAAGAATGTGTTTGAAGGTATTGATAGAAATGTTGTTTGAAATTGTGTGTTTAGAAGTGTGTTTGAGTTAGTATTTATAGTATGTAAAGTTGTAAAGTTTTTTTTTTAAAAAGTATTTTTTATTTTAATTTTTTTAAACGGTAAATCAACCGATATACACTATTTTTGGACCACGACTGATGCTCGACCGAAACACCACATTAGTTTCGACCGATTTAAAAGTCGATTGAAGGTGACGACCGACCGATATTTCTCGTCCCACTGTACGCAGCCTTACATCAACTTCACACGAATATTGCTTTACGACCTAAACCGTAAAGAAACCCAAAATTGCAATAATCTAAAATACGCACTCTTAAATTATCGTTTCACATTTATATAAGATATTATAGGGCAAGGCATCTCCTAACTATATTATTATATTCACCAATAGGATTAAAATACTACTAAACATCCTGGCTAACTTGCAGTCCATCAAGAATAGTTGCCGGCCCATTACATTTTTTTTTCTACGCAATATCTTCTTTGTAGATAAGTTTCACTTCTGTTCGCCGACTTCCATATCTTCAACCTAAACCGCAGGCTCAAGATGCAAAAGTGATCATATTCATGAAAAATAGCCGACATAAATGTCGAAGCCCATGTACACGCTCTCAATTTTGCGTCAAAAGGTATGATCTGAAAATATCATCACAGGTTATAAGAGTTAAGGTTTTAATTTTGGGGATTCTTGCTGCTCGCGTTTATGCTTGATCCTATAACAGGAATAACAAAAAGGTGATCATGCTTCTTTCAATTTTCGTTGGATTTTGTTTTTCGATAAGGCTATTTCTTGGTGTCAAAAGTATAGTTTTGTTAGATTTCATTGTGTGTGTGCTAACTTATATTTGTTTTAGTCTGTGCAATTTGTTTTTTAATTTGTAAATTCGTTTATTAATACTATATGATTAGTGTATGTGTTAACTGTTTGAATTTTTTTCTTCAGGTTAACATGTTGTTGGATTGCTTTTGCGCTTCTGTTCCGGGTTAAAGGTAACGGCTTAAGTTCAAACATACTTTTTCAACAAATTATTAGTTTTACATCAATGAAAAAATAAATAAACAATCTAAGTGGCAGTGGGATTTGCTTATTGAATTGTCAATTTGTTGTTGCCAATTGTTGTTGGATGCTACTGTTAATATCTTGCTTATGTGGTATTTGTTGGTTACAAACAAGAAAAACAAACTGAAGTTAGCATGTGTAGGAGATGTTGATTGTATGTGGTTTGTAATACTTTACAACTTTTTTCGTGTTTGGGTTTCAAGCTCGGAATACAAGCTATTTAAGGTATACTTTATTTCTACATTATATTTTTTGTTTAGCGCTATATGTAATATATTTCGTAAGTTGACGTCGAACAAACGGTCTTTTGTTTGAATGTTTCATTGATTTCAGCTTTCAAAGATTGTTTTTTTGTCATAACATAATGGTTTGAAATGTTGATAAAAATGTAGTTGTTGCCATGATATGCTAACATGTCGAAGTAAGACGGATGATGTGTAGAATAAACAAACATTCATATGATTACTACTTTGAAAATTCATATTTAAACATCGCCTCAGTCTTTGGCAGCATTTTTTTATTACATGACTGTATTTTTCTTTCAATAGGATCCATAGCTTCCTGTGCCTCAAGAGGCAAGGTGCGAGATAACAAATAAGCTCACAAAATCATTATTTGATGAAGGAATTGACATGGAAGGTAAATATGTTATCATCTATTGGATTTCATTTCACGCCTGTTATACAATTCAACTACCTTTGAAAGAGATGGACTACAATACTAAATCTTATATAAGCCTATTTTTTTCTGTTCTTGTAACTCCCATGCACGTTTCAAAGTCAGTGTATTAGGCGCAAAAGGGACAAGGCTGAAGAGTTATATTTGAAATTTTGTAATTTTAAAACTTTTGGACGTGTTAGTCACCGATTCGCTATATCCTGATTGCAGGGACGCTAGATCAGATTGTCATATGAATCAAGGCAAGTGAACTGTTTAGTTTTCTATTTAACACTCCCGCCTCATAGTAGAGTAAGTAGTTTATATGTTTTTTTTAATGTTGTTGTAATCTGTTATGGTTTGTGTTTTTGTTTATAAGCAGTACTGTTTTTGGAGTTTGATTGATTTGTACAATGGTATGTTTTCTTTTCTGAATTAGCAATATTCATTTTTCCCTGTTTGAGCATACATTTTTTGGTGCAATTATCTTACTTTTATGGGGTGTTTGGGATTGCTTTTTTAGAGTGCTTATTTGGTAGTATATGTTTATTGAGGATTAACAAACTCTTGGTATGCTTATTGGGCCTTCAAGCACTAATAAGCAGTTTGGATGAAGAAGAGCATGGTACCTTTTTAGTAAGAACTGTTTATCAAGCAAATATGCAGTTTTCAATAAGAAATCCCCGACATTCCCTTATTCAAGTGTTTTATTTGGGTGTTAGGTTTTTGATTCTTATTAGTTTCTTTACAGAACTTGAAGAAATGTGATCTCTTACAAATATGATAACTTTTGATTTTTTTTCATCGGATGATCGACCTATATAATCATGTTTATCTTGAATATCTGTTAAACTTTTTTGCTTTTGTTACCATTTTATATATCTTGCCATTTAATCGTGACGTATTGATTTTCAGGATAGAAAGCAATCAAATCATGTCGAAAGGAAAGGAAAAAGTAACCGAAAAATCAGAAGAACAAGAAATGGAAACATATGGTAAAGGTTTGACTGATCATTCCAAAGTAGATATTGGGTAGGTTTAGATAGCCCAGAGTTAACATAAGTCAAAACCGATCTTCCAAATTGGCTTAAACTCACACTCGCTTGCAGTTCAGATAAACCTCAGGATGCAGATTACTCTACTTATATTCCATCAGTTAATTACGAGTTAGAAAAAATATAGTCTTAGCTAGATTTCCCATATCATAATATTGGAAATTATCATTTGTTAATAAAAGGTTGGCAGGATGAGTTAAAAACGAAGAGCTTTTCAAAATCAGACGGGAAATGAACACTCCCGCCTCATAAAGTTGTTGTAATCTGTTACTATTTACTCTACTATGAGGCGGGAGTGTTCATTTTGCTTAAATATTTTCCAATTTTTTGCTGTATTTTAGAAGCAAAAATGAAAGTATTTTACCTTTGATGCAAACGCAAGTTGTAAAATATTACATTTCTTTGACTTTTACACTGGAGTGTTGCGACCATTCGTGTCGTTTACTCAAGCGTTTGCATCTGTCATCACAGCTGCACTTATGGGCTCTCTTTATTATGTGTTGCATCTCCAAAAGGTTTGTATTACGTTTATTTAAAGCACTTATTTATCTGCTAACAGTCTAGCAACTTTTGTTTTCATTTTTGCTTCAGATCCTGCTTATGTTATGGAACGAGTTTTGAGATTGCGGTGTGGCCGTCAATAAATGAAAAAGCTAATCGCAGGTCTAATCCTGTAGCTCCTTCAAGCACCAGCTTATTTTTTCTGTTAACTTGGTTTATTTATTTAAGAGGATTTACAGTGAACAAGATTTATGGAGTATGTGTAATAGTTGTCGCACCTACAGATTAGGCTGTGACTAACTTTGTTCCCCAACACTAAGCTTAAAAGATTAGTTTTCTGCAACTGCACCACATTAGTGGCGATTTAATGGTTGAAAAATAAGCAAACACCCCCGCCGCAACGCGGCGGGTTCCCACTACTTGTTTTGTCAAAAGCTATACACAATCGCCATTAAATGCGGTTAATTATTGGGTAATCTATGGAATCGACCCTTCTTTATAAATAGCAAACTGACATATCGAATTTAAATAAGCCCAACTTAAAGTTAGCCCATACAAAATACAAACCAACATAATAATTTAGCCCAAAATAATTGTATATGTAATAGGCAAAAGTTCAATATAAATCTTAAATTTATCATATATACAAATCATATGTGATTTTTAAAAATCATATATGATTTTTTACAAATCATATGTGATTTTTTTGGTCGGAATTTTTGAAAAAAAAAAGTTTGTCGAAAATATAGAGAAGTGCATATCTATAGAAAGATAATTTAATTCTCGTCGTCATGGTATATTTTTTGTAGTTTGAAAATTTATCGTTTGCAAGATATGTTATTTTTTAAAAAAGATGAAAAATGGGTTTTTTTTATTAATTTTTATAAAAAATGGATGACTAAAATTGATTTATTTGATATATGATAAAAATAAAATCTATATTGATCGCAAGTAACCTTATATTTTCAGCTCATATTTGTGATATGTACATTACTAAGGTGGCTAGAAATTTTGAAATTTTTATGCGTTACGTACTTCTAAAATTATTAGATCACCGCAAAGTATAACCTTAAGCAACTACTAGGTGTTCAGCAAGCATATATGGGGTGGTCATCTCTGTAATTTTTCGTCGCTCAAGTGTACAAGCCTACAAGAGCAAATCTGATTTGTTTTAAGGAAACCGAATTACCGAAACAAATTAAAACATCATGTAGTGTGTTAGTTTTCAGAATGGACCGGCCAACCACACGTTTGTTCCACCACTAAACCCAATTGATATCACTAAAAGCCCATGTCCATTATAGTTTTTGAAAGGCAATTCCAATTTCCAAAAGCATTCATTTAATTTTGCTATACGCTTTGTTATCATGTTTCATGTGTTTTTTTTTGGTAAATCATGTTTCATGTTTGAATCTTGATGCAAGGCATGTTCGAGCTCCCGCTATTTTGGCATGAAGTCAAGTCAAGTAACCACTTAAGGGTGGCCTAGTTGTAAAAGACTTATGACGGTATGTTTCTTTGTCTTATTACAGGTCATAGCAAGCTTTCAGAAGTATCTAATCTACGGCCCACGTAATATTATGTGACTGTCTTTTAGCTCGAAGCCTAATACTCTTCGAAGGCTCAACTCCTAGGAGGGTAAGGCTCCATGAGATAGGCTCTCTTTGTGTACTCGTGGATTCTCTCAGTGTAGCTTAGTACGCTTTACACCAATGATCAATTTGACTGTTATTTGTAGATTGCTCGGAGGCTGGGCTCCGGCCGTAGTTGGGGTACACCATCAAATACCACTAAAATATGTGAGGTCTCAGGTTCAATTCCTGCTAGGTGCAAACAACCTTGAAGTGATCACGTCAACCTCTTGAAAATGGAAGGCTTTACCCGGTTTGAACCTGTATGCTGGTGGGTTCAAATCCTATAGATTAGTCGGCCAAAAAGTTGAAAACCAAGATTATGCAAAATAAATAAAAAATAAATGAAGTTAGGTGTTTTAATTGGTTCAAAAAGACTGAAGGATAAAACACGATAATTATCAATTGTCCTAATTATCTTTTATTATTTGCATTCATCTTGATTTGTTAAAGATTTGTTTAGATTTATAAGAGTTATTTTGGTTTCTTATTTTAATTTAAGTTATTTTAATTTAAGTAGAGATTATTAACTTTCTATCTAACACTCTTTTTAGACTATAAACTATTATACTAGTTTTAGGTTTTATGGACGTGATGACGAGTTTATAGAAAAAAAAGATTTTATCTTGATGTCTCGATTGAGCATCATTTGAGGATTTATTGAATTCTTTATTCTTTGTTAGTTGTATGGTTCTTGCATTCACAACGGTACCCGAAATTATTTGGTATCAAGAGCATAGGTTAAAGAAAAGAAATCACGTAACTTAGAGAAGCCAAATCAAGAGAAACAAAAACATTTATTTCACTTCGTCATATTTTGCGCAAGTCGTAGGATAATTGGCGGCAGTCATTCTTTCACCGTTAGATTACTATGAATTTTGAGCACGATTTTCAAGACACAAAAACCTATGATCTCACCGTGCGAATTCGTGATGGGATATTTCTACAGGGGGATATACCTGTTCAAAGTTGTTTGTTTAATCTGCTAAATTTTCTGATATAGTAGCCTTATTTGCCACACAATTTTGTGGATGTGGACAATCATTTGGTTATGTGGCTCGTAGATTCGTCGGACGAGACAACGATGCAACTAACCAACAAAGACCACATGTGGTAGAGAATGAAGACCTCCTTAAACAAGTGAAGGAACTTCAGAAGAAATCCAAAATCAAGCAAACCGTAGAGTCGCCAAACGAGGCAACGGTTACGTAAGTGAGGATGCTGTCACTTCATGTGGATGATCTTATCGAATGGTTGGGCATGATGGAATATGATCCTCTTTGGAGAAGTCATAGTAAAGAAACGGAGATGGGTTAGAAAGTTTTAGACTTTGAGACTCGGAAAGACAAGACGCGAGGACGAGACTTTTCCAAGAGGAAGAGGATGATGCATGGCACGTTTGAGCTCTAGCTTTTTTGGCTTAGCCGCCGATTCTTTGATCAACGTATGCAATCAAGTGTTTCAATTGGTTCGAGAAGATTGAAAGGTAAAAAACGATTTGTTTAGATTCATAGGAGTTATTTTGTTTTCTTATTTTAATTTTAGTAGAGATTGGTAGCTTTTTCTTTAAGACTCTTTGTAGACTATAAATTATTGTTTAAGTTTTAGGTTTTACAGAAGTGATGATGTGTTTATAGAGAAAACAAGAAAGATTTTCTCATGTATCAAATAGTATTGATCTTGTAATAGTCTCACATAATTTTTCTTCTCAATATCAATTTGCTTTGGATGGCAGTAAGTATATTGTATTGCTTTTCCGATGATAGCCAATCACTATAAACGTATCGCGAATTTTTCATTCACAATAGTTGAAGTAATAAAGATACGGACGACACCTTCAACTTCAATCATAATTACTATTACTACTATATTACATTTAGCACGATTGCTAATGCCAGAATTGCTGCTGCCACACCCAATGGGTGACAAGTGAATAGTAAAATTAACGGTTGTTAACTAACGTAAGATTTTACATAATTGGTCTTTCATGTAACAGGCCTATTGATCCGTTACATAGTAGTCCCTCGCGCTCCGTGGTGGAGCGCAACGAAAATCAATAATTTTGTATTCAAAGTTTCCGCAGCGAAGCGTGGGCCTTCACACCTCGTTCGTTCTAAGTAGCAATGGGCGCGCAATTCAACTAATAAGTGGTCTAATGTGGTTTATTTTCTCTTTTGTTACTTAGTTAAATGATGCAGTGAATGCAACTAGTAAGAGATGATTGATTGTTTTGCTTGTGTAGGTTCTTCTTTCTTTTGTTGTAACCAAATAGGTTGCTTCAAATATGGCTTTTCGATCATGTTATTATGTACCCCAAATAGGCTAGTAATTAATCAGTGCATACGCTTCACATGCATGCTCTCTATCTGTTTGCTAAAAAATGATGTATATGTTGCACACTTATACTATATCTCATTTTATCGAAAATAATTAAATATGGTATCGACGATTGGTCATTGATATGATGAGTAAGCACTGTGAAAGTCAGTAATAAGAAACAAATGAGACATCATGAAGAGGATGCTTAAAGGTGAGCCACACGAGTTGGGTATAACATGCCAAATAAAGTGATTATGGTGTTACCGTGTTACATATGGATAGAAAAAATATTACGGAGTATTACAATAACAATGTAGTTTGGTTGGCGGGGGTTCGTCTTCTTGATTATTTTTGGATGTTTAGTTGTTTACAGTTGTGGCTACTAAGGTTGCTGTAATTTTATGTTCCAGGGTCATGCATTGAAGTCTGAGGTCGTTGAAGATATTATCCTAGTCTCGTTGGTGAAGATTATCATGTAGTGCCGTTGTAATATTATGGTTTTGGGTCGTTGAAGTTTGAGGGTTGTTGAAGTTGAAATCCTAGAGTCACTGGTGAAGACTGCAGAGTATATATCATGTCGTGTCGTTGTAATGTTATGGGTTAGGGTTGTAGTTTGAGCGTCATTTTAGTTGTAGTTCTAGAGTTTTGTTGACTTGTTGGTAAAGTGTATTGTGTAATGTCGTAATTCTAACATCTTGCTAGGTTTGAGTTATCTATATAATTTCTTGTCTTTCAAATGAAAAAAACAATAACAATGTTATTTCGAAAAAGTTATTTATGAGGTTATATTGCAACTTCCAACATGTTCAACCCATTTCCCCTTTTTACTTATTCATTTTACTTGTTTAACACTAGAAATGAAACATAACACAAACAATTATATTCAAGTATTGAGTCTACATTGTCATGAGTGACCTCTACCTGTAAAAAACAACTAGGGTTACAAGAAAAAAAAGGCCCACAGGAAAAATGATAATGAATAGGACCATGACCAAGTCCATGGCCATTACAACTTGCAACATATATGATGAGCGAGATTATACAAAACATGGGGATGACAAAGACCGCATATAGATGATATGAGGCAAGATAGTAAAGATGAGTTGTAAAACAGGAAAAAAGACGACAAGAGACACAACAGTAGGCGCAAGGATAACGATTGCAGTGACAAGATAGCCGCGATATTGTAAAAATATACATTAGAAGTACGTTTTTGTTGGCCCAATTTTACGGATCTTTAATCAATGATATACCAAAGTATGAAATAATCTCTATTTTCTATAAATCTGTCATCATAGTAATCGATTACATAAGCTATCTATTTATACATAACGAAAGGGTACAAAGAAGAGTTGTGTCGCTTGGGAGATAACTGCCATATGGCAGTTGTAACTGCTAAATAGCAGTTACTTGTAAGTGTCTTTATGTTGACTTTTCTTGTGTTTGACTTATGGGGTTGACCGGGTCGTATGGGTTGAATGGGTCGATTGAGATTAACCCAATATTCTCTCCCTTAATCACAATTGCTGCGACGTAGATCTTTAAGTCTTTTGTAGTTGTCTCACATAACTCCATTTTGCTTCCTTTAACATTCGTTGCAACATTGATCGAATTTTAGAATCTTCTGCACTCCCTGCTGTCTTCTGCATTCTCTGTTGTTTTAGCACTCTCTGTTGTTTTAGCACTCTCTGCAATCTCTGTTGTTTCTGCACTCACTGCGGTATGCTCATTGTATCATTTATCTTCAGTTATAGTCGCCATAAGCAATGTTGGCTCTAAGTCTTCTTCAATAAAATTGGATTGTTCTCTGACTTGATTTTTGCGTTTATTTTGACATTCATAGGCATAATGTCCAAGTTGAAAAGGTTTTAACGCGGTGTGTTGAAAAAATGCGTTTATTTTTGCGTTTATTTTAACGAGGTGCGTTGAAAAAATGTTTTATTTTTCCTTATAGGGTATAAAACTTTATAGAACTAGTTTTTTTTAAACCAAAAACTATCCTCGGAGATTTATATATTTAAAAAAAAAAAAAAAAAAACAAAAAACAAATAACCTTAGGTTAATTTCTCCTTAAGTGTTATTCTTAATTATAATAAGCAGCGTTAAAACACTAGGTTATTATATTTAAATTTTTTTTGATCAAGTACTAAATTTAAATTAAAGTAACTTATCAAACAAAAATAATATATATCAAAATGAAATATATACTATAAATAAAAAAGTGAAAGAGTGGTTTTGTAAATTTTGGAACCTGAAGGGGTTGATGGTCTAACCCGATGCCAAAATAATTCTTTCGTATGTTGCCCTAGATATTAGAATGCGCCTCTTTATATCTGTTTCTTATCTCTTCCTGAGATAAAAAAAAGAAAACGTCTCTTAGTGAGAGACTGAGAATGATTTCGTCTCCTCTTTCTGGGATTTTTCCCTTTCTCTTCTCCTAATCTTTATGGCTTTGTTGCCTTCCTCTCTTCTCCGGTGTGTAGTGTTCTTCGCGAGCACTAATTCCCTTCAATCGAAACTTTAGGGTTTCGGTGAATTTGGGGGTTTTTAATCCGTGAGAGATATGGATGATTGGAGACTGTAATTAAGTCGATTGGTGACTTAATTAACCTTCTGGGCTTGATTCTTTAATCGGAACAGGTGTGTTTGTTCTAATTCTGTGACAACTCGTAATTTCAGGTCATTTCTCAAATTTACTATTCATCTCGGGAATTTACTATTCATCATTTTACTATTCATCATTTTTGAAGTTGATTTGATATTCTGAGAACGTATTTCAAAATTTTACTATTCACGAAACACTATTCATTCCCGGAGAAAAATCACTATTCATGATTCACTATTCATCATTTTTCGTAAACTAGGTTTACGAGTATCAAATTCGCGTAACCGTAATGGTTTAGCAGCGAATTCATGAAAAATCATTGAGGACATTTCATATAGACTAGATTTAGTCTACATATCATTAGTAACATCATCATCATATTAGTTCATGCATGGGTTTGCATTTTTCATTTACGTATATTTTTCCTATAAAATAAACGCTATCACATAATCATTTATTTTAAATATTTGATCCGACACTTTCAAAAATTATCCTAATATATTTTTATACTCATTTTAAGACTATAAAAGTTATATTATTAGTTTACCCGATGTTTTGAATTTATTTTGTATATAAATTGTTATATATAAATATATATATATATATATATATATATATATATATATATATATATTTACGACGGTTTTTGTAAATACTACTCGATAATTATTTATTTACTCAATTCTTGCGAGAAATGTATTTTTATAATTTTTATGACTTCAGTATATTTTATTTTGTCCCGTTAAAATCTATTTTTAGCTAACGCTACACTAAATACCTATTTATACCTACAAATTATATACTACACTTAACAAATAATACATTTAATTAACAAAACTACCCAACCCTCCCCAAAATCACCCCATGGCTGGCCACCTTACCAACACCCTAGTCACCAAGTAGAAAATAATATCTCTTATTTACTAGACTAAACACATGTACACTAGACTTAGATATTTACTACTACCAATTATTAACCTAAACTAATAAACACATACTACACATTTACAAGGTGAAAAAAAATAAAAACTCTCTCAAACCCTCTCTAGAATTCGGCCAAGATCAAAACCAAGCAAGAATCACAAGATTTTCAAGGATCAAGTAATTTTACAAACACTAGATTACTTCTATTTAGGTTTTGAAATAAAAACTTAGGAGTAATTAGGTAACCTAGTTCCATAAACCTCATCATCATACTAGTAAGCATTTCATGATCTTTCCTAATATTTCATAATCATTCATGAGTTATTTTTATCATTTTAGTAGAAAACATGCAAATTTCATGTGTATCTATACCACTTTTATTGTTTTTGGTACTTATTATTAGTATAAATCATCCTATAATTAATCCCTTGAAACATATCATTGTTGATGATGTTTAGGAACCCATGACACCCTAAGAAGGTGTATGGTAGGTTTAGAATAGATTTGGTGTTGATTTGAAGAGATTGAAACAAGTATTACGCAAGAAAAATCATTTTCGACAACATTAAATAGTGGTCTGGTCGTTTTTGTAAAATCTGGAAAAATCAGCAGGTCATGAATTATTTTGGGCTAGATATTCAGAAAATATACTTTAAAACGAAACAGTGGTCGCTTGAACGGGTTAAAACGGATTTATAACGAAGAAGTTACGCTATTTTCAAGTTTAACGACGAAAACTATATTTTCAGAAAAACTGCATGCTGTCCAGAATTTTTAATAGGTCAAAAATGAGTTTTAAACATTGTCTAAATGAGTCGATTTGTCAAAAATATATTAGTATACATTAACACGAAACTAAGGATATATAAAACGTAGAAAACGGACTTATAACGACTAAGTTATACACGTTTTAAATATGGATATCGTAACTATTTTTCACAAGTAATAACACATGCATATTTTCTATTAGTCAAAATGGTTGTCGCTAGTGACCGTGTTTAGAGTCATTTTTCATATCGATGGAATACTTTTGAGAAGATGATGTCTTCTAATAAAATTTAGTTCGCTTATTCTATTTTCCAAAATGTTTAACCGTTTGTCAAGCGGAGGTATAATGAATATTTTACGATCACTCAAAAATTGGTCATTTTCATGAATTGTCCAAGTGTATTAATTTACGACGAAAAACTATAATTTCATAATAAATCACTAAATGACTATCGTAGGATATCATTTCAACGTAAGTACTAGTAAAGTATTTTATAACATGACGAGACGTTATAAACTTATTTTTCGACGATAAACTTTATTTTCAAAATGTACAAGTGGTATGGATATCATATGAGTTGCATGCATAACATAACATCATGACTTATATTAGAATCATATCATTCATAATAGGTCGCAGTTAGAGATTGCGCCACATTTCAGTGTACTCACTTTTGGCATCACATCATTGTATCAAGTGAGTTTTCATAGCACCGTCTTTCAAGTTTACATTTCATTTCAAACCTACGGGGGATGTTGGGATATAGAAAGTCAAAGTGCTGAAGAGTCAAAGTGCTGAAGAGTCAAAGTACTGAAGAGTCAAAGTACTACTAAAGGAGAAAGTCAAAGTACTGCTCGTTCATCAAAGTACTGCATGGTTAAAGGATTGATATGCAAAATCGTTAAGGATTATTATGTAATTCTAGAATATTCTAAGTTTAGTTTAGTATTACTTGACGTACAAGGAATAGAATTGTAAACCGACTAGGGTTATCCTTATGCCTATAAAAGGACCCCTAGATTGGCATTATATGTACGTGCAATATTAGAGTTTACTAAGTTCGATATTAGAGTTATTAGGGATTGTTAGTGAATCTGTTTATCAAGCAGGTTCAGAGTTTTAATATAATCGTTAAAGTTAAAGTAAATTCTTCTTAGCTTTATTGAAGTAAATTCCGCATACTTAATAGAGTTTATTCAGTGTTTCATTGTTAGTGACTTAGGATTTATCCGAAGTTGCTAAGCCCTTACAAGCTACTTAAAGTTAGTTTGGTTAGAGTACATCGATCCAACAAGTGGTATCAGAGCTTGTGTGGAAACTCTAATTAAGAAGAAACCCTTAAAAACCGATTTAACAAACCCTAAAGATGTCGACTGAAGCTGCACCACCCCCATCCATCACCTCACTCAGAATTCCTATCATCAAGAAGGGAGAGTATGATCTTTGGAGCATGAAGATAAGGCAGTACATTGCCATTACAGACCATGCACTATGGAATGTGATTGTCAATGGTAATGAAGTTGTTGCAGAACCTGTAGAGATTCCTGGACAACCTAAACCACCTAAGGCCGTCTTACCAGCAGCAACAATAAGAAATCAAGAAAAGGCTCTCAACATACTGTTGTCTGCTATTCCTGATGGTCATCTACTCAAGTTCCATGATGCTAAGGATGCAAAGAAACTATGGGCTGCTCTCAAGACAAGATTTGGAGGTAATGATGCTTCCAAGAAGATGCACAGAAATTTGTTGAAGCAATAGTTTGAAACATTCACTGTTGGTGAAAGAGAAGGTCTTGATGCTGCCTATGATAGATTCCAAAATCTACTTAGCATGCTGGAGTTATACAAAGCAGAGGTATCTGTTGAAGATGCAATTTTGAAGTTCCAAAATCTACTTAGCATGCTGGAGTTAAAAGTTATACAAAGCAGAGGTATCTGGAGTTATACATGGCATGTGATTGCTACTATGATCAGAGGACAACCTGGTTTGGATGTTATGGACTTTGATGATCTCTACAACCATTTGAAGGTGTATGAGCATGAGATGAATGGCCAAACAAGTTCAAAATCCCACAGTATTGCATTTGTGTCTTCTGAAAAGAGAAGCAGTACTTCCACTAAAAGTACTGCTCATCCTACTCAAAGTATTGTTGTTCAAAGTACTGTTGCTTATCCAACCCTCACCTCATCACCAACAAACACCATTCATTCTGATGAAGTTGTATGCTCATTCTTTGCTCAGCAAGCCACTTTACCTGTTACTTATGAAGAAGATTTGTCACAAATTGAAGAGGATGCTCTCGAAGAAATTGATATCAGGTGGCAAGTTGCTATGATCATTGCTAGGATCAAGAAGTTCATGAAGAAAACAGGAAGAGGCATTGACTTCAAGCCTAAGCAGGGTATAACGTTTGACAAGTCCAAGATTGAATGCTTTAACTGTCAAAAGACTGGACACTTTGCAAGAGAATGCAAGTTTGCTAAATATCAGGCAAATAGAATGATTGAGAAACCCAAGCTTGAACTAAAGGAAATCCCTATTACTGAAACAAAAGCTTTGGTTGCTCAAGAAAATCTATCAGAGGTTGACTGGAGTGCTGAATTAGATGATGAACCAGTAACCTACTGTATGGTTGTAATGGAAGAGTTTGATTGGAGCACAGTGTTTGATGAGGAACCAGGATTTGCTGCTTTGGAACCAAGAGATGGCCTAGGAAGCTTTGATTGGAGCATGGAATGTGAAGAGGAACCTGTTCTGCTTGCTATGGTAGCTACTTCACCAAGTTTACCCCCTATCTCTGAGTTATGCTCTAAGTGTCATAATTTTTATCAAAAAGTGCAACGATTATGTACCTGAAAGAGATAATTATAGTAGGGCTAGGTCTGAGGTAGCTGGTTATCAAATTACTTTAGAGTCTATGGAAGCCAAAATAATAACACATGAAAATAATGAAATGGCTTGGGCAGAAAAGTATGAACAACAGGATTATCAGTTAAAATTAAGTGAATGGAAGTTAGGATGTAAGATTTCTGAGATTGAAAAGCTGACTAAGGAAAGGGATGAATTGCTAGAAAAGTTTGCTGCTTGGGGAAAATCTGGTCTTTCACATGTTAGTTTTGTTGAAAAACAGAAAAGAGCACACATTAAAACTGGCCTAGGTTTTGGTATGGATTTTAGTAGCATAGATGAGAACCCACCTAGTGATCAGGAACAACTTGATTCTGAGGATATAATAACTAGTGATGATGAACTCATTAACTATGTAGATAACTCATCTAGCAATGAGGAATCAATTAGTGAAACACCTCCTGAATTTAAGAAAGACAAAGGTTATCATGCAGTCCCTCATCCCACTGGTAGTTTTCAACCAACTAGGACAGATGTTTCTCGTTTTGGAGTAGACAACCTAGAGTTTAGGAAGAAGCTTACTGGTAAATCTAGTTCTGAAACCCCAAAAGAAATAGTGGAAAAACCTAAGGTTGATAATGTTAAAAGACAAGCAGTACCTTTGAGAAAACCTTTTCAACATCCTGCTAAACCTTTTTGGGATAAGTTTGGTCAAAATAATTTTTATAATTCACCAAAAAGTCAGGTTAGATTTGGTCATAGAACTCAAGGAAGAAATTTTGGGAGTATGGGTCAAAAACTGTCTTTTGTTTGTTATAGTCCTGATCATTTGATTAAGGACTGTGACCATCACTCAGAGTATCTAAGCAATTTCCCAAAGACCAGATCTGCCAACCAAAAACCAAGGGAGAATAAACCAGTCTGGAATCATTCACAAAGGGTTAATCACAGCAACTTCTCACAAGACCATAGGTACCCTCACCAGAGAAGATCTTTTTCAAAATCACTAGTACCTTCTCAAAGTACTGCTAGATTTTCAACCAATCAAGGTACTGATAACACTTCTTGGAATGGAAGCCCTAGGAGATCTAATTACTATCAATCTAGAAGGCGTTTCCCCTCAAAAAGAGTATCTAGATCAAAGCACTCTACACCAAAAGTTAAAACATGTTGGGTTAAGAAGGAAAATACTGATGGGGAACAAATAGTACTTTCAGCAAGTGTAAGTGAAACAGAGATTTTTGTTGAAAATAATAAAGAGAATTTGGATGAAAAAGAGATTTTTATTGAAAAACCAACACAAGTTTTGGAACAACCAAAAATAATTGATCATGTGCTTAAAGATAGTGGGAATTACATACTTAAAGAATTTAAGTATGTAACTCCACAAGGGGAACACAAGTCAGTAATGGCTTGGGTTCCTAAAATTAACTACCTCTTTTATCTTTGTGCAGGGCAACCCAGAAGAGGATCTTAAAGATCATCTAATTGTGGATAGTGGTTGCTCTGGAAGCATGACAGGAGACAAAGAGATTCTGTCAGATTTTAGATCTTATTGTGGAGGAAGAGTTGCATTTGGGAATGATGCTAGTGGAGGAAGAATTACTGGCAAAGGAACCATCAAGGCAGGAAGCATAGATTTTGAGAATGTTCGCTATGTGAAGGAGCTCAAGTTCAATCTTTTGTCAGTCTCTCATATCTGTGACAAGAAGCACCCTGTGTTATTCATTGACACAGAATGTCTCATTCTTTCCCCTGAGTTCAAGCTTGTTGATGATAACTTGGTAGTACTGAGAGTACCAAGAACCAATGATGTGTACAGTCTGGATATGAAGAGTCTTCACTCTTCTGAAAGAGCAACATGTTTAGTAGCAAAGGCAACACTTGAAGAAGCACATATGTGGCATAGACGATTAGGCCATGTGAATTTCAAGAATATCAACAAGTTGGTTAAAGGAAATTTAGTTAGAGGTTTACCTACCAAAACATACAAAAATGATCACTCATGTTTGGCGTGCAAGAAGGGTAAACATCACAAAGCATCATGCAAGAAGATTGAGGAAAGAACTATTAGAGATCATTTGGAGTTGCTACACATGGATCTGTTTGGACCTGTTTCTGTTACAAGTCTAAACAAGAAGAAGTACTGACTGGTTATAACAGATGATTGCAGTAGATTTAGTTAGGTCTTTTTCTTGGGATTTAAAGATGAAACCTTTGATAATATTCATGATCTTATAATAGCCTTTGAAAACCAATTAAGACTCAAAGTAAGAGGTATTAGATGTGACAATGGGACTGAATTCAAGAACAAGCTTATGGATGAATTTTGTGCCAAGAAAGGAATCAAGAGGGAGTTTAGTATTGCTAGAACTCCACAGTAGAATGGTGTTGCAGAGAGGAAAAACATTTCTTTGATTGAAGCAGCCAGAACAATGCTTGCAGATTCCTTTCTACCTATTCAATTTTGGGCTGAAGCTGTAAGTACTGCTTGCTACGTATTGAATAGAGTATCAGTCACTAAACCTCAGATGAAGACACCTTATGAGTTGCTTATGGGAAACAAACCTAATATACGTTTTATGAAACCTTTTGGATGTCCTCTGACTATTCTCAATACTATTGATGCTTTGGGAAAATTTGATGGCAAGTCAGAAGAAGGATATTTATTGGGATATTGTACCAACAGCAAAGGATTTAGAGTGTACAACAAGGTCACCAAAAAGGTTCAAGATTGTCTTCATGTTGAATTTTTGGAAGATCAAGAAAATCAGAAGGGCAAAGGTCCTGATTGGATGTTTGATCTTGAGATTTTGACTCCTTCCATGAATTATGTTCATGTTAGAGAAGAAAATCAAGCTGTTTACACAGAAGAAGATTTACAGTACATTGTTCATGGAGTCAACATTAGACCTGATGCTGTTCCTGATGAAGAACCTATAACTGTTGAGAAGGAGAAAAGTACTAATGAACCAAAAACCACTTTGTCTGCTGAAGATCAAGCTATTCAAGATGAACTTAATAGAATGCTTTTTCAAGAAACAATAGCACAATCTTATGAGGATGAACAAAGGAGAGCTTTTGAAGAAGATAAGAAAAAGGGTAAGTCTACAGAAAACCCTAACAGTACTTTTGATCACAGTACTTTGGATCAAAGTACTGCTGCACCTATTGACAGTACTTCAGATGATTTGAATGATCCTACCATGCCTGGTTTAGAAGACACTGATGATGAGTTTGAAGATGAAGGTATTTTCACAAATTCCAATGAAGGAGCTGATTTCACAAATTTGGATGATGATCTTGAAGTACCACAGACTCCTACATTAAGGATTCACAAAGATCATCCCACTGGTCAAATAATTGGACCTTCTACTTCTGGAGTGCTTACAAGAACCAAGGCTAAAGGTTTTTCTAAACCTCATAATGCTTTACTTAGCTTTGTATACAAACAGAACAGGTTGAATCATAAGGATCACCAAACATGATTATTCACTTGCTTTATCTCTTAAGAAGAACCCAAGAATATAGCTCAAGCATTAACTAAAGAGAGTTGGGTTGAAGCCATGCAAGAAGAACTTCTTCAATTCAAACTTCAAGAAGTTTGGGTACTCTGTGATCTACCAGATGGAAAGAAATTCATTGGTACAAGATGGGTTTTCAAAGTCAAGAGGGATGAAAGAGGGAATGTCATCAAGAACAAAGCACGGCTAGTGGCACAAGGATACAGACAAGAAGAAGGAGTAGATTATGATGAAGTGTTTGCTCCTGTAGCGAGGATTGAAGCCATTAGAATATTCCTTGCTTTTGCATCATATATGGGATTTCAGGTTTATCAAATGGATGTCAAGAGTGCCTTTCTCTATGGCAAGATTACAGAAGAGGTCTATGTCAAACAACCTCCTGGTTTTGAAGATCCTGCACATCCAAACAAAGTCTACAAAATTGTTAAGGCTCTTTATGGCCTTCATCAAGCACCTAGAGCTTGGTATGAAAGGATCTCTACTTTCTTATTGCAACATGGTTATAGGAGGGGCGCCATTAACAAAACTTTGTTTATCAAGAGAGATAAGAAGGATATCATGCTGGTTCAAGTTTATGTAGATGATATCATCTTTGGAGCTACAAAACAGTCCATGGTGAAGGAGTTTGAGCAGCTGATGCAACATGAATTTCAAATGAGTTCTATGGGTGAATTAACTTTCTTTTTGGGGCTTCAAGTTAAACAGTCAAAGGAGGGAATTTTCATAAGTCAAGATAAGTATGTCTCTGATATTCTTAAAAAGTTCAATTTTGATGCTATGAAGGCTGTCACTACACCTATCAAATCTATCAACTCATTGGGCAAGGATGAAGATGGTCAACCTGTTGAAGTCAAGCTGTACAGATCTATGATTGGCTGTCTTATGTACTTAACTGCATCTAGGCCTGATATCATGTTTGCTGTCTGTTTATGTGCAAGATATCAAGTCTCACCTAAGGTCTCTCATATGAATGCAGTGAAGAGAATTTTTAGTTATTTGAAACAACAACCCAAGTTAGGGCTGTGGTATCCAAAGGATTCACCTTTTCACTTGGAAGATTTTTCAGATAGTGATTATGCAGGTGATAATTATGATAGAAGATCGACCACTGGAGGATGCCAATATCTTGGAAGAAGATTAGTCTCATGGCAATGTAAGAAGCAAACTATTGCAGCAACATCATCCATTGAAGCAGAATATGTTGATGCTGCAAGCTGTTGTGGACAAGTCTTGTGGATGCAGAATCAACTTTTGGATTATGGTTTCAACTTCAAGAATACTCCTATCAACATTGATAATGAGAGTACCATTTTCATTGTGAAGAATCCAGTTTATCACTCCAAGACCAAGCACATTCAGATTAGGCATCACTTTATCAGAGATTGTTATGAGCATAGGCTCATTAATGTTGTCAAGGTTCACACAGATGATAATGTAGCTGATCTACTCACCAAAGGCTTTGATGTTTCAAGATTTAATCACTTGGTGGTGAGTATTGGTATGATTAATTACTAAGCTATATTTAAGGGGAGGACTGAGTAGTTAGTTAGACAGTCCTATGCATTGCTTGAGGGGAGGCAATTCAATGCCTATTTGAAGTTTTTGCCATTATAAAGAAGAGAATGGAAAAGTACTGCTTTTTGGTTATATGAAAGTACTGCTTTAAAAGTACTGCTTTGGAAAGTACTGCACACGTGGAAAGCACTGCTTGTCTTATCAACGTACTGTTCAAACGGTCAAAAGATGGGTTAAAATTCAAATAACGGTAACTTTGTTATTATGGGATGTGATTTTTCAAATCTTACCTATAAATAACTACCATCTGATTTTCCCTCTCATCTTAATACTTATCATTCTTTTCTATATTTCTCTCTCTTTCACATTTACTATTCATTGAATCATTCACTTTTGTAAACACCAACCAATGGCGAATCGCATCACAGTTACTAAACACAATATGGTGGCAAATTTAGATAAGACTGAAGCTAATATCGCGTTTCATGACATAATTGATTTCCTCGTTGGATCTTCCATCAATTATGCACTTTTGGTAGAACCGGATGTAATTGAGCCATGGATTCAACAGTTTTGGGCGACCGCTCGAACTCACATGGAAGATGTTGAGTCCTATATACAGGCTAAGGTTGATGGCAAGATAGTGAAAGTTAGTGAAACTTCAATTCGCGAAGATTTATTATTGGATGATGACGAAGGAGCTATACGTTTTGATAAACAGCTTCTTTGGGATACTTTAAGAGATATTGGGTATGAAGGGTCTTTAACTGAAACAATATTAAAGAAACCTTTGTTTAGTCCACATTGGAAGTACTTGGTACATGTCTTACTTCATTGTATCAGTTCTAAGAGTACTTCATGGGAGCAATTTGGTTCTAATATAGCATCTGCTCTGGTGGGATTGGCTACAAATCGTCTCTTTAACTTTTCAAGACTCATTCTAGATGGTATGCTATCTCACATTTCTCATGGATCTTCCTGGTTAATGTATCCAAGATTTATTCAAGTTTTCTTGAATAAACAACTTCATGATGTACCAAAGCCTTCGAGCTTATTACATGTTGTGGTACAACCAGCAAATATTTTCACCTTAATGGCTAGGAAGAGTGATAAATTTTTGATAAATCAGTACTTTATTCAAAGTACTGCTGAACAAACAGTACTTTTAACAAAGTACTGCTTGCAACATAAATCCAGTAAACAATTTTTAATAAGAATAAGCAAACTTTTGTTAAGTGCAAAATATTTTGAAACAAAAGTTATCAGCAATAAATGGTTTTTGAGATAAAAGGTTATCAGTCCACCATGTTTAACAAAAGGACTGACTAATCCATGAGCAAACGGCTCTGGTAAAGATATCTCAAATCCGTTGGATAGTTGACAACTTGCTAATAAGTTGTATGGTAATCAACTCACCATATCTGTAATAGTGAAGAGTTGGCTAGCCCACAAGAAAAATGGTTTGTGGTAAAGGCTGTGGAAAAACCATTTATATGGTCATTAGTTCACCATGGTTGCAAGAACTAACTAGTCCAAAAGAGTACGCCTTTTGGTAAAGACAAAACAAATCCGTTGATAGCTGATGATTTTCAAAAAATCATATGGTTATCAATGTACCGTGGTTTTACACACCTAAACATTGGCTACTCCAGAGTTAATGGCTTTGGTAAAGAGACATCAAAATCCATTAAATTTTCAATGATTCACCTCTCACAGGAGTTTACACACCTGGAAGTGATGAGAATAGACTGAAACTTTATGAACTGATGTACAAAATTTCCATATGTTGCTGAGTAACTGGAAAAGATGGAGCTTGCTGATTATTGCTGTAAAGAATTACTGATAAAGACTACTTTGATGATGATTATACAAGCACAGAGATTACAAAGACAAAATCTGAAGATAAAGACACAATCCTTGAAGACAAAGATGTTAAAGATACAAATACAAAGGAACTTGAACTCAAACAAGTAGAATTCAAGTTAGGGGAGGATTGTTGGGATATAGAAAGTCAAAGTGTTGAAGAGTCAAAGTACTAAAGAGTCAAAGTACTGCTAAAGGAGAAAGTCAAAGTACTGGTCGTTCATCAAAGTAGTGCATGGTTAAAGGATTGATATGCAAAATCGTTAAGGGTTATTATGTAATTCTAGAATGTTCTAAGTTTAGTTTAGTATTACTTGACGTACAAGGAATAGAATTGTAAACCGACTAGGGTTATCCTTATGCCTATAAAAGGACCCCTAGATTGGCATTATATGTACGTGCAATATTAGAGTTTACTAAGTTCAATATTAGAGTTGTTAGGGATTGTTAGTGAATCTGTTTATCAAGCAGGTTCAGAGTTTTAATATAATCGTTAAAGTTAAAGTTAATTCTTCTTAGCTTTATTAAAGTAAATTCCGCATACTTAATAGAGTTTATTCAGTGTTTCATTGTTAGTGACTTAGGATTTATCCGAAGTTGCTAAGCCCTTATAAGCTACTTAAAGTTAGTTCGGTTAGAGTACATCGATCCAACAGGGGAGAATACATTGCACATCATTTTTATTACGATACCAAGTATATCAAATTCATTACATTGCTTAAGTTACCTCATTGCCAATTGAATGTCCCCATTTCATAATCATGAACCGTTAATTCCGGAAGAATCGAGGGTGAGTGAATAGATCTATTGAGGGTGACTCCTCCATCCGGGTTGGTGGTCCCAACTGGTCAAACGGATGCATTTCATTTAACATCATTATTTGAGTTGTTTGGCAAAACACTCTGTTGGGGCGAACATCATGATCAGTCTATCTTCGGTGTTATGTGCTTATAGCAATTGTAACATTTTTATGTGACATATTTGTTATACATGGCCTATACTTGTGGTAGTTGTATAAAACATTTTCATAAACTCTATGAACTCACTCAACCTTTGTGTTGACACTTTTAGCAATGTATTTTCAGGTATCTAAGGCATATACTTCATGGCATGCATAAGGACTTATCATAGAGTCGCGGTGACGACGCGTCTCACATGGGACTTTATGCACTTTAAAACATCGCTTGGATTGTAATAAACTTATTTCCGCAAATGTTGATTACCTTTTGGGACCTATCTTTTGTAAACTCTGAATGTTTTATTATATCAAACGATGTATTTTCAAAATGACACTTTAGCTCGTTCAATATAACTGTAACTGTGATGCTATGGCAGTCATCCCCCAGGAATTCCATTCCGCTGCAAAACAAGTATTTTGGGGGTGTGACAAATTCGAATCGTTTAATTTGCCCTAATTTGATGACTTCGTTTAGTTTTGTTTTGAATCAATAGATAAACGATTTTAATCGTTTCTAATCCTTTTGGATTTTAATGAATCTGTTTCGATGGGGAAATTTTTTTTGCGAATTGATTTTCTGTTGCCGGGTTTGAGTAATCACGTTGTGATTGTTCCCTTGTTGCGACAGGAAAAAAAAGGAACACAAAAATGATATCTTTGATTTGTGTTTGGATTATCTTTTGCAGAAAAAAATTTATCGAAGCAGTTTTCTTGTCTTTTGATTCTGAAACTAAACGAGAGATTGGTATATGATGATTTTGGCTCTGATACCAATTGTTGGCCCAATTTTACGGATCTTTAATCAATGATATACCAAAGTATGAAATAATCTCTATTTTCTATAAATCTGTCATCATAGTAATCGATTACATAAGCTATCTATTTATACATAACGAAAGGGTACAAAGAAGAGTTGTGTCGCTTGGGAGATAACTGCCATATGACAGTTGTAACTGCTAAATAGCAGTTACTTGTAAGTGTCTTTGTGTTGACTTTTCTTGTGTTTGACTTCTGGGGTTGACCGGGTCGTATGGGTTGAATGGGTCGATTGGGATTAACCCAATAGTTTTCAATACTACAAAATAAAGTTGCATTTTTCTACCTGTAGTGTTATATGTACTTGTATGATACAAGACATTTGTTGTAATTATATTGACATCCGTTTAAGATTTGAGTCAGGTTCAAAAGTCACCTCCGCATACATCTCGTTATTCTTTTGGTAACCTTATATCCTTTCCATGAAAAACTAGGTCAGCTATGACTTTGCCAAAACCCGTCTCTAGGGGTGGCAAAATCGGTGGGTTTGGGAACTTTTTAAATACAGGTTAAAAAATAACAGCTCGCGCCCGGCTGTTCATTTTGTTTGACACATTATAAATACGTAGTAATTGGTTTGTCACAAGATAATCAGCTAGAATAATTTTTAGTAAAGCAATACAAGAGATTTTTAACACTGAGAACACTTTCAACGATTTTCGTAATGAACTTGCCTCTTTAGCCAAGACTTCTAGAGGAATTTGTCACAAAAGTTAACTAAGCATCCTGTTATAGTGAAAGGGGTGTCTCAATAGTAAAATTGATAAAGGAACCGCTTTAGTCATTCAAATTTGAAGAGACGCCGAATTTTAGATCTCTTATATATATATATATCTTGCGTTTGGTATTTTGAAATAAGAATCAGGGAATGAATTTTCATTCTAATCAAGGTGTTTGTTTAAGATTAGGGCCCATCACTATGAGAATGAATAATATATTTATTTCATACTCCATATACATCAAGAAAGCAAGGTATGGATCTTTCATAAGTGAGAGATCCACCATTACTATCAAACTCACCCATTGTGATTCATGGTAGCCTCCGAACTTTGAAAACTTGCTATTTTCATAACTTATATATGCATATAAGTTTTGTTTTGTGGCTATGTTGGCCTCATATTTTTTGTGTACCCCGTCCTTTATGTCCTTGGTTTTTTTTAAATAAAATAAAGTATTAAAATAGAAATTTTAAACTAAAAGGCTTCCTTTCTGAACTTTCTTCTAGGCCTCGGTGAGACTTGAGACGCCACTGTACTGTACTAGGGAAGAGAAATAATACATGGACTTAAAAAAATGACCTAAAAGTGGACTTAAAAACATGTGGCATGATCCTGATGGATACAGACGGAGACCCACCTATTTCATGCCATGTTTTTAGGTCCACTTTTAAGTCATTTTTTAGGTCATTGTATCATTTCTCATTGAGGACTAAATGACTTCTAATATTTTTGCTTTCTACAACTGTCTCTCCTAATTTTGACAATGACCCATATAAGAATTCCATAAAAAAATCCTCACGCTGATGTGTCAGGCAGTGATTGATCTATTTTGCTATATTTTTTTTCTCACTCTCTTTTTATTAAACCAATCTCTCATATAGTGTGGATTTATTTATTTATTTATTTATTTTTTTGTGGAATTCTTATGTAACTCTAGCATTTCCTGAATAGAATATATGACAACATAAATTTTCAATTTCAAATATGAAGTTCGTGATCATATGGCAAACGGGAACCTCCAAAACTATGAAACATGAAGAGGATAGGTTGACTAATCAAGGTCAGTAATCCGACATATATGGTGCATGTGCATTATCATCTCACTTTCATCCAAACCTCTTATATAGACATGACATGTTCTTTTTTGTATGCTTGTCCTACAAAGTGGTAAAAATCAAATTGGTCAAACCAAATCAATCAATTTGCTTCTTCTTATATTTTCATGGATTTGTTTGTCGATTTTCTTATAGAGCAAATGGGCTAGGCTAGTCTATATAAGAGGGTGCATGTTAAAGAAAAATACACAAAATTAACTTGTTTAGTCGGCATTAATGCAAGAAAATAACTATACATATAGATATGAAAACCCGTTGTTGAAAGAGCAATTCCTTGCTGAGCCCCCCCCCCCCCCCCCCCCCCAAGTAAAAGAAGTTTTAGTTACCCTTCATTTTTTCATTGTCTTATACAGTAACTTTCAGCAAATATTTATTTTAATACCCCTTCGTTTTCCAGCCATTTAAGTGTGCAATAAAACAGTAATCTAATTATTATTTGTCGCCATTGTATCACGCAGATACATGCTACTTTTAGAAACACCTATTTTACTTGCTCTTTGTAAAAATATGGATCATACCTTTAAAAAGCATTATATTTGTTCAAAAATACTCTTCTAAGTAGTGAAAAAAAAATTCTTGTGAGTATCAATGTTGACATCTTGTCTTTATGTGAGTAATAATGTTAAAATTTTTGTATTTTTATATGTAGTGAAAAATCTGCGATACTATTTTACTCTGTGAGTTTGTGAAAATTGCATCCACCGTCTTTAGAGTAAATTACATAAATGCATCCTGTAGGTTAGGGAAAAATGCATTCCCCTCCATAATTTTTTATTTTTATTTTTATTTTTATTTTTTATTTTTTTTATCCACACCTTGTGGTTTTACCTGCTATTTTTTATGTACGTTTTTATCTACGTGTTTTTATATACGTTTTTGTCTACGTGTTTTTATATACGCTTTCGTCCGTTTTCATACGTTTTCATCCGATTTATACGTTTTCGTCCGATTTCTTAAGTTTTTGTCCACTTTTATTCATTCATTTTTATACGTTTTAATCATATTTTATACGTTTTACATGTAACGAATAATATTCTGATTTTTTTTCAAATGTGACGAAAAAAACTTATAAAAGAAATATTTCAGAAAAAAGTTTTTCGAAAAAAAATTCCGAAAAAAAAGTCGAAAAAAATTTCCGAACAAAAAATTTGAAAAAGAATTTCCAAAAAAAAATCGGGATAAAATATTCTGATTTTTTTAAGGGAGCATTTATGTAATTTACCCTAGGGACGGTGGCTGCAATTTCGCAAACCCACATGAATCATTTATGTAACTTGGAAGAGTAAAATGGTCAATCTACTCACATAAAGAAGAGATGTCAATATTAATACTCACAATATTTTAATTTTTTTATTTTATTTTTTTATGCAACTTAAAAAAGTATTTTTGAACAAGTATCATGCTTCTTAAAGTATTATCTCAAAAAAAAATATATATATATATATATATATACTACGTAATGGTGCCCTTTGCCTTTATAGCTTCCGTGCAGGGCTTAAAAAATTAAAAAAAATAAAAAAATAAAAAAAATAAATAAAAAATCACCGTTAAGAAAAAGTAAAAGAAGGTTACTTTGTTGCTCTTGTTTGTTCCATATATCTTAAAGGTGATTACAACTTTTGAGTTTTTGGTATCCTAAACAAAACTAAGTCGAGTAATTTACGATTGTTAATTACTTGCAAAGCCATATTTAAGGATGTGAGAAGCGTGCAATGCACAATAGCATTTTAAGGGCTTCAAAATGTACACATCTTCGTATATTCGAGGTTTTAAAATTTACTTCCGATAAAAAATGTTAATGATATGTGATTTTACGTTACATATATTTGTTAAAATTAAAGCTAGATTGTTAAAATACTACGTTTTTTGTTTCAATAGTTGATACGATATATATTTGACGTCATATTCAGTTACAACATAATTTTTTTCACCGCGCCTCCAGAATATCTGCTACGACACTGGTTACTTCGTATCTGGTGATTAATTACGTATCAGTTGATTTTGAACTCTAAACCGAACACATTACACCGATCACTTAGAATGTGTATTATCTTTTTTAAGTTAATCAAAGTTAGAATGTTGTGTCATGCTAGAAAAAATAGCATGTTACAATCTATTGCATGATGCTTCTATTTGTCTATTTCTGTTTGGAAGCTTTGTAACTAGAGTAGATGCACACATGCATTCTCGAGAACTTTGTGTGTGGTAGGGGCTTGAACATTGGGACCTCCCTCACCATATGTCTATATTTGCAGATTATAAATAACAATAAAATCCATAATTTGTGGCCAGCCGCTTGGTACTATAAATCTAAATGGGGTATTCACAATTTTTTGAGATTTTAAATACATTGTTTCTATCTGCCTATCTGGCTGGTATTTGGTTTTAGTGCTTTTTTTTTTTTTAAAGCAATGCAAAATTTATTTAAATGTATACTTCCACATGTATCAAATGTATAGTATGTACACATGATAATCATCAACTTTCTTATGTTTCACATATAGGAAATAAAAACTCGTGCATTGTCTCTTAGTAAAGGGCGAAATGGCCAATGAGTTCTTGAATTCTATAATTGCTTCGACTAAATCCTTTATAATAAAACTTATTAGGCTATTAGTGTCAAAATGGTCTATGCCAAAAGGGACCTATTTACTTGTTCAAAAGAAAGTCATACATCATCGGTTTCGTCGCTAAGTCAATATAGGTCTATTAGTAATGCAAAAATAAAGGTATCGTATATATGTGTGTATCTAAGATTTAACAAAAGTTTACAGAAACTTTTTGACATCAGGCTATAAAAGGGTCCTCCTATGCAGGCACCCTATGGTAGGGGGTGGCTGCATTTTTTGCCTCGATTTCCGTGCCAATCATGGGTATTCAATCATTGGTAATGATTGGTTTCTCGATTTCGGTGCCAAATTTTTTTTACCACTTATACCACTTATTTTTTTACAAGTTTTTTATACACTTTTTTTTACATGTTTTTTTTTCCGTTTTTTTTACAAGTTTTTTTTATAACTTATACAACTTTTTTACAACTTTTTTTTTTGGTTTTACAATTCTACAAGTTATTTTTTGGTTTTACAAGTTTTTTTATGATATAAATTCAGTTTTAAAACTTTAAAAAAAATCGTAGTCCGAAAATTTTTGAGGCTCAGTTCGAAGGTTGCAAAAGTGAGATTTTATCCCACTTTGCCGTCCATTCAGTTTTCATCATCGCCTCGGAAAGTTTTTAAGCTCAAAAATCATCATCGCCTCGGAAAATTTTTAGGCTCAAACCCGAAGGTTGCAAAGTGAGATTTGATCTCACTTTACCGTCCATTCAGTTTTTATCATCATCGCCTCGGAAAGTTTTTAAAGTTTTTAGGCTCAAAAATCATCATCGCCTCGGAAAAGTTTTAGTCACAACTGCACAAAGTCACCAGTTCACATGAACTGCACAAAACTGCACTCACAAAACTGCACAAGCCTCACAAATCTGCACAAGCCTCACAAAACTGCACAAGCCTCACAACTGCACAAGCACAAGACTCAACAGTTTCACAGGTTTCACAAGTTACACAAGTTACACGTTTTGAACATGATTCTCACAAGTTACCATTGCAAAAGTTCACAAGGTGTACTAAGATTCTCAAAAGTTCACAAGGTGTACTAAGATTCTCAAAGGCAATACTTCTCAAAGGCACCCCATATAATCCCAGGTGAAAGCAACAACACCAACAACAATCAACCAACAATCCCAGGTGAAAGCAACAACATCAACAACAATCAACCAACAATAATATAATCCTAGGCAGGCACCCTACATAATCCCAGGTGAAAGCAAGCTACACCAACAAGTGGTCCAGAAACAACACCAACAACAATATAATCCTAGGCAGGCACCCCATATAATCCCAGGTGAAAGCAACAACACAAACAAGTGGTCCAGATCAAAAACAATCAACCAACAACAGCAACTAGTGGTCCAGATCAACAACAACAATCAACCACCATGTCTAGTTCACCATTTAACACACAAGAGGTAAACAACTTATCAAAGGCTCAGATTATTAGCTTTACAGCTCATGTTGGCTGCAAATTCAGTTTTGCCTTGCCAAAACTCTTTTTAAGTTTTTTTTAAAAAAAAATCATCATTGCCTTTTTTATTTCATTAAAGTTGCAAAATGACCTTGAATTGTCACTTTACCATCCAGTAATGAAATTTTTTTATACCAAAACACTAAGTTTTTTTCATTAAAGTTGCAAAGTGAATCACTTTACCATCCAGTAATGCCAAGGATAACGTGGGGTGCCTGCCAAGGATAACGTGGGGTGCCTGTGTAGGCTTTGCCCACAACAAAAGGGTCCTCCTATGCAGACAAACCTGCAAAAAAACATACAAACATATAAGCAACGAAACATACAAACATACAAACAATATCATCACAAAATTAAAGATCTAACAAGTATAATACTTGTTAGATCTAATTTTTTTTTAAGAAAATCAAATGAACCTAACCTTTTTTTTTAAAACTTCACAATTTTTTCAACAAAATATACGTTTCAAGATCTAAAATTAGTTTTAGATCTAAAAACTTTAACAACGTAACATACGTAAACCACCACAACATCACCACTACCACCACAGTTGAGTCAACAAACAATATCATCACAAAATTAAAGATCTAACAAGTATAATACTTGTTAGATCTTTTTTTTTTTTTAAAGAAAATCAAACGAACCTAACCTTTTTTTAAAAACCTCACAGTTTTTTCAACAAAATATACGTTTCAAGATCTAAAATTAGTTTTAGATCTAAAAACTTTAACAACGTAACATACGTAAACCACCACAGCATCACCACTACCACCACAGTTGAGTCAACAAACAATATCATCACAAAATTAAAGATCTAACAAGTATAATACTTGTTAGATCTAATTTTTTTTAAGAAAATCAAACGAACCTAACCTTTTTTTTAAAAACCTCACAATTTTTTCAACAAAATATACGTTTCAAGATCTAAAATTATTTTTAGATCTAAAAACTTTAACAACGTAACATACGTAAAAACACCACAGCATCGCCACTACCACCACAGTTGAGTCACAAAACAATATCATCACAAAATTAAAGATCTAACAAGTATAATACTTGTTAGATCTAATTTTTTTTTAAGAAAATCAAACGAACTCACCTTTTTTTTACAAACCTCACAATTTTTTCAACAAAATATACGTTTCAAGATCTAAAATTAGTTTTAGATCTAAAAACTTTAACAACGTAACATACGTAAACCACCACAGCATCACCACTACCACCACAGCATCACCACTACATCCACAACATCACAAAATTAAAGATCTAACAAGTATAACACTTGTTAGATCAAAATTTTAGATCTCAAATGTTTAGATCTAGAATTTTTAGAGAGAGAGTGGTATGCAAAAGTGAGAGAGAGTGGTTTACGTTTGACAGAAGTGAGAGAGAGACAGGGAATAACTACCGCCAAACCATGTGCGAGAGAGAGTGGTATACAACGAAACACGTACAACGTTCGAGAACCACACACGTAGAAAAACAAACACAAACACGTTTTATAAACGTTTTTTTTTTATAAACGTTTTTTTTTTAAGTTTGTAAAAACATGTATTTATAAAGATACTAAAGATACTAAAAACATGTATTTGTAAAAACATGTATTTAATAAAAGTATTTTAAAAAGATTTACACAAAAAGTATTCATAAAAAAAGTATTTATAAAAAAGTAAAAGTATTAATAAAAAGATGTATGTATGAAAACATGTATTTACAAAAAAAGTTATTAAAAGTATTTTTTTAAAGATTTACACAAAAAGTATTCATAAAAAAAGTATTTATAAAAAAGTTTTTATAAGAAAACGTTTGATTTATAAAAAAAAGAGTTAATAACGTTTTTTTTTTAAGTTTTTATAAGAAAACTTTTTTTTAAAAGTAAAAGTATTAATAAAAAGATGTATGTATGAAAACATGTATTTACAAAAAAAAGTTATTAAAAGTATTTTTTTTAAAGATTTACACAAAAAGTATTCATAAAAAAAAGTATTTATAAAAAAGTTTTTATAAGAAAACGTTTTTTTAAAAGTTTTTTTAAGAAAATGTATTAATAAAAAGGTTGTTGTGTTTTTATATTGTATAGGTGTTCGGTACTGAAGTTGATTTAATTAATTGGGTGCGATCTACTGCTGAATCGATTGGTTTTGTTATTGTTATTGGAAAAAGTAAAACAGATAGGGGCTATAAGTACTCTATCGAATTTTTGTGTTCTAGACATGGGACGTCTTCACGTGAAGGTTTCGAAGATGAACTTCAACGGCAGACTAGTACCGACAAATGTAATTGCCCATTCAGATTACTAGCGAAATTTATAAAACGTTTTAATGGTTGGATATTGAGGGTTAAGTGTCCGGGGCATAATCATAATTTTCCAGACTCGTTCCATGGTTTTTCACAGGCCATGCGATTAAAAGAAAGTGAGTTAGTTTTTGTGAGGCAGATGACAAAACAGCATGTAGCACCACGAATTATACTTTCTTCACTAAAAGAGATGGATCCTAATAACGTGTCTACCATTAAAACGGTGTATAATGCACAAGAAAAGATACGTCGTGACAGTCGTGGTGATTTGACTCTGATACAACTGCTTTTAGTACATTTGCAGCGTAAAGGTTATACATATTACCCTAGGATAAATGACCACACAAATGAGCTCGATGAAATATTTTTTGTTCACCCGACGTCATATGCCCTGTGGACAACATATCCGGAAATCATGCTGATGGACTCCACATACAACACCAACATGTTTAAACTGCCATTCTTTTACAGTTGTTGGGGTTACTCCAACAAACACAACATTCTCAATGGCGTTTAGCTTTTTGGACAAGGAAAAAAAGCCAAATTTCAAATGGGTGTTGGAATGTGTTAAGTTGGTGATACAAGAACAATATTACCCGCGAGTTATCGTCACCGACAGAGATTTAGCTTTGCTTGGGGCATGCGCAGAAGAATTCCCAAACGCTAACAGATTACTCTGCCGATGGCATATCAATCAAAATGTGGTAAAGCATTGCAGACACAAATTCGATACGTTAAAGGAGTATGAGTTCGTTAGATTGACATGGGATTCGATGATTACAGCTCCAACCGAAGAAGTGTTCAGGCATTATTATCAGCACCTACATGGTTTATTGGTCCGAAAAAAGGGTACTCGAATTGTTATTTAATAATACATTTTTCCGGTATTATTTAATAAATAACTACTCGAATTGTTTTCTCACTTTAGTAATTATTTGTTTTCTCAGATGTTTTCCGGTATTTTAGTAACTGGCTGCGAGATTACGATCGCATGTTTGTGTCGTACATTACCGATCAATATCGCAGCTTCGGCCAAACAACAACATGTAGAGTTGAGGGTCAACATGAGCTGTTGAAGTTATACTTGGGCTCCACACAGTCCAGCTAAGAGACGTTGTTGTGTTCGGTCGACAAGATTATAGCTGCGCAAGAAACTGCGATACGAGCCTCTTTGAATATAAGCAAAATCAAGAAACTGCATGCTTGTAAGAGCACTCTATTTAACGAATTGCGGTATAATGTTTCAATGGATGCTTTAAGGCTCATACTCGCAGAAAGTAAACGGGATGTTGACCCACATGCATGTGGTCATCATATGCGGTTAGTGTATGGTTTACCATGCTATCACCAACTGTATTGGCTTCAAGCAAACGGTATGTATTTTAAAATTTATGCCTATCAAGTTATTCTTCCCGTCAATACCGATAATTTTAACTAGTTTCTTTTTTCGAATACAGGATTGCCAATTCCGCTTGATTTTGTTGATAATTTTTGGAGAACACTAAGCGTTCCCTGGCCTGTTGTGCGAAATACTGATGAGTGTCTAAATACTCATCATTTTTGTACCATCTAAACTGCAAAAACATCTGAAAACACTCAGAAATGCATCAAAATGATGAAAATATCACAAATAAGTGTTTTATGTGTTTTAAATGCAAAAATATCAAAATCAGATGAAAAATGATTCAAGTTTGCAAAATTGGCAGTTTTAGTCCCCCAAGTTTTAAAAGTTGTCAAATCTAGTCCCTGGAATTAAAAAATGTGAAGTTTTGTCATTCAAGGTCCCTGAAATATTCTAAGATGTTAAAAAATGGTCCTTGAATGATTCTTTGGTCAAATGGCAGAAAAGGTCCCTAAGCTTTGAAAAATGTAAAAATTGGTCCTTGGATATTTTAAAATGGAATTTTATGCAAAAAGGGTCCTTGTACTATCAAAGTTTGTCAAGTTTGGTCCTTGTGATAAGTTTGGAGAGTTGGCAAGATCAGTCCTTCAAGTTTGGTAAATTTGCAATTCTAGTCCTTGTGTTAACATATACCAAACGGACACCTTTTTAATATCACAACCCAAATCCAATCCAGTCCAACCTTGGCCCAGTCTTTAGCCCAAACCCAACCAACCCCCGTTATATTAATAACTGGTCAAACAAAGTCAACCCCCGCCCAAAACCAGTATTCCTGTTCATCCTCCTCACAAAGTCGCGCCAAACCAGAAACCATGGTGGTTTCCATGATTTACTCCATCCCCCCTCCTTACCTTGTCCCCTCCACCTTCACTAATACCCAAAAACCTTTAATTGCTTCAAACCACCCCATTAATATCTCAAACCTGCTATGAGACTTTTGGCGCCAAAACTGCCATTTGTCAAAAATGATGAGTTGGATAATTTCAATGGCTCAGATGAGGTGGGATAGTTTCAGAGGTCAACAAGAGGTTCAAAAAGTCTATAAAGAGGAGGAGAGAAGAATGTATCAAGATATCTAGCATAATTTTTAAGTTTCTATGTCGTTTTTAGCTTACTTTTAATTTTAGTGTATGTTTTAGTCTTAAAACTCTGTATTTCAAGTTTTTATGTTATAATAAAGCTTTTGTGAAACATCAATTCCAGTATCAAGTTATATCTCAGATTATGCAAATTTTCCTTATTTTAAAAATCTCATGAATGATCAAATGTTGTTTGTAGATGTTATTATGGACTGATATAGCACATGTAAGCTCCTATAAAGCTTATTCAAGCTTTTAGAAACACTAAAAACAGTCTAGTATCAAAAACAGAAAAATCACCAGAAATACACATAAATTAGATAAAAATAAAAAAATTTCATGGAAGTGATGTACACAGCTGGAGCAGGGTAGATTTTTGATGGCCTTGGGTTAGAAGCTTAGTGGTAAGCTAATAGGGGTGATAATTGGTCCTTGTTCTCAGTTTTGAGCTTGGAAGCCTTTGTAAGCCTTTTTGTTCATTTTTGCATTTCACTGTTGTAGCTGTTTAGTAGTTGTAATTTCTGGTTCTTTATGTTCATTAGTCTTAGTTAAGTGTATTTGAGTATTAAAATCAGTTGGTTGTTCTTTTAAATTTATAGTTTATAAAAATCTCATCTTGACAGTTAAAAGTGCATAATGGTCATTTCTTGTGTTTCATGTTGTTTATACTGTTGGTTCATGTTTATTTAGTTTTATTTAAGGATATTATAAGGTCTGTAATCAGTCTCATGGTTTTAAATTGTGTTTAGCTTTGAAAATCATCAAAACAGTTAAGTAAAGGCTTGTTTGGCTTTGAGAAGTTAAACTGTGTTAGAGGTTGATTAAGTTTGTACTTGTTGTTGTCTTGTGTCACAATTGGTCTAATTAACTCAAAGAAACCAAGAAATACAGTCCTTGTTTAAGCAAAAGTCAAAATCTCAATTGATCACATCTTTCTTGTTCACTGTTGGAATTTCATGTTTAATGATCATGTATCTGTGTTTATAAGTTGTTAATACAGATCAAATAAGTCTTAATATACCTTAAAACAACATAATCAGTAAGTAGTAGTGATCAAAAGTTCATTTTAGTCAACTCTTTTGGTTTTTATAAAAAGTCAAAATCTTCATTTGGTCGTTTTTGAATAAAAAAGATAATTTCACTGTGTGTTTAATAGTAAGATTTAGCTTAAAAGCTTTTGGGTTATTAAAGTTTAGTTGCTAAACTTAATTAGAAAAATACTAGTTCTCCTTTAATCAGCTTTTTAATAGCTTATTTACTAGCTTCTTTTGAGTACTTGTCTGAAAATGGTGCCCTGTGCACAGTTGGGTAGTCCAACTTGATAAGCTCACACAGAGCTTAATTGTTGGTCAAATCTTGTGATTTTTGGTTCTTTGGGTAGCTGACCAAGCCATCTTGAAGTTCCAAGCTTAAATTTCCATTTTGAAGCTTGTTTGCTAGGGCTGCAAGTGGTCTTTTGTTCTGTCCATTTTTCAGTTTAGCATAAGTGCTTATTTGTTTGTTATTAGCTTATCAGTGTGCTTATCTTTGTCTTTTAGCTTCATTTGAGTAGCATTAGCCTATTTGAAGCTTATTTGAGCTTTTGTTTCAGCTTGTGAGCTTGTTTGAGCTTATTTCACCAAAATAAGCTCTTAAGCCCACTGTTTGCTCATAAGCTCACTCAAATAGCTTATTTTTGGTTTGTAAAATTTTTGTTTTCATAAAAGTTTTTTATTTTAAGTAGTTAAGTAGTTTTCAAAAAGAAAAACTAGAAAAACATCATTTTTTAAAATAGTGATAGCATTTATTTAATAGGAATTAGCTTTTTAATTTTTCTTTTTAGCTTATTATTAAGCAAATCTAGTTTTTATATTTTTCTTAGTTTTTTGTCATCTTAAGTTATTTTTAGAAAAAGTTTCATATTTTTCTCTATCTGTTTAGTATTTATTATAATTTTTAATAGTTAAAAGTATTAAATAATTAGTAATAAATAATTAAAAAGCATAAAAAATATCTTTTCAGTTTTAAAATTAGTTTTATCATATTTTAGATTTTACCAAGTTAAAATTTCATTTTTCCAGGTTTATTTTATATTTTCTAGCATTTAAGTGTATTTTAAATAATAATTAATTAGTAATAATTAGATAAAAAGTGTAAAAAAATATATTTTTAGTTTTAAAATTAGTTTTATAATATTTTAGATTTTTCTGAATCATAATTTTATTTTTCTAGCCTTATTTTGTATTTTCTTTTATTTTAGAGTATTATTAAATAGTTAAAATAGTTTTTAATTAATAATAATTAATTAAATAGTTGTAAAAATAATTTTCCTTTTCTAATAATTTTATTTTATTTTTAGGTTTTCAAAAATGTCATTTTCATATTCTTAGGTCTTTTATTTCTTTAATTTCATTTTTTATTTTGTACGTAGTTTTTAAACGTAAGTTTTACGTTTGTTTTATCTTATTGTTGTGTTTTCCAATTATGTGTCCAAATACCTTCCAATCAATCAGTAGTGTAATAATTCAATCTAAAACCTTTACTGATCACTATCCTTAGTGATCATTCTATCATCTGAATAAGTTTTGATACACCATTGAGTCTCCGTGGGACTTAACGACCCGGGAATTCATTATATTCTCTGATCTTCATTGTATTGGTTTCTGAGCAGTTTTAAGTTTATTACGGTTAGCCATTCACAAGTGGCTAGCTTGTGTGATTAAGCTTGACTGTGTTTTCAGCACCAATCAAATTTTGGCGCCGCTGCCGGGGAGGCTTTAGCGTGTTCTAAACCATTTTCAGACCCATTCTTGCACATATACCACCATTTGTAAAAAGTTTTTTGTAAAGTTATCAAAATCTCAAAAAGTTCATTAGCACTTTTCCTAAAGTGTTAAAAACACCAAACAAAATATAAAACAACAAAACAATCGGAACGTTTTCTAGCTTGTGTTTCTTTTAAGGTGATTATTAAAGAAATACGATTTGGTTAAACGAGACGATCCAAAAATATTGTCCAAAAGTTTTTAAACCCGTTGCACAAATCTATACCTACGTCTTTTCAGTGGTACTTAATTTATACATAAAAATCAACCACCGCAAATCAAGGCAGTACACCTACTAACTGGGGGGTGTGACCATAATAAGTTCCCGAACAACAGATTTAAAACTTGCCTTTGTGTCCTTGTGATTTGGTGTACCTTTTTCAAAGAAGCCATTTCATTTGTGATTATTGGTTAAGTTCACTTGTCGTTTTGCCTCGCATTTGTTTTGAAAACTGATTTTTATACTTAGTGCATGCGCACTCGTTCTTCCAGTTCTACAAGTCCACTTTCTGAGCTTGCAAATATTCCTCGTAGACGTAGAGGACGTTCTGCTCCTTCAGCCGTGACTGAGGAACGTCTACCACCACCACCCCCTGTCGAAATGGCAGAAGACAAACCGATGAATGAGCTTCTCCAAGCACCCATCGAGGGTTACGGAGATGCTATTGTTGTCCCAGCCATCGTGGCTGATACTTTTGAGCTCAAAACCGGGTTGCTTAATCTGGTAACCCAAAGCCAATTCTATGGTTTTGAGCGGGATGATCCTCATGCACACATTCGATGGTTTAACAAGATTGCATCTACCATCAAGTACAATAATGTCCCACATGAAGCTATCAAGCTTCTTTTGTTCCTATTTTCTCTAGAGGGACAAGCCCGGAATTGGCTTGAGAAACAACCCCCTCGTTCCATTGAGACATGGGAAGATCTAGTCACCAAGTTTGTTAACGAGTTCTATCCTCCATCCCGAACCACAAGTCTTAAGAATGAGATAATGAAATTTTCTCAGAGATTTGATGAATCATTCGGGGAGGCATGGGATCGTTACAAAGAGTTGCTTCGCAAGTGTCCGCATCATGGTTTTACCGAGTTAATGCAAATGGATACTTTCTATAATGGTCTCAACCAGACTAATCAAGACTCTTTGAATGCCTCCGCGGGAGGTAATTTCCTGAGCAAGACTACCAAAGAAGCCTTGCAAATCATTGAGAACAAATCTCAGGTCCGCCATTTCCGAGCAAAGACATATCAGTCTAATGCTGGACCTTCTTCTTCATCTCCTGTGAGTACATCTAGCACCGATGCTAAGATTGACAAACTCACAGATATTGTTCAGGCTTTGGTTCCTGCTAACCAAAAGAAAGTGACCTTCACACAGACACCAACACATGGTGAAGTGAAGAAAGTCGAGAGTTGTGTTACTTGTGGTGGTCCTCATGCATACTACAACTGTACTGCCACCGATGGTAGTCCATTTGAAGCCAATGCCCTAGCCGGTAGTTCACATCAGGGAGGTAATCAATACCGTCCTCAAAATGAACCACACTACCGTGCTAACACTAATCAGGCACCACCCGGTTTTAACCAGAATCATAACATGCAAAACCGGAATCAGAACCAACCTAGAATGAACCAAGGTTACCAAAACCAAGGTAATTTCTATCCTGCACCAAATCATGGTTTCCAACATCAAGGAAACCTTCATCAAAACAACTTCAATCGAGGGAATCAATTTCATGGGAATATGAATCCTAATCAAGGAAATTTTCAAAATCAAGGCCCTAATCCTAACATTAGAGGCCAGAATTTTCCTAATCCACCTCCCGCCATTGTTCCAACCGGACCATCATCTGATGAGTTATTGAAACAATTCATGAAATCCCAAGATGAAATGAACAGGTTGTTGGTCAGTCAGATTGCTGATCTTAAGAAGTCTTTAAATGATCAACCCTCGGGCTCAGGAAAACTTCCGAGCAACACGATCGCTAACCCGAGGGGCGATGCAAAGGCGATCACAACCAGAAGTGGTGTTTCATATGATGGACCTGCTATTCCTACTACCTCTTCTTCTTCTCTCCCAAAGGTAGTGGAAAGTGAACCTAAGACACACAATGGACCTACGACTCCAATGCCTCCTCCACTAGGAGAAATGAGTCAAGTTACCAAGGATACAACGAACAAGGTGCATTATTCAAGCCCACGAAGTACCGCACACGTCCTACCTTCGGTAGTCCAACCTCAAGTTGTCCAGAAACCCAAGTCAAATCCAGGAGTTGTTTTTAAACCTCCAGTAGCTCCCGTTGCAAACCAGAAATCCAAATCTTCTATTCCTTACCCATCACGTTTGAATGAGCAAAAGCTCCGCGAGAAAGCCAGTCATCAAATGGACAAATTTTTCCAAATTTTCCAAGAGTTACATTTTGACATAAGCTTTGCGGATGCTATCATGCTGATGCCCAAGTTTGCATCAACTCTCAAACACATGTTAAGCAATAAGGAAAAGCTGTTTGAAATGGCAAAAACTCCTCTTAACGAGAACTGCTCAGCAGTTATCCTGAAGAAGCTTCCAGAAAAGCTTGGAGATCCTGGGAAATTTCTCTTACCTTGTGTATTTCCAGGAATGGTTGAATGCTTTGCCTTAGCCGATCTTGGTGCAAGCATCAATCTGATGCCTTATTCAGTATGGAAGAAACTTTCTCTTCCGGAACTTACTCCTACATGCATGACTCTCGAGCTTGCAGATCGTTCCATATCCCGTCCTCTTGGCATTGCCGAGGACTTATTTGTGAAAGTAGGAAAGTTCCATTTTCCAGCTGACTTCGTGGTTGTTGATTTTGATGCCGATCATCGGGTTCCTCTCATTGTTGGACGAGGATTCCTGAGAACGGGTCGTGCTCTCATTGATGTATTTGATCAAGAAATCACATTACGTGTTGGTAATGAAGCTGTCACCTTTAACCTTGATCAAACTTTGAGGTACTCTGCAAATTATGATTCTGAGTCGGTTAACCGAATAGATATCATTGATGTTGCTTCTGAAGAGTACTCTCAAGAAGTTCTTGGTCATTCTCATAATTCTGTGAGTGGGGATCCCACCACATCTTCTCAACCTATCATAGCCAATTCTACTCCTTCCCTCACTCCATTTGAGGGAAGCGACTTCATCTTAGATGAGATTGAAGCATACTTGGCTAGTGGTTCTGTTCCATGGGAAATTGATCACGCTCCAATTGACATTGAGGGGGACATACTTCTCATTGAGAAGTTGCTTAATGGTGATCCATCATCAACCCCTCACTCTAGTGATTCAATTCCTGATAAGATTAATCAAAATGAGATTAATCTGGAGGGAGATATTCTTCTAAAGAAGTTGTTAAATCAGGACACTTCTCCTCCACTCCCTCCCGTCAAGCTTCATAACAAGGAAGTCAAGTCAGTTGAGAAAACTGAAGAATTTCCTGAGGTTGAGCTTAAGGACTTACCGCCTCATCTCGAGTATGCATTTCTAGAAGGTGATGATAAATTACCTGTCATTATTGCTCGAGATTTGAGTAAAGATGAAAAAGCTGCTCTCATAAAGGTCTTGAAGTCACACATACAAGCAATTGCTTGGAAACTCTCCGACATTAAGGGTATCAATCCTGAGTTTTGTACCCACAAAATCTTGATGGAGGATGACTTTAAACCAGCAGTTCAACATCAGAGAAGAGTAAATCCAAAAATCCATGATGTTATCAAACAAGAGGTTATCAAACTTCTTGATGCAGGATTGATTTACCCGATCTCAGATAGTCCTTGGGTTAGCCCAATTCATTGTGTTCCTAAAAAGGGTGGCATAACTGTTGTCACAAATGAAGATAACGAGTTAATTCCAACTCGATTGGTTACGGGATGGCGTGTTTGCATTGACTATCGTAAGTTGAATGACGCCACCCGTAAAGACCATTTTCCTCTACCCTTCATGGACCAAATGCTTGAGAGATTAGCAGGGAATGAATACTATTGTTTCCTTGATGGTTTCTCGGGTTATTTTCAGATTCCCATTGATCCACAGGATCAAGAGAAAACCACATTCACCTGTCCATACGGAACTTTTGCCTACAGACGTATGCCTTTTGGCTTATGTAATGCTCCTGGCACGTTCCAACGATGTATGATGGCCATTTTCCACGACATGATCGGGGAAACAATGGAGGTGTTTATGGATGACTTCTCGGTCATTGGGGATTCTTTTCAAACATGTCTCTCCCATTTAGATAAAATGCTTCAAAGGTGTGAAGACACTAATCTTTTTTCTAAACTGGGAGAAGAGCCACTTTATGGTCAAAGAAGGCATAGTCCTTGGCCATAAAATTTCAAAAAATGGGATTGAGGTAGATAGAGCAAAAGTCGATGTTATTGCTAAATTACCTCATCCTACTACCGTCAAAGGTATTAGGAGTTTTCTAGGTCATGCCGGGTTTTATCGTAGATTCATACAAGATTTTTCCAAAATCGCCCGGCCTATGACCCATCTTCTTGAAAAGGATGCTCCTTTTATCTTCTCACCTGAGTGCATAGAAGCTTTTGAAACATTGAAGAAAAAGCTTACTGAAGCACCCATTCTCGTTGCTCCCGACTGGGACTTGCCTTTTGAGCTCATGTGCGATGCAAGTGATTTTGCTATCGGTGCAGTCTTAGGGCAACGTAGAGCTAAGCATTTTCAGCCTATCCACTACGCAAGTAAAACGATGACTGAAGCTCAAACTCATTACACCACCACAGAAAAAGAGCTATTAGCCGTGGTGTATGCATTTGAGAAATTTCGGCCGTACTTAATCTTGACCAAATGCGTGGTGTATACGGATCACTCGGCTCTCAAATATCTCTTTGCAAAACAAGATGCAAAGCCGAGATTGCTCCGTTGGATTCTCCTCCTGTAGGAATTTGATATCATCATACGTGATAAAAAAGGAGCTGAGAATCTAGCTGCTGACCATCTGTCCAGATTAGAAAACCCTCACCAAGATGTTTTCGAGAAAAAGGAAATAAATGAAACATTTCCTCTCGAGACACTAAATGCGGTTTCTTTTCGTGGAAATTCTACTACCCCATGGTTTGCTGACTTTGCAAATTACCATGCGGGTAACTTCATAGTGAAAGGGATGTCGACCCAACAGAAGAATAAATTCTTCAAGGATGTTAAACATTATTTCTGGGACGACCCCTACTTATTCAAAATCTGTGCGGATCAAGTCATCCGACGGTGTGTTTATGGACAGGAAGCTATTGACATTCTCACAGCTTGCCATGCTGGACCCACCGGGGGCCATCATAGTCCAAACTACACCGCCAAAAAGGTGTTTGATTCCGGGTTTTATTGGCCCACAATTTACAAGGATGCCCACGAATTTGTCAAAGCCTGTGACGCTTGTCAACGTCATGGAAATATATCTCAAAGAAATGAAATGCCACAAAATGCCATTCAAGTTTGTGAGATCTTTGACATATGGGGTATTGACTTTATGGGGCCATTTCCTTCATCTCGCGGTAACAAATACATACTCGTAGCTGTTGACTATTTGTCAAAATGGGTTGAAGCGAAAGCTTTACCTACCAATGATGCCCAAGTAGTTGTGAAGTTTTTAAAATCTCTTTTTGCCAGGTTTGGAACTCCGAGAGCGATAATCAGTGATCGTGGTACACATTTCTGCAATGACCAATTTGATCGTGTCATGCAAAAGTATGGTGTTACCCACCGTCTCTCTACTGCATACCACCCCCAAACAAGTGGGCAGGTAGAAGTTTCCAACCGTGGTATTAAAAGAATTCTTGAAAGGACAGTAGGCGAAAACCGTGCATCCTGGTCGGATAAGCTGGATGACGCACTTTGGGCCTTCCGTACAGCTTACAAAACACCCATCGGGTGTACTCCATACAAGCTAGTGTACGGAAAGGCATGCCATCTTCCGATTGAGCTAGAGCACAAGGCTTACTGGGCCTTGAAATATGCAAACTTCGATATTCAGACAGCTAGTGATCACAGAAAAGTTCAAATGAATGAATTAAATGAACTCCGTGATCAAGCATACGAGAACTCTTTGATCTACAAGCAAAAGACAAAGAAGATTCATGACTCTAAAATCAAGAACCGCGTTTTCAACGTTGGTGATCGAGTCCTTCTTTTCAATTCAAGATTGAAGATTTTCTCGGGAAAGCTCAAGTCCCGTTGGTCTGGTCCATTTACTATCGCTAAGGTTTATCCTTATGGCACTGATAAGGTTTTAAAAGGTACCTTTTTGAGGGGTCATTTAAGCCCTTATTCGATCACTTTTGTATCCGTTATTGCTTAATATCGTTCCTTTTCACTTTTTAGGTCTCTTGAAGGCAAAATGCTGGAATGATGCTTATTTGGACGAAAAGGCGCGAATATACGAAGAAAATGGCCAAAGTCAAAATCGAGACACTCAAAGCAGTCACGGTATTCCTATTTGGAATCGCTATCATTTACCTGGTCTGGTTGCCCTGAACTCGAAAGGGCTCTTTTAGAAGTTAGAACTTAACTTTTCTTCCTGAGCTAGTGGTTGCAACTTTTGCGCCAAGAACTAAAATCTCAGTACTTAGAAGAAACAGAAAACGAACATCTAGTTTCTCAAGAGCATACGAACTAGTGCCTCAAGTAAATTAAGTAAGTAAACTTGAAAAGACACTAGTGATCGACAGACTTATAGCTTCAAACGTATAAAGTTCCGGGTCATTCGGAACACGAGATCGAGTTAGCCTTCTACCGTACGGAAAGGCATGTGATCGAACATACCTCATGTGGGCTACCCACAAAACATTCGACATGCCTTCCGGGTTTCACGCAGTAGGTCGAATAGGCTGGTCCTACGTGCCAAAAGCGGATGACAGGAAAGTTCTTAAGAAAATTATGGTG